>OZ007599.1:283909976-284434976 GCA_963931845.1 Maratus michaelseni | reverse complement strand
AGTTTTTAAACACTTAAAAACATCCGACATTTTGCGCCGAGCGCTTTCGATCAGACCTTGATCGTCATCAGGGCAGCTTTGATTGCATACTGAAAAATTTCCTAACCGTACTCTGTCTTCGGCTGGGAAACCAGGTGAATCTACTTTACAGTGGAAGGGGGGGGGAGAAAAAGAAGGGGAGGCAGAAAACTGAACATTACTATCCAAACTTAAAAAAAACACCTTCTATTTTAAAAACTTTAACCATATATCCGGAATGTTATATGACATGTTATCATTAATAACCTTATTACCCTTTATTAAAATTTCTCTGGACTCTTTTATTAACGAAATGTGATAATGGGAGGTAGGAATGATATTCTTGCTTCATTAAAACGAATATTTACGTTTTGCTGTAGGATAAGTCTTGCTAACACTGTGGTTTGTCTACTAAACTTAATATCACTAACGTGTTCTTTCAATCTGTATTTAAATTTACGTCCGGTCATCCCAATATATACCTTTTCTTCTTGTATTTCAGTTACCAATGGAATTATGTAAATACCTGCGATTTCATCATTAGGAATATGGTCATTCTTACTATGTATTACGTCTTTCAGTTTTCTTGTTGTTCTAGCTACCAGATTAATATTAAATTTCTTTACTGCATATCTTAGCTTTTCATATAAACCAGGAACATAGCTAAAGTTACAAAACTTAAGTTTAATAACTGGATTGCTTTTATGTGCTTTATATTTCATTTTGTAGACCAGTTTGTTAATAAAATGTAGGGAAAAACCATTTTCCTCAGCGATGCATTTGCTTTTATTTATTTCATTAACTAGAAAAGTGTCAGTGCATATTTCAAAGGCTCGTTTAACGTAAAACCTCTAGGCTGCTATTTTATATCCAAAAGGAGAAGCGCTGTCTTAAGGTATGGTGTGATTTGACCTATTGAGTTTCCTATAAACATTTCTATCTAATTTTCCACCATTCCTAGCCCAACGTCTAAAAATGGTAAGGTCTTTTGATTTTCTATTTCCAAAGTAAATTTAATGTTATCGTCAATTGCATTGATATCCTGTAAAAATGTTTAGTTCTTCAATACCATAATCCCATACAACAAACACATCGTCAACGTATCTCAGCCATACTTCAGGTTTAAACTTACATGTATTCAAGATCTGTTGCTCTAATGGCCTTAATTTAATTTCCGCCAATAATCCCGATGTAGGTGATCAGATTGGGGCGCCTTTTATTTCCATATAGTATATTTGGTTAAATAAAAGTACGTTAATTTCTGTAATGAAATTGAATGCAGATTTCAAAGTTGTTTTTATATCCATGTTAAATATGCTATTGGCTTCTATGGAATCTATAACAAACTTCTTCACTTCGTTTAAATCAATGGAGGGGTATAACGATACAATATCCAAACTTGCTATTATACTATTTTCTTTCAAATTAATATCTTTGATTCAATTAATGAAATCAGTGGTTGATTTTAAAGCATGGTTAGAAGGTGGCAGAATTGTGTTAAGGAAAGAAACAAATGCCTTTTCGATACTGTAGGTGCGTCCTGAACATTTAGAAACAATAGGTCTAAGAGGAAAATTGTCCTTATGATCTTATGTCCTTATTAACCTAGGCGTTGTTGCGGTTTTGTTAATTCTTATCCTATTATTTATTCTGTAGGCCAATTACCATTTTTGATTAATTCCTTTGCTTTTCTTACTATCGTGGTATTTGGATCTTTATTTAATTGTTTACAACCCAATTCTGTAATGCATTTTTGCATTTTCATAATATAGTCATTTTTGTTAATGATTGCAAGTTTATTTGTTTTGTCGGTTTGGATAACCGTAATATTTGGATCAGATTTAAGTTGCTTGATTGTTTTATGATATTTATCTTTATAATTTAGAGTCCCTTTTGAAAATTTCTTAATATTGTTTGGGAGGATACCAAGTATTTCATCTTTCGCACTTGGTTCAACCAATTCAATAATATTTTCACTTTCTGCGATCACTGTTTTTATATTAAAATTACCCCCAAAAATATACTTTGGACGAAGAGTTAAACTTGGTCCTCACTTAACCCGGGAGAAGTCGCATGGGGTATGACATACCCCGAGTGCGTACTGATTTTACAATTATCACCACTACTTTTCGAAAAGTAATCTTTAGAGTATTGTATCCTACAATTTGTAACAGTTGTCACTGACTAAATAAGTTGAGAATTATTGTTTGTATTTATTAGTGACAAAGTATAAACTGTTCATACCCCTAGATATGCGCGATTTCTCCCGGGTTAAAATTTTATCAGATAAATTTATATATGAAACTGGTTGCTTTAATGGTCTTTTAGTTACTGAACTTTTGAGTGAGTTTATTTTCTTATGCATAATCCTGTCTTTACTCTGGCGTTGGATATTCCTGTACATATCAATAATTCTTAAAAATTCATCAAACTCATTAAATTTTAATGTTTCCGTTAGTTGCACATATAGGTTAAACACCTTACTTGAGATGCAATCACATGTAATAACATCTTTTCTATTTGTGAAATCTTTTTTTCTATTTCTGACATTAAATGCACCTTTTAAGCAAATCTTCTTTAAATTTTTCGATATTTTCAAGATGAATGTGACATTCCACGGTATATTTATATATATATATATATATTTGTGATAAAAGTCCTATAAAGTTCTGTAAGATAAAAGTCCTGTAAGGAAATACTGAATAATAAATTAAATTGATTGAAGGGTAGATAAACAAATCAAATCTATCTTTCTTATAATTTTTCTCTAGGCAAATAACTAAAATTTTTGTCCGGTTTTACAACATGACCATAAAACGAAATTTGTACCTTACATATGTATGACAGGATTGATTGTACAATAATGATATTAAAACAGTGATATAAGTCAACAAAAAGATAATACGTAGTGCCCAAAGTCTTTAAAATATGTCCCAGGATAAAATAAGAAAAAAAAAAGATAAACAATGCATGGAGAAGGGGGGAAAATATATATCAACAACCAATTTGAAAAGTTTTATGAGTTTTTACAGGATATGAATATACTGGCAGATTGGGTCCTTTCAAAAGAATAATGTGCTGCTACAGACATGTAAAAATCAAAATAGATTCATTTAAAATTGTAATTTTGAAAAAAATTCTATGCTTAACGTTCTCATCATTAAAAATTAATATAAAAGGTTAACAGTATTTTAAAAATATACTTGGCAACATTGCACATGACTTGCTGCAATACAAAATAAATTATGACAGTATAATGCAGTCTGTTGTAGTAGTCTTCCATAATTGGCACCCATTTGTTTTGCTTTGTAGCTTGACTGTAAGTCTAAGTTTTAGCCTGATGTCAATCAGCCAGTGTAAATAACAGAAGAAAATCATATAAGATGTTTCGGGTGTCTTAAAAATGGCAGCATTTTATATGTTTTAAATGTCTCGGCTTTTTAAGACGTTTCAAGTGTTTTAAAAATAGCAGCATTTTAGATGTTTTGAATGTAAAAAAATGGCGGCTTTTTAAGACATTTCAAGTGTTTTAAAAATGGCGTCTTTTTAAGACATTTCAAGTGTTTTAAAAATGGCGTCTTTTTAAGACATTTCAAGTGTTTTAAAAATGGCGTATTTTTTAAGACATTTCAAGTGTTTTAAAAATGGTGGCGTTTTAAGATGTTTCCAATGTTTTAACTTCAGATGCAAAAATTCGTCTTAAAAAGTAAGACACTTTTTTTCCAATTAAAAGGTGGCCATCCATTTAAGACACTTTTTTAACTGAATTTCAGACGTTTGTGTTTACAGTGCGACTAACTCCAGACTCTTTTTAATATTTAAAAGCTAACAGACCCGCCCGGCGTTGCTCTGGCCGGAACTATAAACTAAACACGTTATGACACTTAATATCATTTCGATATAAATCGCATGATATGAAATGTTAGATATTAAAATATCGATATTTCTAGTAATTAATATTAAAACATTTTTTTAAAACTGATCTTTTTTTTTTGTATTTAAAACAATTTTCGTTTATTGCCCACTGTCAATGCCATAAAACCTCTTCATATAAAAAATATCTATAACGTATTCAAATAAAGTTTTGAAATTTATTAAAAGTGTTACTTTCGTATTAGCCGCATGCCAAAAACTTATATATTTAATGAAATTAAAAATTTTTATTCCGATAATTTCAGTGGTTTAAGCGCGTACTTTGATTGCATGTGACTTATATTTGTGTATTATTTATATTATTTTATTAATGAATTTATTGTATTTATCAATTTTTAATTTCGTTATGGAATATTAGCCAGAAACAAATTCTGAATTCTTTATACTATTTAAGTGCAAGCGGGTTAATCTTTCATAATCCGGCTATACAGGAGACATATAAATTTTAAAAATCATACTTAACAATTATTTTAATAAAAAAAGAAAACTGCCCAGTTAAACTGAGGGCATTGAGCTCACAGGCTATTCACACTAATTGTATATTATACTCTTATTTCAAAGAATTTGAAATATGCCCCTCGAAAAATAAAGAAATCAACAATATATTAAGGGGGGGGGTCATCCCCCCGTTACCCCCCCTCCATAGTTAACTAATGAACCCCTTAAACTAATCAGGGAAGTCTCTAATTACAATACAAAATTTGAAGAAAATCGGATAATTCTGCACGAAAAACCCATTTATCTAAATTAGGGGGTGTTATCCCCCTTTTCCCCCTTTATACTTAACCAATGAACCCCCAAAACTATTGACAGAAGCGCATTATCAAAATGAACCTATATACAAAATTTGAAGAAAATGGGATAATTCTGCATGAAAAACCCATTTAGCTAAATTAAGGGGGGATTAGCCCCCTTTCCACCTTTATACTTAATCAATGACCCCCCAAAACTATTCAGAGAAGCGCATTATCACAATGAACCTATATACAAAATTTGAAGAAAATCGGATAATTCTGCATGAAAAACTCATTTATCTAAATTAGGGGGGTATCCCCCCCCTTTCACCCTTTATACTTAACCAATGAACCCCCAAAACTATTCAGAGAAGCGCATTATCAAAATGAACCTATATACAAAATTTGAAGAAAATTGGATAATTCTGCATGAAAAACTCATTTATCTAAATTAGGGGGGGGGGTTATCCCCCCCTTTCCCCCTTTATACTTAACCAATGAACCCCCAAAACTATTGACAGAAGCGCATTATCAAAATGAACCTATATACAAAATTTGAAGAATATGAGATAATTCTGCATGAAAAACCCATTTATCTAAATTATGGGGGGTTAGCCCCCCGTTTCCCCCCCTTTATGCTTAACCAATGAACCTCCAAAACTAATCAGGGAAGCGGCTTATCACAAGGAACCTATAAACAAAATTTAAAGTAAAACGGTTAGTTCTATCAAGAGTTATCGCGTTACGTACATACATACATACGTACGTACAGAACCGGCGGGCACATAAGCTCTCAGGCTTTGATAGCCTGTGAGCTAAAAACTATAAAATATCACTATATTGAGATAAAAACTTCTGACAAAATGCATTTGAAAGTACATATTTTTGCCTATTCTACTGTGTAAAAATGAAAATTATTGATCAGGTGTTGCCATCATCAATATGACGTCAGAGTTAATGACGGATATGTTTTTGCTTTATAATATAGATTTTTTTTGAGTTTGTGTTTTTTCAATATATCTCTATGATCAAAATGCTAAAACTTCAACATATACTTTTCCTTTGACTCGCCATTTTTGTCCTTAAAGTGCCTTGGTCCTTAAAGTGCATTTTATAAAGTTAGGAATCGGATTTTCAGCAATATAAACAGTTTATTTTTTTAAATAAAAATGTTAAGTAAATACTTTTACAGTATTTTTACATATGTCATGCATTGTATTTATTTTTTCTTAAACTACTTATTTTTGTTTTTTTAGAAATACGATCCATTGAGTTATAGAACTCATTTGTAGGAAAAGCATACAAGTAAAAAAGTTTAAAAGTTCAAAATTGTAGAAGTAGTGTTTTAAAATGTAGGGGAGACCGGGGAAAGATGACTATGTTAAAAATTTTTGTTATTTATTAATTTATTTTTAAATAATAGTAAAATTAATTTTACATGAACTGTTAGAGTATTCCTTTGTAGTATTAAATATATTACCGTTTAATTTTTCAAATAAAAAAAATAAAGGATAATTTTATTTTTTCATAACATTAACAAATCGTCATCTTGCCCCAGTACTGGGGCAAGATGACAACACTGAAAAAGGTTGAACATATTTTATCTTTTGAATATGTTACATGGTTTAACAAATGACAACTGTGTTTTTATATTATACAAAGTATCAAACTAAGCATAATGCATTGTGCCGTAATGTTGAAGTGTTTAGTTGTGCAGCTAACAATAGTCACAAATAAAAATGCCATTTTCATGATTGGAACATTCCTCATGCCACCACTCTTGGCATTTACAGCACTGGATCCATTCTTCTGTTGGTGGGTCACAATATTCCTCGTCACAAGCAGGACATCTGAAAACACCATCCTTTGAAGTTGATGCAACTGGACTGTTTGGCCTGGATTTAATAGACTTAGGCCTATAGCAACATAGTTTGAGTTTTTACTCCCTTTTAAGCTTCACGAGCTTCTTTCTCTGTTTTTTTAAACGTTCCTGTTCTAGGGGGGGAGGGGCTTAGCGGATGGCAAAAATGTCTTCCTCTGGTCCCCCCCCCTTTCGAACGACAACTCCCCTGATCCGATGCGCCCATTAGCCCCAGAGCAGGTAGAAGCGCAATGTCGCGCGGACAAACACACAGACAAACAAGCGTTAACAGGATTGAAATAGAATGGACAACATAGTTAGTTTAATAAATTCCGAAACACTGGGCAAAATGACGAGCTCGTCATCTTGCCCCGGACTGCCTGTTTAAAAATATTCGTTTTCATTGCCATGAAGGAAGGCGATTAATTGACATTTATTCATGGTAATAGGTAGTATTTAAAGTAAGTTACTCATAAATATTAAAGAGAAACTACATATCTTACCTGACCTGTATCTGTAGCAGAGCTTATTTACACATGCATAAAAGTTATAACGTGAGAGCGGTAAACAATCAAAGTTTCACAACTAACACAAAAATGGTGATTTCAGCGTCTCTATACTATTGTTTAACGAACGGCCGATAAGAGAGCCAGTAGTATCCGGTTGATGCTGCCACCTAGTGGAAAACGGAAAATTTAAGACATTCGTCATCTTGCCCCGATCTCCCCTACCTATTTTTTATTACAACTTTAAGTATTATTATTATTTTACCACAAGAATTAACCCTTTTTCTTGAATAAATAATTTTTCTTCATACAAACATCTAATATGTGAAAAGTGTATTATAAAACACTGGAATAAAAAAAAAATCAAAATCTATCAATTTCCTTTAATCTACTTATTTCGCAAAAGTCAAAATTATATTATTTTATCTATATTTACGAAAATGTGTTTCCTGCGACAAAAATAAGTCAGATTTGGGTACTCATTTTTCCAAAAATAATTTTCTATGAACAATCTATATCATTACAAATAACGTAAACAAAAATGACTGAAAACAAGCTAGTTCTTTTAAATTTATTCAAGTATCGTTTCAGTTTAATGTTGCGGTATGGAGAAAAAAATGCAACGAAATTAAGAAGAAGATAATTTTCATATTAATAGTTCTTTTCTGCTTAAAACCCTCGTCCGCATTGAGTAGCATATTTTTATAATAAATACTCCCAAAAATTTCTTATAAAATAAAAACAAAAACTTAGAATATAAATGTAATAAAATTTATTCTATATTTAAAAGATTCTTAAAAGTTGTTCCGTAACTGAGATCGTCTGTAATGTAATAAAATGTTTTAGAATTTCTGAATAACATATTTCTATCTTATCAGGTTTGTATACTAAAATAAATATTCATCACGAAAGATAATCTCATCTTTGCTGCAATTTACAATATTGGCACAAAATAATTCATAGTTTACTAGTTTAGTCAAAAATAAGTAAAAACAAAACAAAAGTACCGAAATTCTGCAGCGGATATACCTTGTCTGCATTTTAAATTAAATTTTCCTAACTGCATCCTATTTCAAGATATAACCGAAATGTTTAAAATTCTCAACTAGAGAATTATATCAGATTTCTTAAGATTTGCCTTCTTTTTAAAGTTTTCCTATTTGAAAAGATTAAATGTATATATATTTTCTTATAAAATATAAATAAAATTTGGAAATATAAAAAGGTTTATGACAATAAAGTCCACTTCATGAGTGTGCTTGCAATAGGAATAAGTAAAAACAAAAGAAAGGCGATGGCTAAAATCAATTTAAAGAATGTAGTATAAATCATTCAGATAGTTATGTATGGAATCAATATAACTACACATTATTTTCTCTATTATTTTATGTTTTACTAAATGGGTTTTTTAAAGAAATAATTTGATGATAAAAATGCACAACAAAGGCTATAATAAACTGAAATATTGATTGGCACATTCGAAATATTTTATTACGGTTACTAAGCAAGCTCATAAATAATAAAAGAAGCTTCAAACAATATGTATGAATTTTAATCTGTTACAATTAGATGTATAGTTTCACTATGTAATTTTGTATAATAGGATTGTTACTAAGAATAAAAAATGTAGCTATCTTTTGAATGGTGAATATATAAGGAAATTCACAAAATATATTATTAACAAATCAGTCCAGACAAGAATTAACAAGTTGAAACTTACAAGAAATATAGGGTAAGGATACCAGTATTTGTCCAGGAAAATATTAAAACTACAGAAAATAATAAAAATGGGTATATATTCTAAGTTTGGTATTTAAAAATACATATATACAGATGGGTGACAAAATAATACGAACACTCATGAAAAATAGTGAAAAGAGCAATATCTAGAAAAATACCTGAAGAATTAACCTGTAAATTTCAGGTGTGTAAACAGTATAGTATAAGTTATATATTTCCGTGAAGATTTTTTCCCGAAACCCCATAGGGGAGTGTCAACAAACTAAAAAAGGAACGAACATCTTTTGGATAACCCTGTAAAAACTAATGTAGCAAAAGCGTTCAAACTCGAGATTATTAATAAGTGGCTTATTGTAATATACTGTGTTCATTTTTATGAGGATAGCATGTATACTCGTAGAGAAATTAAAGTTTTTATAAAAACAGTCCCAAATTTCGCCTAGTTTTTTGCTTATAATTTTCAGAGTTTTTAATATAAAAAAAAAAGTTCTTTTCAGAAAATATGGCATACAATATTGTACATGATACACTGCAATCAGAATTAAAAAATAATGAAAAATGGATGAAAAATGAGCAGGTTTACTAAAAATTGTTTCACTGTGCATGCGCGAATGCAATCAAAATATAATATGCATAATGTATTAGCTAAGTATATAGAGCAACTTTTGTAAAAGTCTCAAAATCATAGCTTGAAAATTCTGTAAATTATCGTCGATAGAATAAGCTCAAAATCCGTTGTTCTCAAAAGGAAGCAAAAATATGAGAGGTTGTATCCAAATACAGAAGTACGTGCAATATGGTGTACGCTATCTTGGCACTAATCAACAGATATTTGATACAACCCCTCATCTTTTTGCTTCTTTTTGGGAACAACGGATTTCGAGCTTATTCTATCGACGATAATTTACAGAATTTTCAAGCTATGATTTTGAGACTTTCACAAAAGTTGCTCTATATACTTAGCTAATACATTATGCATATTAAATTTTGATTGCATTCTCGCATGCGCAGTGAAACATTTTTTAGTAAACCTGCTCATTTTTCATCCAATTTTTATTATTTTTTAATTCTGATTGCAGAGTATTATGTACAATGTTGTTTGTCATATTTTCTGAAAAGAACTTTTTTAATATTAAAAACTCTGCAAATTATAAGCAAAAAACTAGGCGAAATTTGGGACTGTTTTTATAAAAACCTTTATTTCTCTACGAATATACATGCTATCCTCATAAAAATGAACACAGTATATTACAATAAACCACTTATTAATAATCTCGAGTTTGAACGCTTTTGCTACATTAGTTTTTGCAGGGTTATCCAAAAGATATTCGTTATTTTTCAATTTGTTGACAGTCCCCTATGGGGTTTCGGGAAAAATCTTCACGGGAATATATAACTTATACTATACTGTTTACACACCTGCAGTTTCAGGTTAATTCCTCATGTATTTTTCTAGATGTTGCTCTTTTCATCATTTTTCATGAGTGTTCGTATTATTTTGTCACCCATCTGTAACATACAAAGAAATGCCTTTTTACAAATCATAGTTGCAAAAAAACATGTTATTAAATATTAGCATGGAAGGAAAGAAAGATATAGTTATTTCTTCTATTACTCTACAGTAGAACTACTACTAGTTCTCTACATATAGAAATATTTCTGCTGTTATATTTTTATTAGTTTGAGAGTTACTGTGTTTTAATATACTAGCTGACCGCCCGGCGTTGCTCGGGCACACTGTCATTGAAAAATATAACAGTGGAGTAGACTTCATAAAAAAACACTCAATAATATTTATTTATACTAAAAACTTGTAAAAATTAAATAAAAGCTAAAATTTCAAAAGTATAACAGTTACGTTTCAAAAATTAAATAGTCAGGGAAAATTATTACACTTACTTTTAAAGAATGGAAAGGTCAGGGAAGTTCTTACGGTTGAACCTAAATGGCATATCGGTATAAGATCGAGGCTTGATAAATGGCAAATTAAGATTTCTGAAATGCTAATATGATGCATTTTATAAAACTTCATTATTGCCATTAAACAATTGACAAATAATTTCGATTTCTGTAAGAAAAGTCTTGGCAGAAATTGCACGTTTTACTCAAAGTGCCACAGTTATTTTCCGGAACGTTTAAATCAGTAATTTGGATTTCAGAAGCAATGCGTTCGTGCATGCGACGGTTACTAAGGATATTTCGCTTATGCTCTGTGTTTGACGGCTTTCTCGATCCAATCTATTTCGATTTTCTCTTCTTAATTTGGCTTCTTCTGCACTTTCAAACATTCGCCAAGATCTTTTTAATTCTTTTTTTTTCTAATGATATTTTGAAGCTCTATAATTGCAGCGAAAGAGCGAAACGTAAATAAACCAGATTTACCTCGGCCTAAATCCTGCCAAAAGACTTTTACACAATAACCAATGAGATGCGTTTCATTCGGACAACTAAACAATTGCCATTTAACAATTAACAAATAATCGCGATTTCTGTGTCACGTACGATAGCGTAATATATATATATATATATATATATATATATAGTGTGACTTTTCGATTAACCGGTAATAAATGTGTTTTATCAGCAGATCTTAATACGAACATTCATATTTTGATTTTTACACAGAAGTATAAGTGGTCAAATACTAGTGCATTCTCATTTTCTAACTAAGGATGCAAATATTCTGAATTCAAGAAAAAAGTAAAAATGTTTCCGGATTATGAATACTCATAACTTAATTTGTATTTAGGAAAATCTTTAGTAAAATGTGTCAATAATTTCATTAGAAAAAAAAAACTTGAAGACATTTCAAATAAATTATCAATTACTGGTACATTCACCGTAGTTATACTTATGAATCAAATTGAAAATCTGTCGACTAAAGGCTAACAACATTTGGATTAGAAGATTAAGTACTGCATTTGTGAGATATTCAAAAAACTTCTGAGACTTTTCATTGTTTTAAAAACAGAATAAACACAATAACATATTAATTTGAAAATAAAAATAATCTATAATGCAAATAAATAAATTACAGTTCAATGGAAATGGAAGTATGAACTTATTGTTTTCGCATAAATAATAAAAATATATATTAATAGAGAATGAGAGAAATCGTAGACATTATACTGCATTTTATAATATCACCCTATTTAAAAGACTTAAACAAAGAAATATATGAATGTATCGTAACTTCCATCTCTTTAAAAGTTATTCCAGCAGTTATAGCACAGAAAAATGAATTTCATTTTTATTTTAATGTTTCTCTACTATTTTGCACTTATTTTGTTATTTGAATATTTTATGCTAGAGTATGTATTCCTAAAACCTCTTTAGGATAACTTGTATTAAAATATATACTTAAATAGTTGATTTCAAAATTTCCAATAGGACTGAAACTACACCATAAATCTTTAAATGGCACTACAAAGGATATGAATTTCTTTTCACTTTGCTAAACAGCGTACAACCAATAGAGTGAAAAAAATGTGTCCAGACGCTGTTTAGCAAAGTGAAAAGAAATCCACATCCTTTGTAGTGTCATTTAAGTATTTATGGCGTAGTTTCAGTCCTGCTGAAAATGTAATTGGAAATTTAGATATATTATCCAATGCTGGGAACTTATTCATCTCATGTACGCCACTGAATAGTGTCTCATGTAGGGACATTCTATCTTGCGTTGCGAAGTTGCAGCTTTGCCAAGATATATAAGTGAAAAATGCCAGACTGGATGTTGTACAGATGGCTTAAATGGTGAAGCACTTGGTGCGCTATACCAAGGTATCTGGGTTCGATCGTCGGTCTGGACACATTTTTCACTCTATTGGTTGTACGCTGTTTAGCAAAGTGAAAAGAAATTCACATCATTTGTACTGCCTAAAGTTGATTTCCTTTTTAAAAACTCATTAAATTACTGAATATTAGCATTAGTGTTTTTCATTTAGGGTATGTATTTCTAAAAAATATACATATATATATAATATGCTTAAATATAGTTCCATCATTAATTTTCATCCTTTCCTTTCGTATTTAATTTTTAAGAACACTTCGTTCAATGCTATATTTAAAGACCAGCATCTTCTTCCAGAAACTTCTTTCAATGCAGAATTGGTTACACAGACCAAGTTTAAAGAATAAGCCGAATCACATACTTACTAGAGTGAGCACGATACTTAACTTTAAGTACGACTGTTTCCAAATAGTAATATTTGCTTTATTTAAAATAATAATTTTCTGCGATTAAATAATTCAAAGGTTACTATTCGGAAATAGTGGTACACAAATAATAAGAACCATACGAAACCTACTTACTAAATAGCATTTGCACGAATTTATCTCTATATCGAGTTTATCTGTAGACGAAGCTTATTGTGGCAGTAGTAGAAAAGAGACTAAATCTCTTAACAATATATGCTCAAGAGATAATTCGTTATTCAGTTTCTAATCATCAGTTTCATTTAACATTTCGATTATGGTAAGCATACGCTATCAAAATTCATAGTCAATAGGCCAAAGTCCTTGTAGAATTGATCAAAGTGCTTCAATGTTACATTAAACATCTTGTCTATTATAAACTACTATCAGCGTTCTAAGAATGTCTAACACTAGAATATTCCTTATTATTAATAATATTCAGATCTCACTCTAATGCACAATTGTAATTGCGCACTATCTAACAATCGTATTCATATCATATTCATAATACATTTTGAAATTTGAATACAAATTGAAAGAGATTTTTATCTTATTCAACTAAAAATATGCCGTCATAAATTTTTATTTATTATAAAAAGAAATTAAAATCCTACTTCAACGCCTAATTTTGATTTTGTGAAGAATTAAATAATGCGATGTGTTTTCACTGACATTCGGGAAATAAACAAAATTTATTTAAAAAACAAAGTTAGCTCTTTAATCCATTAGGCCTAACTTTTAATTAATATAAACGAAAGAATGACATGTAAGCTGTAATCCGGTATTGAATAAAACTGATTTTGTTTTACAAGGCAAATTTAAAAATTTTACTAAACTTTTAAAATTTTAAATAATTCCTGAAAGACGTAAAATATATTTTTAACTTAATTCGAAATTGACATGTTTAGTCGCGAAACACATTCACTTGAATAGATAAATGTATAACATTTCTAGGATAAAATAAAAAAAAATTCTTCAAGTACTACATATTTTTTCAAAATATGGCACATTTGGGTATATTTATAATTAGGAATTGGGGAAATGTTTTTCAATTAGTAAGAATAAATGAATAAGACAGACTAATTTTGTTATCAGAATGATTTTACGATTAAAAGAAAAAGTAAGTTATGTATAATACAAATCTTACCTAATTGTTAGGAAGTTTTAGGTAGCTGTCAATACAAAAAGCTACCTATTGCAGCCGTTCGGAGGAAAGCAATAAAAAAAAAATTTGGTATATTTTCACCGATCATGACCCCGAAACCCCCAAACCACCCTCCGTTCAAATGTTGATTTATATATGTATATCTGACATATGTCATGCTGTAACTCTCTTATTTATGAACCGATTTTAATGTAATTCAGTATGTGTATAGGACATACCAAGGTATCGACCGAGTTCGTTGCCCAGCATCATCCGCCATCTTGTTTCAAAATGGCGGCCAGTTAAATTTTTAAAAATTTTTAAAAATTCAAAAACATGTACAAAAAAATATAAATTGAAAAAGTGTTTCTGTTAAGTGTTAGAACGTGATACAAGGATTCTGTAACATTTTTTGTTTTAGCTATATCTTAAAAAATGGCTGAGATATGGCAATTTGAAATTCTAGAGTGGCTGAGACTTTGAAACAATCTGATATTTGTTATGCTGTAACTCTCGTATTTATGAACAGATATGAATGTGACTGATCATGTGTACAGAACATACCAAGGTCTCGACCGAGTTCGTTGGGCAGCTTCTCTTTCAAAATGTCGGCAAGTTACATTTTTTAATTTTTTTTAATTATAAAAAATATATAAAAAGATATAAATTGAAAAAATTGTTTCCGTTAATTGTTAGATCGTGATACAAGGATTCCGGAACATTTTTTGTTTTGGCTTTATCTTAAAAAAAGGCAGAGATATCGCAGTTTGAAATTCTAGGTTGGCTGAGATTGTAAAACAATCTAATATTTGTTATGCTGTAACTCTCATGCTGAAATGCGCATTGAAATTCAGTATTAACGAAAACTGGGATTGAATCTTCTATAATCGGTTCCGAGCAATTTAGCTTCGGGTGTTTGTGTAAAATGAGTTGATTTTTTAAAAACATGGACTATGAAAGCTACCTTTTCCTCCAGGTACAGGCCGGAAGGACTTTTTTTATGCTGGAAACACTTGTCTTTTTATTCATTATCAGATCTTCATGTTTTAATGTAACGTTTCTTCTTTAGAGTTACTTTATTGACAGATTTATTACTTTTTGATATTATGACACAGAAAGTTAATATTTAAATGCACTGATAGAATTTATAGCATTTATTTGATTGTATCCCAAAAACGCCATAGAAGAAAGGCATTGTATTACTTAATCCGTGTCATCGATTTCAAGTGTAGGTTGAATCTTTCGACAAAATCTAAAAGTAGCGAAATAGTGATTATTTTAAACAAGTGGGTAAGTGTGATCGAAGTTTTCGGGTTTTGTTTAATTATCATTATAGCGGAAATTTAAACAAAATTTCATATTTCGAAATTTCTCCAAAAAAAGAAATTTTGAATTGACAAAAAATGATAGAATATTTTTCAATAACTTTTTCCCATTATGATGTAAGAAAAAATAATAAAGAAATCTATAAACTTAAATGTTAGCGGAGCAAAGCCAAATTGAAATATTTGTATTGACTGAAAGACAATCTAGTAGTGCTGCCATCTTTTGGGAATCGGAAAAACATATTTAGTTACATGAATTTAATAGCTAAAAAAGGAAAATAAGTAACAAAAATTACTGCATAAATTACAGATGCTTTTAGAAAAAATATTGCAAAAATTCTATAAAATTTAATTTATTAGACAATGAAATCTAGATCTTTGAAAAAATTTAAAACGTCAAACTCCGCTGCTGGATCTCATTCCAGGGAACTTTGGAATAGAAAGCAAACGCGCTACCACTGGGCTACCTATCCTACACGAAAAAGATTTAAATTAAGGTTATGTTTTAAAATCGAAATCACAGAAATGCTCGGATGTCGTCACATTAATACATCTAATTAAAAATATTATAAAACTTTTTAAATTTTTTACGATTTGTCGTGTGATCTGACGTATTCAGCTATAAGTATACAAAGTTTTAAGTGCCTCACTTATACAATTTCCGAGTACGAGCTCTTTGACAGACAAACAGAAAAGTGAGGCGAATTGAGTTTCGTCAGATGACCGAAACCCTAAAAAGTAGTTAACAGTCGCTACTTTTTAAAAGGAGTAGTTGCAGTTGACTAAATTTTCAATGAAGCAGTTGTAGTTGTAGTTTGCTTGAAAAATAATCTATTTTTACCGACCACTTGTCGCGATATGATGGACTTTGTAGATAGCTAATTCCTCGATATGTATTTTAAAAAAAAGTAGTAAATCATCTCCTTATCAAAATATAATCATAACTCCACAAAACGAAGATGCAAATTTAGCAATCTTATACTATGTCTCAATTTGTCTCAATTTGCATAAACCTATTATAACAAAATATTAAAATTTTCCTTCTTTCGTTTCTCATATTTTCCTAAGTAACTAAAAAGGTTTTCAGGCTTGCATTTTTCTACAATCCTGTCAATCGGTCTATAAAACATTTTCGTATAGATTGGTACAAAATTTAATTGTGTTATTTAGGTCGCTCTATATTCATTATAGAAAATGATATGCATAGCATCTATATTTCTTGTGAAAAGATAACATTACGGACACACTAATGTGTATGAACGGTAATTGTTTCACACCACTCATCAAAATTAAAAATTTCTGAAAAAAATATTCTCTAAAGTTCTTAACTAATGTCCAATGATAATTGTTTATATTTATTATAGGCAGTTGAATGCGCAAAATTGGACTTCTACGTATAGGTCAGCGCATCAAATATGCAAACGAGGCGACTGCTCGTGTGTCTCCTACATTGTAACATCCAAATACATTCAAATTGTAACATCCAATTTTGACATCATATTTGAGTTTTTGGGATCAAAACAGCCCGAAAAAAGTCATTTTTTCTAAATATTTGTAGAACTAGAAGGGCTCAAAATTTAAGCTAATGTTAAATCCTACTGCTAAACTGTAATTTCTATCTTCGAAATGCGATATTTTAAATATTTCAAAGACATGCTAAGCACTTTTTAATTCAGAAGCATATTTTTATACATAAAGATAAAAACACCTTAAAAAATAGGGCTAGGCGAATTTGCAGATCATTATTTTCAATAGATTTTGAAATATGAAAGAATTTTTCTTTTCTAGGTCTTAAGCGTATGTATCCTATTCGCTTCACATTATCAGTCAATCATCTATAAAAAAAATCAAAAAATCAACCAAGTAATTTATCTGAAATTTTTTTAAGTATAATTAGTTTGTCTCATACTGAGTTTTCGCTACAATTTTACTCCTCTTAATTCTATGATTCTGAAAGCTTTTTCTGTCATATCCTAATTTATTTTTTTCCAAATTTATCGATAAACGCCTAACTTATTTTCTTTTATAACTCTATGAAGATTGAAAAAAAGGTATATAAACTAGATCTTTTTCCGGGATGCTTTGCTCCAAGGAACTCAAATATAGCGAATTGTGGATGTTACTATATTTGAAAAACAAATTTTGTACATTTTTCAATGGATAGACTGTTTCTATTTCAAAAAATGATTTCATATTCTGAAAGATGACATTATTTCGCCTGTAAAAACACCTTACTTAGGGTTTTGTTGTAAACGATCGGCGAACAAAAGTGGGTGTATCTTGTGCAAAAATGGTTCAGATGCACATGACCTACTGTTTCTGTGAAAGTAATTTTACAGTCAATAGCGAATTACGAGTATAAAATGTTTTCGATATAATCGATAGGGGCCGATTATCTATATAGATATGGCATTGGCGATAATGTAGGCGAAATGTTTCGTGACATAGCGATTTGGGAGAAGAATTTCTTTGCCCACAATTTATTTAAGGAATTCTAAGAATAAATCTTCTACAATCTATATCCCATACGAATAATTTCGACTATCTGTGATTACATCACAATATTTTCTCGCAAAATGAAGGATGTAAATAGAATTATTCCACAGTCACTAAGTAAGTGAAAAGGAAAATTCTTGCCTAGTCAAAAAGCTATATTTATTGGCCTAATTCTTTCCAAAATTAAATTCTGAGCTTTGCTTGTCTGTAATTCATTGTGCATTGCTCATTCTATTACGTTGTTTGCCTGCATTTGGCTATACAAATTGTGGTAATTGTGTCGTGATCGTTGAATATTCAGAGAATAAAATGCATTAGTTTAGTGATAGAAAACTTGCATTTTTACATATTGAATTCTGAAAACATAGTTACAATGATCTACCTCAAAGGTGTGACGGTAACTAATCTACCTGTGTATGATCAAAGCATCTCTATAAAATAAAGGTAAACTATTTTAATCTTATACATTTTATTTTTCCAAAAATAATATTTTGTATAAATATTTTCGAATTAATAATAAAGTTTCACTTGGTAGAAAGAGACTTTTTTTATGTTAACATATCATCTTTTTGCAAAGAAAACATATATTTGAATTAAAAAATGAAAAAATCTGATTTAAATGTGATTAGCCTGCAATTTGTGCGCAGAGTTAAACATTGTGATAATTTAATTTTCTCATTCTAATAATATAATTATAAAGTTTAATTTCCCAAAGGAAGAAATAACTATGTTGACAGCTGTAGTTTTTTATTTTAATTTTTTATCTGTAATTATTGTGTATATTAGTGTATGTAAATAAATTCGTATGTAAATGTAATTCTATGAGCATTTATTCATTTTTGGCATTATTGTTTAAATTTAATTAGGATATTTACATACTCGTATTGGTTAACTACACGCACTGTAAAAAATGGGTACTCAAAATTGAGTAAAAAGTACTCAATTTTGAATACGTCACATACTCAAAATAGCTCCGATCCAAAAGTACTAAAAATTGAGAAACACATGTACTCATTTTTGATCCCATAGATGTATTCAAATATGAACTGCTATGTACTCATTTTTGATCCCATGGATGTATTCAAATTTAAAAAATTTTATGTCGTTAAAATAAAATTTATAGGATAAAAAAAAAGTTACTTCGCGAGGACAACCTTATAAGGGATATATACATTTCTGCTCACTTTTTTCATTCCTGCGTGAGTTTATAGTAATTAACCAAACCTTGCCCCTGAGAGGAATCGAACCCGGGATGTCCTGTTTACTAACCTGACGGCCCAGACCATTGCCCCATGACTGGTCACGCCTACTTCTCAAATGTTATTACTTTCTTTGAAATTCCCCCTCTATCCCTACCTAACAGCATCTGGCGCCATCTGTTAGGAAGGGATAGAGGATAGTTATTTTTATATAGATATAGATATAGATATTTATATAGATATATATTTATAGAGGATAGATTTGTTAGGAAGGGATAGTTTTTAAAAAATCTGACTGACAGAGCAGAAATACGAGACATCAGTATTGAAGATGCCTGAGCAAACGGGCGAAAATATTCTACTTTTAAGAAACTTTTAGCGTGTGGACCGGTTTTATATGTTTTTAAATATGTTTTTAAGGATGTACAGTGCCTGTCTATATGTGTTAAAGATTAAAATAATGTCTGAAGTAACAGGTAGTTCGAAGAATTATTAATTAAAAAATGACATAAGAAAAGATCATAGATTGAAATACTAAAATAATAAACTTTGTAAGATTATAATTTATAAAATAATAAATTTTAGCGTAATTCATAAATTTGTAAGCCAAATCAGTTTAGTTTAATACCAATTTGCATAGCTATAATTTGCAAAGATATTATGTTATGAAACTTTTAAATAACACAATATTGCCTCACGTTAAAAAAGTTAAAATAAATTTTTAAAAAAAGTAGTGGGGAAAAAAATCATAATTTTGAAGTACTAAAAAGAAAAAAAAAAGTAGATGTGTAAAATGTGAGGAAAAAAAAAAGTAAATGTGTTGTAGTGGATCCACTTTGATGAAAATCCAGAACAACCAGATCCACTTTTCATTTCTCTTATTCTTCGTTTTTCCTTTTTAGGCTCCGAAATTTCCTCATTACACATTCTGAAATATACAAGTATGTTAGGTTTGATCATATGTTCATTTTTTATCCAAAAATACTCATTTCGAAATGAGTACATGAACTTACTCATTTTTGAGAATACATTTGTTCATTTTTGATTCAAAAATACTAATTTCAATATGAGTACATGGACTTACTCATTTTTGAGAATGCACATATTCATTTTTGATCCAAAAATACTCATTTCGAAATGAGTACATGGACTTACTCATTTTTGAGTACTTCATTTTTTACAGTGCGGTTTTCCCATACGGACCACATATTATTTAAGAGTCATTCACAACGCAATAGTCTAATTTAGTTTTTAATTAATTGTTTTATTTATTTTGAGCACTTGGGATTATTTTATGTTAAGTAAACATAATTCAACCTGCCCTACATTGTAAAAAATCTGTAGCTTTTGCTGCATAGTCACTCCACCGCTTTTATATAATATCTGTATTTTGACCATCGACAATGCTCCATAATATAGTAAAGTAGCCGTTTTCTCTAAATGCGGTGGGGTATGTCTGCGACAAATGCTGCAGATTTTTAACAGTGTATGGAACTTCAAAATCTATGCGATCCCAATTTTTGTATGTTTATTTAACTTCAGCCGTCGTAGTACATACCACCGAATTTATTTTATTCTGCAGTGCGAAATAGAGATGCATCCCAAAAAGAATCGTAACATATAGCCTTAAATTTTAAGGTGCATTTCCTTCTAGCTCAAAAGGTAAGCTGTATTTCGTATGCAACTAATGTCATAAAATATTCTAAAAAGTTGAATTGTCATTTAAAAAATAATTTTTATCTTTTTTACATCACTGGCATAATACAGGGTGTATCAAAAGACCTGACATAAATTGTAAGATGTAGTACAGCGCACTATACGTTGTGTATTTAAAACCAGCGTCATAATCCATTTATTCAGTGAAAAATTGAGTGTGTCTCCCTAGAATCTTAACCCGGAATTTTGTTCATAACTTAATCAATAAGGAAGACATTTTAACAGAATTTGCAACATACTTAACTTTATTTGTTTGAAATGTAACGCTATCACGAGAAGTAGGAAAAGGTGGCATCAACTACATTCGAATAGTGCTGTATCAGACGCCTCAAATTTCCGACTGCAATTAAAATTACAAATGATTTCACTGCTAGAAATACTAAATACTTCCAGCGCTTTCGGTTATTTCATTTCATTTCACACAAAGGAAATTAATTATGATAAAAGTTCCTTGAAATATTTAAAAAAAAAATAAAATGATGAACAATATTTGTGTTCCAATTAGAGTGAGACGCACTATATTGTTGGCTGAATAAATGGATTATAACCCTGGTTTCCTATACAAAAATTGTTTGATGCTGTAGCATTCAGTACCACCCATTAAAGTTTGTATAAGGTGTTTTGACTCACTTAGTATCTTTTTTTCTGTAAATATTTTATAAATCGTGGAGCAAAGTAAACAGGATTACAGACGATATATGTAAAAAAGAATAACATACTTAAAATTTTGAATTTTCTAAACCAGAAAATGTATTATAATATACAATATCATTCTCACCAATGAAAATACATCCGGCGGATTCTTCTACGAGCAATTATGAGGTATACAGAAGATTTCGTAATTTTCAGAAATATAAAAATTCTTCAAATGTGTCTTTACGAAAAATAAAATAATTTCCAATCAGAGTATTTTTATTTCCCTGTTAAAATACACGTCACAATTTAATCCTACTTTAACTCTTATCATATCGTCGCGAGGGAATTTGAAACTGTGCTATTGAAATTGATATTCACTTTATCTTTCAGTCTTAGAAAATCATTTTTTAATGAATCGTGAATTTAATGTTTTGGAAACAAAATTTGGATATAATGTATATTAAAAATACTAGAAATAAAACGATTTCGATAGAGATTTTAACTAATCCTACCGTCGCGTTGGCAGAATATATCGAACGATAGCGTGTTTCAAACTACTAAATTTAAATTCAAGGGATAATATCACAGTTAACCTAGCATTTGCATTTATTTTTAGTGGAAAGGATTGCATTAACTGTACATGTTTGCCATACAATTAAAGGGGAATTTGGCATTGTCAATGAAGGATCAATAAAACAAAACTGGATTTTCCCCATTAAATAAATAGATTTTCATTTATTTTGAAAATTTTCTGTATATAATATACTTTTTAGAATAAAAAATGGTGACGGTATCTGTATTATAAAACGCGTGTGCGCAGCGTGCATCACTTTGTGTAATGGGGGATTATGCCTCGTAGATTCATCGGAAACACATAAACCATACGGGTTATGAAAGCGAAGTAAAATTTTGGGGGTATGAAACTATTTTCGTTTAAATTGATGCAGAGAAAACCAAGACGCTTTCTTGAAAATTGACCTCAAGGTTTTTTTTTTTTTTTTTTTTTACAAATAAAAATATGAAAAATATGTAACCGTTAATTTTTTAACATTAAACAGTTTTATGGGCTTCGAAAAATGATTATCTCTCAAAACCCACTTATTTTTTTCATAATTGGTTAATCGGTTAAAAGGCTATCCTGCACAGTGTACTCAAAAGCTTGGTTTTAAGAAAATCGTATGGAGACAATCAAGCCACCTGCTTTTCAGAACAACGAAGGTTTCTTTTCAAACGACTGCAGCTTCATAAGTAATTTGAAAAGTGCAAAATCAATTTATACAATTAAGGGTGTAAGGATTGTTGCAATCTATTTGAATGATACAAAATCGTTTCCGGTAGATATTCTACACACTGCAAAATGCAAAAATGTTTAAAAAATAAATATCAATAATTTGAACCCAGCAAAGTGGAATCTCTCTTTAAAATGTATACGCAATATACCAAAAATTATATTGTATTTTTCAGATACCAAAATTAATCAGTCCTTTGTACTTTGTGTTTTTTTTTAATCTACTGCAACAACTCAAAATGTTTAAAGTACTTTTTGTACTGAAAAGATATAGAAAGATATATTGTATTTTCCTGTTTTGTTTTAATTTTAAAGAACCATATCTCAAATAAGTTATGCTCTCATGTATATCAAAGTTATATTTTAATTTTTTTTTAAAATGGATTGAACTTATTTAGAAAGAAAATGTTGGGGACCCTTGAAGAGAGAGGATATCATATGACTTAAATTATAGCCGGAAGTGTTTCTAATAAAAAAATTTGATGCATTATAAACTTAACTATTAAAGCCAGTGCAGAAATATATCATACCAATGTAATTTTCGATCCAAGACTACCACTGAGGACATTTTTAATATTTTCTCTATCACTATTTCCGAAAAAAACAGTAATTTACCTCAAAGATTAGCAGAAATATGTCATAATGATGTAGCCCTGTACATATACTTATTAAAATGGTAAACTCGTTGGAGTAAATAAACAAAATAATATAATTTCATATATATATCGTAATTTCCATATGTGTGTACACTAGCATTTAAGCATCTACAAGAAATTTAAAAGTTATTTATTAACTTCATAAAATTTAATTATTTAGCTAACAAATCAGTTGATAATACACTACACCATCCTAAGACTACACCATCCTAATAAATGGATAACTGTTACTATTAAAGAGAAATTATAAATTTTATCACATAATAATCGCATTGTTTTCAAAATCATGATATATTGTGAGATTTTCTTTATACAAAATTATATAAAAATTATTCTATGAAAGTTTTCACTGAAACTGCGTTATAATTTTGGTTTAAATACTGTATATACACAGTTTAAAGTGCACTAAGTTTTTAATTTTTAAAATTATGTATTCTGTGGACGAACTGACATTTTAAACTAAAAGTAAGTATTAAAAGCAGTATTAGATGCACTGAATATTGGAAATGCATTATCGGCAAAGGCAGAGAATTTTTGCGATTACTTTCCAATGACTTGGATATATAACAAGTTATAAAAACTGTAATAAATCATACAGATAAATAAAGAAATAAGCACGGAAATGAAAGATTTGAATTTATCTAAAAAAACTTGAACACCTTTTTTTTTTTTGGTTAGAATCGATATAATATTTTATAATTATATTTGGAACTATTCAAATAATTTTATATCTAAAAAAAGTAGTTTACAATTTATTATGAAAACTATTATATACCCGCCATAAAAAATGACGGAATGTTGATGTGTGTATCATTTTCACAAACAAACAGCATAAAGATTTTATGAAATAATCTGTAATCCTTTGATATAAACAACGATTTTCCCAAAGGAAATAAATTGCTTTGATTGAACTTCAATGATTTAAAGATTACACTATAAAAGGATTCTGTAAAGATTGAGAACTATAACTCTTCAAACAATGTTCCCATCAACAAATATGTTTAAACACCTGTTGCCAATCAGACAAATAATTTTGATGAATGAGACTCAAAAGTGAATGACTCACCACACAGCAGTATTTATTAGAACAATAATAATAATTAGCAAATTGATTTATGAAGATTTCACAAAACATTAAAATTAAATATTCAATGCGTTTAAGTTTTTTTTATTATAAAATATATTCTTTTTTATGAAAATGAATGACTCACCAAACCGCTTCCCGTTTGTTTACACTATTTCTGAAAAAAAAGCGCTTACAGATTTTTTTTTTTTTTTTTTTTTTTTTTTTTTTTACAGAAATGTTGATATACATGTTTTATATAAATTATCCTGAACAGACATGATTTGAGGTAGAAGCAATTATCATTTTGTTGTCATATGTTAGCGTATGTTTTTCATTAAGCCTAACATAGCGTTTAGCTACGGTCGTTTCGCAGCTGACTTGGTTCGCCCCGGAATAGACTTTCCTACACTTGGACTTTATATAAGTAGATAATTGTAGACATTCAAGTCTCACTTTTGTAAACATTCTAAAATTTAACAATGTATCAGTATGCTTCTTATAGTAAAAGGTAAATTTAAAAAAAAAAGCTAATGCGCATTTAAAAAGTTCGTTCCGAAATTTCTTTTAAAAAATTCCACTTTAAATATAATTCATACTTGTACATTAAAAAAATAATTCCCATAAACACGATAACTAATATTCGTGTATATTAAACTTAATATATATATATATATATATATATATCTTTATAAAGCCTTTAATCATGTGCTTCGCATGTTGCCTTATTTACAACGATATAAACATGTGCACATTAATTGTACTTACATGAAAGAAAATTCTATAAAAATCTGCATTTCAGCTAAAATAAGTTATAGTGAACTTGTTTATAGTGAATTTTCTTTGCTTAATGGATCTAAATATTTATCTAATCGAAAAAAAACGGCACTCATAAGTAGTTTTTTTTAAATACGTACATCTTTATACATTTCTATGCGAAGGTTATCCATTAAATTTTCCCATTAAAATTTCTTTTGAAAAATGTACAGTAATCTGTAAAAGAAATATAATTGAATGTTATTTGTATACACGCAAATTCTAAAAATAAAATCTGCATTTAATATAAAATAAAACTGTATCCATACGTCTTTTCTTTACTTAATGGCTATAAATACTTTTCTAGTAGGATCAAAATGGCACGCATAAGAAACATGGCTTTTCTAATACATCTTTTTTCGGGATAAAATAGACTCCTATCGGATAAAGAAACTTCCTCGATAACGAGCTGCAATCGCTCTTAGGAATACATTGCACAAAGAAAAAAAGGAAATAAAAACGTCGAAGTAAAAGAGAAAGTATTTGTGGCAACCGAGGCTAAAGAGGTTAGAAACGCAAAGAGATCATTGATGAGAACAAACACAAAAAATCATTCAATGATTTTTTTTTCAGGATCTAACTGCGTATATTATTTTTAAATATAATTTTACTACTAACTTTTTCTTATTACATTACTTTCTTTATATTTTCTAGAATAAGGCTTGTTAAAAAAATATTTATTCTACATTTAAAAAATATAAATTTCTCGCGTATATATATACGAGTTCACGTTAAAAAAAGAAAATTTTTTTCTTAATATAGGAAAATATAATATACCCTGAAGATACAGTAATCTCTTCCGAGCTACCCACGATTCCGAAAACTATTCTTTATATTTAGAAACTTCGTAAAACAGAACATTTTTGACAATTAAAAAAACATACACAATAAAAACAAAGTTTCTTTTGCTGCTACTGATTTTCGGAAACTTTTCTGAGTTTGTTTATAGTGCATTAATCAGTTTTCTCAAGCCGGAATTTTGGTTTTCAGGATGCTGTCAATTGTCAATTAAATATTTTCAGCTGCGTAAATGAATTTATACATGCAAGAGTAACAAAATAATATTAATTTTAATATTAATGTTAATGCAGCTATTTTATGATATCTGTCTGTAAAATATGTTTGTTGAACAGGAAAAAGTTTACTTGAGAATTAATAGCATCCAAAAAATCTATGTTATGTGTTAACAAAACTGATTAATAAACTGTAAAAAGTAACCGAAAACATTTTCAAAAATTATTATGGCCTGCAAAAGAAACTTTGTTTTCATAAATTCTTCTTTAAATCTGGAAACTATATTGGTGTCTGAGCTTTCTAAAGATAAAAATCGTTTTTTTTTAAATTGTGGGTAACTTGGATGAAGATATGGCATATTTTCGTTCTTGGTTATATTACATTATCCTAGATTAAGAAACATTTGTCTTTATTTACAGTGTATGTGTTTTTCTAATGTAAAGATATAGTTATTTGATTTTTAGGGTTCCGTACTTAAAAAGTAAAAACAGAACCCTTATAAGATCACTCTTGCGTCTGTCCGTCCGTCTGTCACAGCCGTTTTTCTCATAAACTATGGGACGTGGAATGTTCAAACTTTGGAAAGTTATAGAGACTTTTCACCCATATACAGGGTGATTTTTTTTAAAGTTGTGAAAGTAAAACTGTAACTAAAGAATCACTGATTCAAATGATCCGAAATTTCACCAGTATGCTCCCAAAGCAATGGAGATTTTTGAGGCGTGGTTGAAAAAAAACTTAAAATTGCACCAACAGATGGCGCTGTATATGCAGTAAAGTCGGGAGACGATCTTGCACACGACACACGCACAGTGGTGATAAAATCATGAAACACACACACCTCGTCTTCATTATTCTACTGATATCCTCGCAATGACTGTGCCATTGACGGACCGTACGTCGTTAGTGAAACTGTATTATTAGAATAATGACAGCGCAGCAACTGCTGTTAGGAGATTCAGGACACTTAAGAATTTAAGAAAAGGTCCAATGGCTACAGAAGGCCTACGGAAGATGGTTTGTCAAAGTAACGTCCATTATTTTCCTCCCACTGACGCTATTCTTTGTTTCTGTTAACTTACAGCGCCATCTGTCGGTGCGATTTTAATTTGTTTTTAACCATGCCTAAAAAATCCCCATTGCTTTGGGACCATATTGGTGAAATTCCAGGTCATTTTGATCAGTGGTTATTTTATTATAGGATTTTACTTTCACATCTTTAAAAAAAATCACCCTGTATTTTCAGATTATTAGCAATTCACAGATATGTTTAAGAAAAATTTAGGGGGATAATTAAGTTACTTGAAAAAAGTTTTCTTTTTGTTTATCGTGTGAAAGATCTCGTAATGCCGAACTCAAAAATATATTTGTTTTAATTTTAGGTACTATATTTTCAGAGATATCGTCGAATAAGCGATGCAAACATATTTCCCCTCCCCCCTCTATTTCCGAATCCATTAAAACTAAAATTATGAAAAAACAGAAGGAGTAGGAGTTTATTTAAACCTAGCAAAAAAACTATAGCGATTTTCCTAGGTAACACAGTCTTTGAGAAAGACGCATTTTGCCGTTACACACAAACTTTACTTTTCTATCGGTCAGAGGGAGAGTTGACGGGCGCTCGAAGTAGGGGAAGGTGGCATAAAATGATCCTAACGGGCAAAACCATCCACATATGTTTTCTTCCAGACAGATCGCACTATCTACAGGGTAACACATAAACTAGTTGTGACAAGTGAAGAAGAAGCAATGACGATATTAAAGCGATAGCAGTATTACGCGTCTGAAAAAAAACTTTGAAAATTTGGGTTTTATAACATTTGTTATAATGTAAGCACTAATTTTTATACTTATTTAGATATACAGTCTTTCAGGTACAGAAATATGACTTGGTTTACTTAATGGAGTATGTTTTTAGATGTGAATTACACTTATGTATTGTCGTAATTACTTTTATATACTTTATTTTGCCGATAAGAAACAATTTACAATTATTTTTAAATGAAGGATCATTTTGCTCTTTGGGGAGGATAAAATGATCCTTTGGACACTTTTTAAAAACTATTTTTTCATTACTCAATTTGGGTTTAAAATATTATTAAAATATGTTTATAATGCAAAATACAGTGTAAAACATACTAGCAAAGGACCAATGTTTTATTTAAACAGTTATGTTATTTTAGACGAGTTTTTCCCTTAAGGGGATCATTCTAGGCCACCTTGACCTTCCCCTATGTATAGACGCAGAATCATCCAAGGATATTCGATAATGATTTTTGAAAATAAATGTCGGTAATTAGCCGAGATATTAATTAAGTTACTTGAGAAAAAAGTTTCTCTTTATGTATCGTGTAGGGTATTGATTGAAGGATTTCGTAACATCGAACTCAAAAATATATTTGTTTTAATTTTAGATATTATATTTTCCATGATATCGTCGAAAGTATACTGGAAAAATATGTCCCCCCCCTCCTATTTCCAAATCTATTGAAATTAAAATTATGAAAAATTAAGGGTTGTAATAGTTTATTAATTAATAAATTTAATGTACGAACCCTTTGAGCGCGAGTTATACTCGCACTTGACCGATTGTTTAATTATTGTAATGTAAAATGTTAAAACGAACTAATATTTAATGTATATGAATCTTAAAATTATCGAAGGCACCTAAAAAATGATGCAAACAAAACAAAATGTTTTTTGTATAAATAATGAAATAAAAGAAAAAACATTGGGGGCTATATATCATTTTCATGATAGCGCTCAGCGGAAGCATGCTCTTTTTTAAGCCTATATAAACTAAATAAAACGAAGAAAATTTAAATTTTAAGCATTTCCTGCCTACATACAATGCAAGGTTGAATATAAAACATTGTAACACATTTGTTTGCCTAACAACAAAGATTTTTTTTTTAATTTTATATTTGTGCCACTTCTCCTTATAGTGTCACATTTTGAATGGATTCTTGCATATACCTAATATTATAGAACTGTTGGTCAAGAAATAAAGGCCTAAAATTATACTTCATGAATATAAATTTAACTTAATGGAGTACATGTTTATCTGCAACATTCAGTAGTGTAGTTAGAGAATTTATACTTAGATCTCTGACATGAAAATCCATCCCCAGCGGGAACTGAATCATGATTGTTTTCCTTATCTTTTGAGTTTATCGCTTGATCCAACCTTGTATTCATCGAAAAAGATTGCTTTTTGCAGTAAAAGTGGAATGGATTCTCCCGAACTATTAGGGACGCAATCTCATAAGTGTGATTTCTCAGTCCCTAATATATCTTTCGGCATTTCTTTTCAGTAAAATTTTTATTTAATGTTAAAGTTTTTCTCTGTGATTGTTCTACAATATTATTACAATATTTTGACTTCTACTGTGAAGATCGGTTTTTATAATCTTTAAAATGGAAATAAAATATCTCAAATGTTACTACTGTCTCCTGTCCTCAAAACATAACTGGATCATTAAAACCACCAACAAACAATAATTACTAAAAATGTTGAAAAACTAATGGATTTATTATAAATATGAATCCCTTTTGAAGCATAATAATATAATTTTTATATGAGTGAAATGTGTAAAATTTGTTTTTGTTGGGTTAAAAATTGTGTCCCTCACTTATTTGGTCACTAATATCCCGGTGTATGAATATCCTCATATTGCCACTAGATGGTAGCATGCAGTCATTTTCAGTATTGTTTCTAGTAGGGGAGCACGCGGTGTTCTTAAAAAGTCGCCATTGCTTGCTGTTTGTTTATAAAGAAGATTTTCTGGATTGAAAAGTATGGAGACAAGGTAAGAGAAACTTTTACTAACCATCACTAATTTCCCCATTGTTATTTTAAATATTGATATTTATAGATTAACCAATATCTAGCCATTTAATCGTAGGTTTGGTATGTCTTTGAAAATAGTGCATACAACATTTCAAAGATGTTCTTTTTTAAGTAAACGGGTAAATTTACAAAAAATGTCACTACTGCCTCTGCAACTTGTGTCCCTTACAATTTGTGTTTTGTCTCATAGAAACTGCAATATCTTATATTTTTTTTCAAATAAAGTTTGTGCCCATCTACTAATTATTATTCTGCAATGTATCGACGATTATTAAAAATTCAAATAATATGAGACTTTTAAAAATGAGATCTGCGCAGATCTGCACAGATCCGTGTAGTCAAAAATCACACTTTTGGGAGAATGGGCCATTATTGTTTTTCTCATTTCTGTTCTGTTTTAGCTTTATGGTAGAATATTTCGAGCCCGCTACAACCGCAGCAGAAAAATTCATTAAAAAAATATATGTCTTTCAAAATTTTGAACTACTCTGACCAATTCAAAATCTCATTTCTTTTCGCTCAACGTACTCCTTACACATACGAACATCATATTTTATTAGTTAGAAAGAAAACCATATCAAAGTGAAAGCTTTTGAATTAGAGTACACCACAGTAACGAAAACAGTAAACGCTTTTTTCTCCGAACAACATTTTCAAAATCGGTGGTCACTCTAGCTCCGCCAAATTCCAATCAGTCAAATTGAATGCTTTTTTAAAAGTCTATCATAACATATTTTTTTAGACAAATATGTAGGCATTTTTTTCTTTAAAAAAAATATTTTACTTCGCATTTTTGTGTAATATTAAGTAACAGATTTTTTGTTTGAAAATTTACATTTTAATTTGAATCAATGTCATTTCGCTAAAAATGCAATTTATTTAATACTATTGCATATTTCATCAGCTTTTGGATTCAAAGAAACAATTTTTCTTCTTTCCTTGTTCTCGGTAAAATCTACGATGAGTTATCGCTTATTGCCCTATTCTTTTTGAAGCGCTCTTGTTCACCAGCTGTCAAGCTGCCATTTTTTAACGCATCAACAAAAATGATGCAATTTTCTAATTTAATGCATGTATTCAAAATTAGTGTAATTCCGATGTTATAAACACTTCGATATTTAAAACAAAATCCTCAAAAGCCTTAAATTTTAACGCGTCAAAATGTCGTTACTATTTTAAAGTGAACTTAACAATATCTTTTAAAACCCATTCGCGGTAATCCCAATTAATATATGTCTTATTTCATGAATAAAAAATGTAAACAATTTATCACGCTTACATTTATTTCAATCATACATTTCAAATTTGCGACCTAAATTGTTTTTTAATTTTTTCCAAGAATTTAAAAAAAAAAAAAAATTTCAAATGCAATTATTATGAAAACTTAATTATATCGAGCTTGTTTATTTTCTATTTTAAGTAAAACAGAACTAAATTAAACAAGAATTAACGAATCAGCGGTTGAATTGAGTAATTTAAATGGACCACCATCATTAAGAAGTATTTTAAAATTTCTTCAAAAGTTAGTTAATTTTAATTCCCCGAGTGTGTTATTTGTTTTATCAAAATTCCTCCGATCACTATTTACTTTTAAATTGCATATCTGAAATCCCCATATATTTGAAATATGTGGTATTTTACACATATTAACATTTGCATTTTTACTCTTGGACTGTTTAAATTTTTAAACAAATTCGCTTTAAAAATTGTGCATATTTTATTTTTACTTATGTTTTGTCCTTGGAAATCGGGTGGGAAAGAGGGGATACAGTCAAACGGTTAAAAGTTCAAAATAGCTTGTCAAATGTTTAAAAGTGGCCATTAATAAGTATAAATTAGGTTGCGAACTCGACCGCTATAATCTTCATATTTGTGCCTGAAAAAAGGCTCTTGAAGTATTCGATGTCGTAAAAATCTGTTTTACAGTACAAAATATCAATATCTGAAGCCTAGAATCATAAGTTTCTAAAATACTCCCCATTTAAAATACTTTTATTTTTACATGCTCTCACGCTGTTAAAACTGTCAAGCTTATTATAACAAGATTTATTTGATCAGTATAGTAATATTAATGTAACACGATTGTCAATCTTAGGGGGAAGTGGAGGTAGATCAAGTGAAATAAATATAATTTGAACCAGAAATATTATTTAATGAAGTAGTTCTTGTTTCTATGTGGTTATTAAATATTTTTATTGAATTAAATTTCTGGATTTAGTTCATTTGAAAAAAAAAATTAACAGCTATGACTTTAGTCAAAAATGCTTTGATAGGACCGAAAATTTTACACGTTATTTTTAAGTAGGGGAAGGTTCTGTTTCTTCACATATAAAATTGTAAGGCCAATTTCAAAAGCAACTATAAATCGTTGAAATTACATTAAAAATATAGTTAAAAAAATTTTTTGAGTCTGATACCGCCAGCGAATACTCACATTTCTTAGTTTTAAACTTGAGTTAGCAAACTGTATAATATACGACGCGATATAATTAAAAATAAATTATTCAGCATTTGAATTTCATATTTTTACTGCGCCTGAGAAAATGTTCTTGTGAAAACCTTAAAAAATATGAGAATTCTGAAAATAATCTTTTGCAACATTATTTTACGCTGCCTTAATATTATATTGCACCATTTCCTATGTACTAGTATTAATATGTTATGAAACTGTCTCACAAAAATATTAAGATTTATATATGTTAAACGCACATTCGTGACTCCCACAGGATTACACTTAACATGTTTTTTTGCAATTTTTATGTAACTTTATTTTATGCTCGAAATGTAGCTGAACCCGCTAAATATTACATTAGTAAAAAAATATATACATGCTTACGTGATGTTTTCTTTGTGTGTAAATATACTTTAATAAGCTTCAATATTTTAATCTGCGTTTAATGTTATACATATTTTTAAATTTTCTCGGTTACAAGAATATTTTAAAGTGAACTGTTATAAAAGCATCTGGATTCTTGACAATCGATGTCAGAATTTTATGGAAAAGTATTTTTGAAGCCACGTATTTATCATTTTATAAAATCTCGGAAGTATACCATTTTATTGGAAATGAAACTACAGAAAAACGTTCATGACTATAAGCCTTGATATTGCTCTCTTTAATCCTCTTCAAAAGTCAAACAAATCAAGTGCATTTTCAGCAAAAAATAACGTAAGTACTTACTAATCCTTTCTCGATAAAATAAGGAAGTTATTCTTGATGATATACTTATTTTTCATCAGATTTTAATGAACTGGAATTTTAACGCGTTACAAAACACTTTTATTTTCAGTAGGTTATTCATTAAAATTTAAAACATTGTAGTTTAAATTTTCATATGCTAAATGAATATTTTTATGCAAAAGTTTATTATTCCTGTATAAAAAGCATGTTAGACTATACCGCAAAACTTGACAAAATGCAGAATGTTTCTCATTATTATAATCTATTTCAAGTAGTACTCAAAACATGCATTAACGCGTTTTTCATTTCATGAACATCAACAATATAACATTGACTTAGCAGTGATAATATAAGAGAAACAATGACGTTTATAATTGCCAATATTGCTCTTTTTAAGCGTACTCAGTAAAAAAGAGAAATATGTCTTGCACTGAAAAGAAGGTTTACGAAAATACAATATCAACGCTTCCGTGTTAACTATGATTCTGAAAAGTGTTTATCATCAAAAACATCCGAAACCAATAGATCGTCCAATAGTTAAAGAAGCATTTATGAACCAAACGTTTCTTTTGCGTCCCACAAATTTAAGAAACGCATCCGTGTAGTTTTTATGGTATATTAAATATTTTTCTCAAACTGGTATCAACATGAAATATCCGTTTTCTGAATGCTAGAAATTCTCAAGTAAACATTTTCTTGTTTCACAAGCATGCTCAACAGCAAACATGCTAAATTACCAGTGTAAAATTATTTTCATACTTCTCCACGTGTAAACTCTGTTATGCAGCTGAAAATGTTCACTTGAGAACTGATAACATCCTAAACACCGGCACTTCGTGTTGATATAACGTTTAAAAACTGATTAATATACTGTAAAAGCTACTCAGAAAAGTTTCTGAAAATTACGAGCAGCAAAAGATACCTTTTAGAAGAAGTCCATATTTACATCACGGAAATCTCTTGGTTTCTGAGGATTTTAAAGGTAAAATAACATTTTTAGGAATCGCGGCAACTGCGAAGGTGTTCTATTATATTTGCGTAAAAGTTCTTGCTAGATAAAGAAACATTTCTCTTTTTTTTAACTGTATATTCAAAAGTCCAATAGATCAAGTGCATTTCCAGTAAAAATAAATGTAAGTAGCGTAGCTTGGGGTTACTTGGACCTAGCTAAAGGCTACTTGGTCCCAAACATATATTGTTTTAAATCTGTCTTGGGTCTACCGGATTTCTATCTAGCTGTCTTACTGCTGTGATTATTGATGTATTATGCCAATACTTTCTGGGAAATAGACCAAGGACTAATTAAAGGAATGTTTTTCTTTTAGTTCAAGCAGCACTCCATGGTCCAAGGAAACCTAAATTATGATAGTTATTAAATCATTTTTGTCAGATGTATTTTTAGATTAGCTTTGTTTTCTATTTAAAATTCAATGAACCGTGAGTTTAACAAGTGACATTTTTATATTTGGTACTTAATTAGTTTAAATTTTTATATGCTGAATGAATTCTTTTTTTTGTAATATTCATTTCTACCCGGATAAGAAGCGTCCTCGACTGCTTATCAGATATTGACAAAATATAAAATATTATACTCACCTCCAGAAAACTTGTTCACGAACATTCAGCTTTGAGGCTTAAAATAATGTAAGAGAATAAACGGTATGTATTGAATGATGTATTAAAATTATCTATTGAAGCGTAACCATATACTTAATAAATCATTCTTCCTTAATGAGTAATAAATCATCATGTTTAATTGGATGCAATATTCATTGTTAATTTCGGTTATCAAAAGATGTCGAATGAAGGTGAATTACAGTGTAGATAACTTTTTGAAATGTATAATGCATCGTATAAAAACTTTTGAAAATTTTAGAGCTCGCCCGTAAATATGCCATATTTGTTACATTTTTAAAATTTTATGTTACATTGAAATTATGTTATACTGTTCAGTAACCGTACAACCAGTACACCAGTTCTTCAGATTACTGTTCACTAAGAAATCTCTATTTTTGGTGTATAATTCACCTCAGATAATTTATATATTGAAAATTTTCTAAATAGTTTTATATATGTATTTATTTATTTTTTTGACTGGGCTGAGTATAAAATCATTAAAGTTTCATCAACATATTTTGGATTTAAATATAAGTGATAATTAAGTAAAACATTCCAATAATTTTCAGTAAAAAAAATTAAGTGAATGAAATAAAGTTAAATATCAACATTAAATTTAAATTGTAGCCTTTATTCTAATAGAGTTTCATGACAAAAATGTTCTAAGTATGAATTTTACAAGAGTCTAAATGCATTCAAGACATTACCGAATTTCAAATATAAGATTACAAATGAATAAAGATTAAAGATCTGGCGAAAGTTAAAATATTGATGCGTGGTATTTTTTTTTTTTCAATTTTTATAGATGATCTTCATGGAAAACTTTATAGAAATCTTTTTAGATTAACCTTATTATGGATCTAAGTCTAAAACATTGCCACTTCCTCTTTTAAACGTTAATGGAAAATATCAATATAAAAATGAATAAATGAAAAGAAAGCAAAACAATAAACATAAAATATAAAAAATAATATTTAATTAGTTCTACATCCGAAAACAAAAAAAAAATTTTTTTTCATTTTATTTAATTTACAAAAAAAAAAAATTAAATATTTTTCTTACAGCAACAAACTCTTAAAACCCTAACTTAATTGTTACAACAAAATTGAATTAAGCACAATTTAATTTTTACATGCTTTATTAGAAAAGAAAGTGATATTTAAATCATCACATGTTCAATCCAATTTAATGAAATGTTCAAGAAATAAAATATTTCAGTCGAATATTTTGTTTTAAAATAACGATTTTACAATTAAAATTACATAAAAAAATTATAATCATTCATCATTTGTTCTAGCTATTTCATTTTCTCATTACTTTATTGTTTAGGCGATTATGTTCATTTTAAATTAACATTGAAAACCGAAGCGAATGCATAAAATATTGATATTTTGACATGTTTTACTGTTAGTTAAGTTTTTGATTCATATTTCTAGTAATTGAAATTCCTGGTTTCAGCACAGATGATACTGGCATCTAATGATAAATCACAAATTCGGCATTAAATTCAAACTTTCAAACCATAAATTATTTTCCCTATTTCGGCGACATTTTCTGAAATTCTTGTGTTATTTTAATTACATTTCATATGGAAAGTTCGTAATGTTTAGATTCTAAATTTAGAATACATGGAAAGAATATAAAGTAGTCAGTAATAAATTAGAAAGTTAGAATTCAAAATATGACTATGCATTGTCGCATATTAAATTTGCGATACATAAAATATTTTTTTTTTCATCATCATGAACAAAATGTCAGAAAAAAGGAACTAAGTTTTTTATTCAATTACCCGCTGAGGACAACCCACTTCGCTGATATATATATATTTTTTTTTTGTGGTACATCTGTGCAGTTTTTTCTATATTTAATATAGAAGACGTGAATTAAAACACATTTCTTTTTTTTCTTTTCTTTTTTAGAACCCTTTGGTCGAAATATGAAACTACCCTCGATCGACTACTTCCAACCGCAAAATATCCCACACCTCCACAGAATGGTCCTCGAACATTCCAGAACGTTCTTGATCATCTCGGTCCATATATAAACCTAATAAAAAATATGTATATATGTATGTATCTACGTATATATATATATATATATATATATATATATATATATCTGTGTGTGTGTGTGTGTGTTTGTATAAAATATAAAGAACATTTTAGTGCATTCCAGAAAATTCTAGTACATTCAAGAACATTCTAGTACATTCTAGAATATTTCAAGAAATTTTTAGAACACTTTGGTCGAAATATGAAAAAGTCCTAGGTTAACCACTTTCAACCACCATATCTCTCACACCACCACCGAACTACCGACATGCAACCACCATAGTGCACGATGGGAGACTCGAGGCTACTACCACACTGAAACACCAGTGGTCTGCGCTGGGTAATTGTGGCTGCAAAGTGAAATATAAGGACACACACGTCTATTTTTATATTGAAAATGCCCTACGTCAACCACTTTTAACTACCATATTCCACACCCCCATTGCTACCGACATGCAATCGCCATAGTGCACGATGGGAGACTCGGGGCTACTACCACACGGAAACACCAGTTTTCTGCGCTGGGTAGTTTTAGCTGCAAAGTGTAGTATACGAAAACACAAATCTACTTATATAAAGATATATATAGATAGATTTATACATTTCAATTGGGCAGTAGTATAGAAAATGGCAGTCTGTTCATGTTAAAAATATATGATTTCTTTTTTTTAAGAAATTGGAAAATGTATTATCGAATCACAACCAAAATAAAACAATTTAATATGATAACGAGTACAGATTAGCATGTTTCATACACAGAAATGACACTTTAAAATATGAATAAATCGATGTTTTCATTTTTTTCTGAAACTTTTTGTTTCAAATATGACGAACCAATGCTTTTAATTCCAAAATACCAGAAATACTCAGAATATTGAAACAGGTCATACTCGAAACTAAGCACATAGAGGTTAGTTCATACTCATTTTTGAAACATGGATATACTCAAAAATTATTAGAATCAGTTCAAACTCATTTTTGAAACATGGAAATACTCAAAAATGTGCACATAGAAGTCAGTTCATACTCACTTTTGAAACATGGATATAGTCAAGTAATGAGAACATGATGTTTTATTCTTGAGTGTGTGCATGTTTTCAAAAAGGAGTATATACATGTTTTAAACTTGAGTAATTTTGATTCGGATCCATTTTGTCAATGCGACATACTCAGATTTGAGTATTTTCGGCTCAGTTTTGAAAATGTCGTTTTTAGAGTGCAGAGTACATAAAGATCTTATTTTCAGTGTCATTTGTATAACTAATCAGATTATTTTAGTTTTAAAAAAAGTTTATAACTAGTTAATTTTATAATTTTTTATTGGATGTGTATTTTATGAAACAATAATTTCTGTAGTTTTGTAGATATGAGTTTTGCTGAAAACTTGCGCTTGCGTATATAAAGCCTCAAGGAAGTCGATTTTGAGGGAAAAAATGCCGGAGGTTGCTTGCCTGTCAACGGAAGCTGGTAAATTGTGAAAATGATCACAGGATGGCAAATGGTCTAAATTGTGGTATTTTGTAGAATTTATAATATTTATCATACCTTATTTTTTAAATTTTGTATAAGCGCCTTTCTCACTTATCAATTAAATTTATTATTTTTCCTTAACAATAATTCTCTTACTGTATTTTTTCTTATATCTTAACGTCTTTACTTAATGATAGTTTACTTAATGATACATAATACTTTTTGTAGAGGCGTATTGCAATTTTTAATTTGTCATTTGCTTGCCTTTTCCGTCTATCAAACTCTCTGTTAGCTATAACAACAATTATTTCATTACTAAAGATTATTTTCGTGATAGATTTAATATAAACGGGATAAGTCAGGGGTGTCTAAATGTTTTGCATTTGGACCATTTTTCACCACTATTAGAGAGCAGTAACCTTCGTGTTATTTCATCAGAGTGATGTTTTCGTTAAAGAATGTAAATTATACTATTCTGAAAATTCTGCGGCATGCAGCCTGCTGACTCAGCTATCATTTTCACATACTACTCATCAACGATAAAGTTGTCTCTCTATTTTTTTTAATTAAACTAAAATGTTCATATTCTATGGATACGATACCCTTTTGACCTCGTCATCACACTGTTAAAAATTAGCAGCAAACTGTCCAGTCATTTGACCGTTTTTATGGAAAATGGTTACATAACCGTAATTTAACTCTTTTCTGACCATAATATAGGCAATAATATGGTCAGAATAGAGTTAAATTAAGGTTAGGTAACAGTTTTCTATAAAAATGGTCAAATGACTGGATAGTGTGCTGCAAATTTTTAACAGTGCATGCATTCGCCTACAACAATTTTTCCTTTAACAGGACTCGTTACCTGTTGAACTACATTTTATTTGAGTATTTTATAATACCCTTTTAACAAATTATTAAAAGGTTTTATTAAGGAAAAATTTTAATTAAGAAAATGCAAATTCTTATGGTAAAGTATAAAGGAATAATTTTTTTAATGTTCGTACAAGCATGATAACGGTAAAGGACCCAATTGCGAAATTATTTTAAGAACAAGTAAATAAAACGCCATGATATATCTAAAAATACTGTAAAAATGATTATTTACTTTATTTTTTTATTTAAAAAACTATTTAAATTACTGAAGATCCGATACTTAATTTTATGAATACTCCAGGATTGTCTAAAAACAGTCGAATGAATTGAAAAAATATATGTTGAAGTTTTAGCATTTTGATCATACTGATACTTTAAACAAACTGCGAAAAATTAATTTAAACATCAAAATGTTTAATTATTTAAAGAGAAACTGGCTCTTGTTGCATATTTTTAACTATCGGATCTTTACAGAAGTTCGTCAAAATGTACTACGAACATTTTAAGCAAAAAAAAATGTTTTCGTACTTTTTCATAAAATAATGGGTACAGAGTCACCTTAATCTCTTCTAAGCAAGCGAATTTTGAAATTAATTTGTTATTTTTACAGGAAGAGTTATCTATTGAGAAAATTGAGAAAACATTTAAAATTACTGCTTGCAAAATTTATGACGCGCTTTATAAGCATGTTACTACTTGCATCTTTATATCCATTATACATGTACTTAATGAATTATGGAATCTCAAAATTGACGCATCCTGTTTTGGTCGCCCTGTATTGTTATGATTAAAAATATGTATCAGAATTTTACAAAGTCATACTGTGTTATATTAAAAAGACAATAAATCAAATATATCCTATAAATACACAAGATTCATGTTTTTGTAGTTTTATTTTAGGTCTAAAATTTAATACATTAGCAGAAATATGACTATTTTTTTAAGAGAGCAAACACTCCCTTAAAATGGAAACAAATAAATTACTTAACTACTTTCCGATATACAAATTATTTTACAGTTTAACTAATATAGTATTACTTATGCTTCAAATTGAATAGTGAAGTGAAGTTCGGTGGAATTTTTATTTTGAAATTATATTGATTAAAAAGAGTAAAATATATATTTTTTAATAATTTTGTCTTTTTGTATTTATAGTTTCAGTTTTATTTCAAATTTAATTTGTAGAATCTCGTGAAAGTGGATAATTCATGAAGCTGTGCCTCTAATGCTCGCTAGGCGTTAATACTGAAAATTTAAATTTTTGATGCATTTACTGTATGTAGATGACCCTTAGAGAAATTTACGTTAATTTGCGTCAGAGTAAGCAAAAGGTGATCTTTTTTTTTCAGGAATGTACATTACATTATATTAACTTTTTTACGGGTGCATTATAATTTATTGTCCAAGTAGCGTATCGAACATTCCATGCTAATCAGTTAAGCTATTACAAATTGCAGCTATTTTATAATAGTAAGGAGAGACAAGCTAGAAGAACAATTATAGATAGCAGGAGTAAAAGTTAAATTTTAATATTTATGCTATATGAGGGGGTTAGAATGACAGTGGAGTAAGTCAATATTAAGTAACTTGATAAATGAAGGGTTTTGTGAAACTTATCGTATGCCCGTTGCATTAAGTGGTCCAACTTGTTTTGCCCTCTAGCGATTCCCTAAGTTAAATATGACTTATTTGAGTATCACACTGAAAAGAAATTAACATACGTTCAATGAAAGTATGGTTATCTAGATTTATAAATTTTTTAACTTGCTCTGCTGTCATTCTAACCTCCTCATAAATGAGAATAAAATATCCCATTTCTCGTAAAGTTTGCACGGTAAAAAAATCATACAAAAAACGGAGCATTTCTAGTAAAGTTGGAGTTGCATGATATTCTTGAAGTTTTCACAGAAATTCCAACATTAGAGAATATATAATTAGTTCCAGTCTAGTTGGTTTTACCTTCAATTGAAAAACGTTGAGTGACATGGAATGACATGGAATGTTCTGTAAAAATGGATTAATTGAAATTTTTGTCAGGAAACAGAAGGAACGATCGGTGACACAATAGCCATCAATTCTGTGTAAATTCACGAAACTATAGCTTAGATTTGACAATTTTATTTAAATGTTAGCTTAGAATTAAAATTTATTCGTGAATTGAGAGAAAATGATCAAATAAAAACGGAAAACAATTAATCCGTTTTAAATGAAAAATGTGTCAATTGACAGTTTATTTTGAGAGTATGAACGTGCACGCGCTGCAAAGTTACATGCATGCTATAAAAATGTATGATTGCTAAAATGCAATATTGTGAGATTATATTTACATTTATTGACATGATTTTTTTTAGGTAAAGTTCAAAAAAAAAAAAAAAAAAAAAAAAGACGATACATACTTCTTTAATCGCAGATCGTTCGCGATAAAAACAAAATGAAGATGTCATTATACTCGGAATATTATCTTCTTTCAGAATATAAATGAAATTTTTGAAACAGGCACCGTCAAAATATTAAAAAATGTTCCAACTTTGTTTATTCAACAGGTAAAATCCACTTTTGACAAAATTCTTGAGTTCCTTGGATCAAAACAGCCCAAAAATGTGTGATACATAAGCATTTTTTTAAGTCTTCATAGAGTTATAACAGAAAATGCGTTAGGAATTTATCCATAAATGTAAAAAAAAAAAAATCAAGATATCAATATATCATGCGTAAACATCTGTTTTCATTGAAAATATTTACTAAATAAACAGGAATAATTGCGAATTATTGCTTCAAAAATGTTCATTAACAACCAGGAAAAAAATTCCCGAATCATTCAAATATTAACTAGAAAAATTATAGAGGGCACTTAAGTATTTTATGTATGAACAAATTTTATTTAATTATTGAAATATCGTACAATTTTTCTGTTAGCTGTCTGCTATTTTCTTATATGTGGTTAAACAATAAGAGAACACTGTCCTAGACTTAGGAAAAATTAAGTTTACCTCGAAAAATAATGATTGAAATAAGCTGCATACAACCATGTTTTTACGACTGTGATTTTATATAAAAAAGCCAAAATTCATATATTTAATCTGAATTTATTAATAAATATCCTCATTTAATATTTTTAAATCTGAAAATACTTTGATTATAATTGGGTCCTTCATTAAAAATTGACATTGCAAACGGAGGATATTTGGTGACATATAAAGTTTCCACGTGTAAATTTTGCACATAACAATAGGATAATGTGTGTTTCACATTAGTGTAAAAAATTGCTGTTCTTTTTATTTATCTCTTAAGGATTTTCTAGGAAAACAAATGAAGGCAAATAACATATTATAAAAGAAAATCAAAAGAAAATATACAATTAAAAGCTGATACATGTTCTCACTATCAAATGTCCGCCATGATTAAAAATTATATTTATAGTTTTTAAAAATTCTTATCTTTAAATAACCACTCTCAAAAATAAATATCAAACAAAGCCTTTATTTACATATGACTTTTTTACATTTTCCCTACTTTCTAAATTTAAAATCATAATACTATTCTCTAAATAATGAAAGCTCTCTCTGAATGACAAAGCAATTTGATTTTAACAAAGATAAAGATAATTACGCTTTTAGAAGTTTTAAATTATATTCAGTAATTTTTACCTCTTAGACTCGGAAAGCTCTAAACTTATCCTTTTATGCGAATCTCTCACATTTATATCATAAATAAAAATGCATTAAAATATGCATTTCAATATAAATATCACATTGCGGTTTGAAATATTTAATTAAATAATCTATAAGATAAAATATATTTCTGATTAATATATTTATAACATAAAAAGTCTTTTTCGGTGAAAAATGCATTCAAAAGGAAATTTATTTTTCAGTTCCAAAAATAAATATTTATTATTTACTTCGAACCGACTTTTTAATTTTGAGGGTGACATTTTAAACCATTCAGTTATTATTATTTCAAAAGTCTTATTCTAAAAAATTAATGTAAAATTATAAATTTCATTTATGTTGACTTTGCAGGTATATGAGATAATATTTTTTTACATACTAGCTGTCCGCCGAACGTTGCTCGGGTATGTGATAATAACCTTAAATAAACCTCAAATGTGTATGATTTTATATTTTTAACCCGATTTTGTATGAATTTATATTTTTTAATGAAACTTTCGTGAAAAACTATTCATATATAGTGGTAAAAGTTCTCGTAGGAAAACATTTTATTGTTTTTTCATGTAAGTAGGTTTTTTCATTTATTCCATAGTTAAAAGAAAAGATAGTTCTTGTTGTTGTTTTTTTTAGTTGTCGGAAGTCTTTGAATAGTTATAGGTTATAAATGTTACGATTTTGCAGCACGTGTAAAAATTTCGTGAAAAAATATTATTTCGTTGTAAAAGAAATACGTTTTTTTTTTTCGCTTTTTTCCCGTCGAGCCCTTTAACATTACAAAAAGAAAAGTTTTTACCATCCGAACTCTCTGAAATTTTAATCGGTCATAAATTTAGCTGCATCTAAGCTTCTTTAAATTAGAGTGATAGAAAGACGCATAATTAGTAGTGAAAACATGAGCCGAAACAGCCCGCGTTTTAGCGTTTTCATCGAAAATTTCTCCGATTTTTTAAAAATACTTGTACTTGTCTGAACGTTTTGAAATTTTTATAGGTGATGTAAATCCTATCTGTTAAGATGCTTTAAAATATTGTATCGAAATACCGACGTTTAGTTACTTTTAGCGTCGAAAAAATATCGCCTTCGGGAGGCGCGAACTGATCTGCAGTCGAAAAAGTGTAAATTCTTATTTTTCAAAACCGATTAAACCGGCGCAGAGAAAAGTTATCAGCTTTAAATAGTTATTTTTAAGAGTATTTTTCACTGCAAACATAAAAAATTCTTAATTATTTTTTAATGAAAATTTATTTTATTGATTGATACTAAACTTTTGGAAAAATGTTAAACAAATTCTTTGAAACACTAATGTATTTTCAAGAAATTCAACCGCAGCAGGAGTGGTGTCGTGGCACAAAGTACACAACGTAATAATCATTTCATTTGTGCAATCAGTTAGTACTACCAGTCAGCACTACCAGTAAACCAGTATTTAACAGAAAAAAATTAGAAAGCGGCGATAAAAGTTGCCACGGTGTAGTTAAAATTTTTAATTGGTAAAATTTGTTGATTTGAATGTTGTTGTTTTTTTTTAGTTGAATGCATTTGAAATAAATCTTATTCTTTGAAATAAAGGTGATACTTAATATTAAATAAGTATAAAATATTTCGACAAAAGATTATTTTATCAACAATACAAAATGAAAATACTGTCAGTCATCGGGCTTAGCCAGGGGGAGTCTTAAAATGCTGTATATGTCCTCCACGATTTTGGCTATGGTACTGCGTCACTGTTATTTTATATTATCCTTTTAGGAGCAAACGTAATATAAAACTGTGAATTAATTAATTTTTTACTGTCAATAAACTGCATTCTATAATAAATTAAAATAAGTGGAATACGTAATACTTTCTTGTATATTCATGTGCAAAAATTATGAAATCATTAAAAGCGATTCTTTGTTTCAATATACATCTAAACATAAACTTTTACGCACAATATATGTATGTGGGTATGACGATAGGCCTCGATAGTGCGTGGTAACAAGCTGACCTCCATGACACGTTTAATGGACGTAAATCTCTTTGTATGAGAAAGTAACAACTCAGCACTTTATTCGTGTAATTAGATTGTACAGGCATTTGTGGCATGACTATTGAGCGGAGCATTGCCGAAGATGATGTGTCCGACCATAGGTCGCAACGATGTCGTAACTCTGTATTATCTCTACTGTATTTAGTACTTCATTTAACCTAGATATTTAATTAAAGTAATTCAGTTTGCAAAGATGTCTACCTCAATTTTTACTCACTACACGCTTCCAGCAAATAGCTTTAAGTAATATATATATATATATATATATATATATAAATATTAAATGTTTTAAAATTATATTGGAGATTTTTCGCATAGGTATATAATTATTGGTATTTAACTTATAATATGTCACGTTTAACACGGAGAAAGAAACTATGAATTAAACTTAGTACAAATTCAACATATGGGAAGCTATTTCTCGTGCGAAATTGAAAAAGTCTTTTTAAATAGAAAGCAGGATTTTCTGTCTCTTTTTCTCGAATGCAAATTTATAGAGCTCCTTTAACTTTCGCTTTGAAGACAGATAAGACACCTATGTAAGTAACTTTTAACGACTTCTATACTTCAACTTTTGGAGGTGAAAAAGATTGGGATCACCTTAATCCCAACCACATATCTCATTGTATTTTTAAAAACGTTAAATTTTCTTTAAATTTTAAGAGGATATTAATAAATAATTTATTCTTTAAGCACGATAATAAAATATATTTCTCTAATCAAATTAAAAACATACTACATACGCTAAGGATGAAATGATTAAAATTTCTAGGCTTTAGGAAATTAAATATATTTGCAATTTGTCCAGTGAAATCACACCTGGCTGATATGCAAGATGTTATGACACATTCAATGATTGAGTTTCCTGATGTCATTCTGCGATAATTTTTTGTAAGCGTTTTTGAACTGCTTTTCTAGATTTTTGATATTCTGGACCACTCATATATTACAATTTGCATGTACGCAACATGTTTAATACGCGAATAATTTCTCGACCTCGTTGTTCAAGGAATTATGATACAGCGCGGAGGCACACACTGGGCCGAAATGACGAATTTTCACAACATGGAAACTGTGTATATTCTCAATTTCCACAGAATTAAAAACCACAGATGTTTGTTTCTTTTGTTTGCCGTACATACCGTCTAACCCCGTTTTAAGAAGGAAATGTATCGGAAAATTAGAAAAAAACATGTGAAAACTTAAAATGAGTAACTGATGAAAAATATTCCTATGTAAGTTCCATATTTTACATTTTTGTAAATTATTTTTTTCGTCTTATAAGCAATGTTCTGAGCCTGATTTTCTATAACATTAACTAGATTTCGATAGTTATGTGTGTGTGTATTTTTTCAAAATGTTCGTCTTGTAAATTCAAGATTCTGCTATATTCCACACATTAGTTTCTATATTCTTCTTCTGTAGGCATTTGAGTCGTGAAAAACCCAGGGATTACATGCGCCCAGGTGAGACTTTTACAGTTGACAGTTGAGTGAAAGTTCACGTTAAAATTATCCTTATTCGCCAACCTCATTTAAAAAATTGATACTTTTTATTAAATCAACTAAATTTTTTATTTTTGAATTAAAAATGTATAAAATTAATATTTTTGTATAAAATTAACAAAAATACATAACAAGGCATCTCAAAACATAATTTTCGTCCTTTACAAATCACATGCGGTCAGTTTCTGCAAAAAAACCTACTTCGTCACTAAGTACGCCGTAGGATATGAAGCATTATTACATGGAAAAGGGCCTCAAAATGACGTGCAATATAGAGTAACATAATAGGTCACAGCATGTTATCAATATTTCTTTATGTTGTTAGCTTCACACGCATACACTCTAAAGCTGTTACCCCACGGAATACCATACGTTATGAAGTATATACTATTGCCTCTCGATTCCTTGGAGCTACACTTTCACGCTGCAACTTGGGTTATTTTCCCTACTGAAAGTTATCTGCTAATTTAAGGAGAGGGCGTAACAGTTGAAGAGTAATTGCAGCAGGTGTTTTAATAATTAGTGTAGAGATCGACTGATAAACAGGAAGCATTATCGTGTACTAACATTTTATACATTGCAGTTTCTTTTCGTGTCTGTTCTATATATATATTGTGATAATTTTACTTAAAATTCCAAGATTATAAAAACAGTACTCTTGCTAATATAACATAAAAATTCTAAATTATAGAGTCCATGTCTTCACTTTACGTTTTTCATTACCTGTAAATATTAAGAATTCTCAACTATTAGTATTAAGTGATTTAGAAAAAAAATAGTATATTAAAACTAGTTTTTGTCACATGTATTGGAACCGCACTTTATCGCTAAGCAGAAATCTGTAACGCAAAGAAAGATTTTAAATTAAGTTTTAGTTATTTTGCCAAAATCACTATTATGACATTTTTAGTTAATATATTTTACATATTTTAAATGTAATTCATGTTACATATTGAATGTAATGTAAAATTGAAATACGTAATAGAATTTAGATATAGTACCCAATCTTTTGCAGTGTTTTCTTCCTTGGTTTTGATGATTTTAATCATTTTTCGAAAGTTTAAATGAGTTTTTGATATTTTTGTTTCAAAAACATAATCCGTATTTTTATACATATTGTGTGCAGTCCTGGAAGGGGGGAGGGGGAGTTATACCCTCTACTAACTCTGCCGCAAATCACTGTATAAAAATGTCACAAGTAACAATAGATTATTAATAACATCTAATAATAATGCTGTACAAAAATTTTGCTGAGGGGAAGGAGGAAGTTACGTATAGCAATTGTAACATATTCTAAAACTTTTAGTACTAAACCCTAATTTCGACATCATATTTTTCGGTAAATTTTACCTTCGTGTGTCAAACTGAAAGTCACTCGTTAAAATAATTTAGAAATTACGCAGGTTTTATGTTTGCACCTCCTAATGTTAAATAAATGTTCGATCGTCGCAAAACAGATTAGAAGACAAGTGCTTTTTAAGCATAACTTAAAAACTGTTTGGCGGAATGAGCTTTAATTTTGAGTTCACATATTTAAAAATTCTAGAAATCTATTTCTGTTAGGAAAGTTTTACGTTAAAATTCATTTTTGTTATCGAAAATATATACATTTTAATTTTTTTTTTGAAGGGTTACAAAATATTTTAACTGGAGAGGGGGAGGGGTATATGCGTTATTTATTATTAATAAGTAAAAAAAGGGCACAATTTGCTTAACAAATTGAAAAGCATATAAAGGTTTAAAATTTATACACCGCTAGGAGGGGGTAGACAAAATTTTAGGGTGGTTGAAATTCAATAATTAAAAAGGAAAAATGGACTGAAAAGGACATTCTCACCCACATACAGTAAATACAATAATCCTAACATGAAGTGAAAAATTAGCGAGAGCCAGGAATCGAACCTGGGTCCACAGCGTTCCGGGCTATCGCTCTAACCACTCAGCCACTTCGGCTGATTCTGAAACGCTATTTCTCCCTAATAAACCATGTTGGAGAGAAAGTCGCCAACCATCTAACAGACAGCCTTGGATGAATGGACAACGGTGAATATATTTTTACTATTCCACCGATTTACGAATAAATATGTATGTCTGTATAATAATTGTTTATCTTTAAAAAAAGATTATTAAGATTGTTTTAAAAGAAAATTATTAAAAGGTAAAATATAATTAACTATAAATATGTGCTAGATTAAATTTTCATATATTAAATTTTATTTTTCTAAAAGTATAAGAAAATTTTCTGTTCCCTCCCCCCCCCCTCCGTTACAAAATTTAGATTCTGAACGCTGCATGCTTTTGCAATAAAATAGCTTGATGCGTGTAATCTTGCATTTTTATCTTTGGCGACATAATTTAGTAACAAGTACGAAATAACGCCAAATACACTGCAGAAAGTAGTTAAACTAGTACAGTTTGAGAAGTAAATAAGGGACTACGGCAGTACAATTATAACATATAGCAAATAATATAAGGAATTGAAATAAAATAATCGAAATAATTAACTTTAAATTAGTAAATAAAGTTCTTATCGGGAGTGTAAATAACGACGAACTCCGAAAAGGCAATCGACGCATATGTAATTCTTTAATTTCAAAATAACTGCACATTTTTAAAGTTCTTTTCATGTATAATTGGTCCCTGTGTTACTAAAGATATTGCTTTTTTCTTAATTCTTCTGTATTTTTGGTTTCAATATTTGCGACCACGCTAAACAAACATGTTGACTTACTGGCGGTAGCCATCTTGAAATTTTTAGAGAGCTCTGATTGGTGGATTTCGAGCTGACATCTATCGTAGAGGATACAAACTACTGTCAGTTAGATCTTGAAGAAATTACGAGAGGCAATCTATCAAACAGGACGATTTTGAGCTTTTTCCTCTTGAAAAACGTGATTCGGATGAAATATCTGATATTGACTATGATATGAAAGTACGTGTGATAGCACCCTTAAGATGCTATTATAAGATATAGTAGCACTCCATGCCATTACCCCAGTAGTATTGGATATGTGGCTCCAGATATTAATGTATATGAGCACTGCCCCAAGCGACAGATATTTTGGTAAATATATTTTAAAGTTGTCAACACACGTACTATCATATCTTGAGTAATATTAACGATTACCTTAAGAAATTAAAGGACTTTGGTGTTCAGAATTCTTATACAGGGTGAATAAGAACTCGTGGGCAAAAGGTTAAGGGGAGGTAGAACGCACCTACATAAGCAATTTTTGTCACACAAAGCGTGGGTTTATGGACAGTTGTGAAACGCTAGAAAGCGTGCTCTGTGTGGGTCAAAGGACTTGTTTAAACGATAAATTCCGAGAAAATAATTGCTGAAATTTGCTTTTTGCAATATTCTTAGCTTTATTTGTACTGTGATAATCCCCGCTGTATTAGCATGATATTTTCTTTAAATATTGCATTTATCGATTTGCAAATTATGCATCAATGTGTATATCTTTACGAGGAAAATATCTATTTTTCGTAATTGTCTGCCTATTAGAACGGAAATTAAAATAAATATTTTATTTAATTGGATCGTATAAAAGAAAATGCCATTTCCCAAAGAGAAAGAACGTCTCTCGTGCTATTGACAGATGAAAAGCATAAACCTCAGATTTCGAATGTACCGAATGAGCCCGATAATATAGTTTAATTTTTTAAATATTGCATTTATCAATTTGAAACTTAGGCATCTATGCCTATTTTTTACGGGGAAACCAGAAATCTAATTTTCATAAATATCGCATAATCAGAACCGAAATTATGATTTAATTTTATGTTAATGAAAACAAATTTTTATCGAAGTCAATCACAGTTGTCAAATCAATTTTTCTTTCAGTTCCAAGCTTTTCTACGATTCCCAGTTTTTGAACAAGTTTTCAGGTAGTCTTATTTTTTGACAAAAAGCAGTCTCATCCACCTCGCTTCCCCCTCAAGTTTTTTTCTCCAACTATGCTTCGTTTCCATAACTCAGCAATGCATCTGATGCATCTTTCAATGCATCTGATTCCAAACATTAAAATTAACTTGATAACCACCCTCTATAACATTAAAGTGAACTTATGAGCTGCACACATATACCATTCTTTTCGAATCATAACTTCAGATTTTTTAAATTTTCATTTCAAAGTATATCGGGATCTATGGGCCCGATTACAACGGATTTTAGCTAATTCGACTTGATGTTGATTGCCTTACATATTTCAGTCATGCTCGTATAAAAGAGATTGCGCCCCCTGGCGATGGAAGGTGGACTTACAGGAGTATATCGGGTTCTATGGGCCCGATTGCGACTGGGTTTGTCTCATACAATATCAATAGCTTTAATTATTTTACTTCCAGTTTCTAACGCTAGATGACACTTTCCTATATCGGGTTCTATGGGCCCGATTACGACGGAGTTTGGCTCATTCGACTTGAATTCGATAACTTTACAGATTTCAGTCATTTTAGTATAGAACAGATTGCACCCCATCGCGGTAGAAGGTGGATACAGTGCCGCAGGCAGCGGGGACCCAATCCGGAGGTTCGTACAGTTCCAGGTTTCTCATATTCGAGAGAAGGTAGAAATAAAGGAATTTTTAGCACGCCCTGTATACAGTGCTGCAGGCAGCGGGGACACGAGCCGGAGTTTCGTTCGAATTGAGGTGGAAATAAAGGCTTTTCAAGTACGTGATCAGCACGCCAGAGATACGGTGCCGCAGACAGCGGGTACCCGAGCCGAAGGTTTGTAGTGTTGATGTTTTATACAAATCGAGAATTCAATTAGATTCGAGGTCCCGATGTAAATTACGGGCCCGATAGCGGGCGAAGCCAGTTAGTATAAATAGTAATGTTTTATAAATATGTTTTAACGTTTCAGATTATATACAATAAATTATAACATACGTGGGGAATAAAATTTTAAACGCAAGATAAATGTTTCTTGTAATAAAAGTGGTAAATTCAATTTTACCTTAGAATTCAGATTTTTTACTCTACATCTATAACATCCTGGCCAAATGATATTGGAACATGACTAACTATACAACATTTCATTACGTTAGTAGATTCTTAAAATTAGAATACTGTAGAACAGTCGGTATTCTTTAAAAGAATTTTGGATTATTACCTTTAAAACACAATAAAATTAACCTGTCATAATAGATTTAGAACGTCAAGTATACAACATAATTGTAAACTGTATGCTGACATAAAACGCGTTATAATTATTATTATTCATTGCACGTAATTTGGGCATTTTCATATATATAATTTAGATGTACAGGATGCCGGCCTTAGAAATTACAAAAAAATTATCACTAATATTTCACACTAGAATTTTTCTATATAATAAATAAATATCTAAACTAGTTAATAATTAATTCATAGAATTTGTACTAATTATCTAAGGTTGAATAAGGCGAAAAATTCTATTCAAAAATTTTGGTAACGCACACTGGAGTGCTGATAATCCAAAGTATATATTTTTAATCTAATCTCATTTTAATTCTTTTAAATGAACTTGAAATTTATGATTTGGACTTTAATATTTTGCAGCTGAGCTAAAGTGAGAAACGTTTATCGGAATTGACACATTTTTAACATTTTGTTATTTTGACAAATAAAATTTTCACTTTCTAAAAAATCTATAACAACGGCTATTAACTTATCTTCTTTCAATACATTAAAATATTTTTTCGTAATTTATTTATTATGCCATGTTTAATGAGCGTGAATAATATTTATTTTTGGCTTTATTTTGGTCAATTACCTAAATGGGATATGTTTTAATAGGGTAATTATAAAGATGAGACATCTCTAAAACGAAAATAATTATGAAATGGAAATTATCTCTACTGCACGTGTTCTGGTTCAAAATTAGACGAAACTAAATATAATACAAAAATCGTAACCGTCAATGCCTTATATAGTAATAAAAGCGACGTTATGTTACTGAACTGTTGAATATTGATTTTCTTTAAAGGTAAAACTAAATAAATATATGTAACTTTATTTGCTCAACCTAATTTCAAAGTAAATGTAGGAAAAAATAAATACATAGAAATTAATGCCATATTGTTTTGTTTTGATTACAAAAACGAAGTATTACACATTTCTATATTTGTCATCTACACGTTTATCTATATTATAAAAGAAATGTAATTTTCTCTCTGTGTGTGTATGTCTGTTTGTTGGCAATGGCTAGGGAAATCTATTATACGTAGAAGTCTGCACAGTGGAGTAAATACTAGACGAAGACAAGTCCGAATGAAACGGAAGCTCAAATTTTGGACTTTTGGATTAGATTTTTTGTTATTTTATATTGAATAGAACGTCTGGCGTATTTCGAGGATCTTTCAAATTTGCCGGTGACTTTTATCCACTGATAAAAGCAACACAAATTCAATCTTATTGTCCGATACAGTCAATTTTGTCATTCTTTAGTAAAGTTTATTTGAAATTTATGGAGCAAGTTTTGAATTTTTCACGATTTTTTAAGTCTCTATTTCGCCGAAAATAAGAAGTTTATGATATCTGTTGTTTTTAATCTATTTGATACCTTATCCATCCAATCTTATATTTTATATCCTATATGGTGCAGACTGTAGAGAATCAATTTTAAAAATAAAAATAAAATAGTTTTGAATTAATTATTAAAGAATGTAAAGCCATCGATTTTTTTTTATAAAACGCAGCAAAGAAATAGAAACAAAGTTCCAAATTAGTTTAACAATTAACTCTTTACGGCTTAAAAACGTTACCATGATCATAGATGTAAACTCGCCGTCGGGGATATTTACACGGCGCGTGGACTAGCGATGTAAGATATATTTAAAGTAATCCTGGAAAACAGTAAAGATTATTTAGCCAGGTGGTTCTGCTTTTTACGTGAAAGACGTGAGTAGTTATTTATGCTTATTAACGATCAAGAACCCCCTCCCCCTCGGGAACTCCACGGTGTTGCCCTCGGTTCTGCAGAAATTTCTCACGAAGAAAAATGTCTTAATTCAACACCGATTGCCCGGGAAACGCCGGGCGGCTCAACAGGTTATGTAATAATTCAAATCACATTCATCGTAAATCAAGAAAAATATTCATTTATTTTCTCTTCTATCTTTCAGAAGAAGTATCTGTAAGAAATACCCATTTTTACAGTCGTTACAACTTGCATATAAAACAAGAACGAAAAATTATGCGTCAAGCATAGATTATGAAACACTTTCTAGCACAGCCAGAAAACTGTATCGAAACTTCACCGTTAAATAAGGTGAAAGAAGAGTACAGTTTAGAAAACATATAACACATTGAAAAATACAGTTTTCGAAATTACCTTCCAGTGTCAAAAAAGTAGTCGAATTATTTTGTGCAGCCCTGTATATGATCAATAGATGTGGTTATATAGTATGATAAAACTTAGTTCAGCTAGAATATTTACACTTAGCAAATTTTGCTAATCGATGGAAATGCATTCGAAATCTTTTGTACAGACCTGTATATTATCTGACAACCTTTGTACACACCACCTATTAAGCTAAAAGGCAACTTAAAACTCCCTTGCAGCAATTACCAAACATAAACGACAATGTATCTTTTATTTGTGTAGCCCTGTATATGAATTTATATATATTCCACAAACTTCTATTAGTCTACTAAATATAGTTCAGCAGGAAAATGCTAACACAATAAAAACACGATAAACACAATTAAAAACTACCCTTAAGCAATTCACGCCCATAGTCTGTAATACTTACGAATTCCCTTGTGTAGCCCTGTATATGATCAGCCGAGTTTATAACCACATACGTACTATGAAAAAAAATGTTAAACTTAAAAACGCAAACCAACGTTGAAAATGCACTTATCACACATAGATTGTAAATATCGCACATGTACTGTAACCAAGATCTTTTGGTGTCCCTGTAAATAAACGCAATGCACACAAGAGAGCAATTTATTATGCACCTCAGTAATGCATATAATTTTCATTATGTTTGAAATAGCAAAATATCACTAAATTACACTGCAGACGATTTTTCCCCATAGAACGATGTGTAACAGAATACTTTTGTTTGACCCTGTAAATGAATAATAAATGCTTTGCACTCCATATTCTACAAAAAGCATGTTTTAGTGCACTTCATAATTATACATCAATTTCATTATGTTTTAAATGACGTAGCGTCATCAAAATGCACTTGAAAGTATTATTCCCCATTGACTAACACATCGGCTGATAAGTTCCCGGTCTGACACACAGATGGCATTGCAATCGCAAAACCAATGCTTTTTTTAGTAAATAATAACCTTTAAAAGGTAGCAGAAAAAATGTCATGACGATTCGCCGTGTGGATAAAACATTACAGTGATTTTAGTTGAACGACTTTGTTAATAAACAAAAAAAATGGATAAACAAAAATTTCAAGAATTGTTATTTGATGGGAAAAAACACCAATCAAACAAAATCTTGGCTTGATAAGCATTATCCAGATACTGCACCAGGTAAATCAACCATTATTGACTGGTTTGAGAGCAATCCGAGCATATTTACGGGAGTTAGAGCACGGACGGACAGCCAGACGGCCAGATAAACCGAAGTCTTAAACACTTTTCAACTAGGTTGGAAAATGGTAAAAAGGGATTTATTACGAGCCCTTTTGATAGAAGAAATAGCTTTTGTTGGCACGTATTTATGTATAATAATAAAAAAAACTTTATATACCTTACATTTTTTTCAATAAAGTTTCATTGAGGACTTTATTGACAGAGAATGCTACGCGTATATGCAATAGGCTTTTAAGAAAGTTTTTAATATAACCTATAGCTTAACAGATCTTAGAAATGAAATATTTAGATATGTATTATATGAAACAGTTTTTGAACAAAAAAACCCCATTAAACTAACTTTAATTAGTCAATTTGATATAAATTTCGATCTATAGTTGTATACAGCAGGTTCAAAGCACTACTTAATATATACAATTAAGAATTTTTTTAAGAAATCTGAGTAATGAAACGTCTGTTCATGAATGAAGTTTCAATGATATGAAGACGGAAACCAGAAGCAATATAATTTTAAAATGTTACTAACAAGACTGTCGGAGCATATTTTTCACGAGAAACGTTTATCATTTTATAACATTTTCACGAAATTAAATAAAATATTCTGAAAAATAAAAAACAGATATTACTTTAAATCAAAGAAATGTGTTTTTTAAAGAAATTTGCAATTTAAATGACGCTATACGATGAAGTAAAATTTCTGTTTCTCAAAGATGACAGAACATCTATCAAATCACTGAAAGGGAAAAAGTTTTGAAATGCCCCATAGTTAAATAAACAAAAATAATAGTTCAGTTTTGAGGTGCTTAACTTTCAGTATAGTCACGTAAGTCCATAAACTTTCAAATGCTTACGAAAGAAAAAATGAACAGGGGAATTATCAGATGAGAGGCCAATGTCCTATTCCTAACTTAATCCTAAAGATTAATGTTCTAAAATAAAAAAAATATCATAATCCTGAAGATTACCTGGCAAAAATAAAAATATATTAGCTTGAGATATAAGAAAAATATACTCTAAAGATAAAGAATACCATTTTTATCAACGTGGAACATTTCTCTTCAAAGAGAATTAAAGTTTTTTCTTTTAATTTTCCAAGAAAACTAAAAATATTTTGAAAACATGGAATACAAAATAAACGAATTTACAAATATTTTCAAATTATTGTACATTTTCTCATATTTCCTTAAGGTATTCCAAAGACCATGTAGTTTTTAAAACGCACACTTAAAATTGAAGACGTATCACTTACATTCTGTTTACATCAGATAACCCCTCATCATAAGTCAGTTAATATCTATTAGAGGTTATTAAACTGATAATATTTGAAAATTGCTGAATGAGAGATAATATAAGTAGTTTGATAATTCTATTGATGAGGTTTGAAAACTATCATATATAAACTGTGGCCAAATTCTAATGTTTCTTAATCTCATAAAAAAACTGATTAATCCAATAAGCAAAGGGCTGACCAAAAAACCGCTGGTTGCTCGGAAAACGAAAAAATATATGTATATTTCAAATAAGATTAGAATCAAGGAAATTTAGTGGTTTGGTCCACCTAGTATAATATGTGGCCTAAGTCAGAAATTAATATCACTTCCAGCATACATTTTCCAAATTATTCTATGTTCTGTTGAATAGAAAAAAATGAAGATATTACTTTCAGCTAGTAGAAAAGAGGTCCAAGTACCGGCTAGTAGGTGTTGTGAGATATGAGCACAGCGCCGGCTATCGGCGCTAGGCAAAATTTGTACCTTTACTTGAGAGAAGAAAAGTACAAGAAGTAAAGAACTGAAACCTGCCTCATTTACTGTCTCTGAAGTCAATCTAATGTACAAGCAGTAAGAGCAGAAGTGTTGACACAACGAAATCTGAGTTTCAAAATCTGATATCAAAAGTTTCAGTTATTTGTCTCTCATTTTAAACAAATATCGTATATTGGCCTGAATCGATAGACAAATTGTTTTCTAGACATATTTAACTCATAAATGCCGCAAACACGTTATTGTTATTTTATTATATGAATGAGTAATACCACTTTTAACTTAAATATAGCAGTGGTCCAAATGCCGGTCACTCAGAGTGATCTAAATACCAGCTAGCCTGTAATTGGACCTCGCTGGATTTTCTTCGCGTAAAGGGAAGGAAAATAAATTAATTTTTGGAATCACGGACGCTGTATTGCTTTTTTGCGTCGTTTGATTGTTACAGTGTATAGCGATGGTTTCAATGTTGGCCAAAATTTTCGCAATAAATAAGAAGTGATTGAACAAAAATAACGGAGCAAAATCTATAAAAATGCAGGCGAAATGGACAGAAATTGAATTTTTAAACGTTAAAAAAAAGAAGTTATTGGGCGTAGAAAGATGAATCAGTTTGGGCCTTCTACCAGGCTGATTTATCTGTGGTCAAAGATGGGGAACTTTTGGTTTGATATTTACAATGCGATATGTGGGCCCTTAGCGACCACACCGACGCAGAGAGTGACTACTATATTTGTGATTTTTGTAGATAGAGTATCCTACTTTTCAAGCTGCAAGCCTTTTTTATATTTAACATGTTAAAAAATAAAACTAGGAACATAGTGGAAAGAAGACTGTCAGAAGTAGACGTTAAGATTTTTATAAATTTGAGAAAAATGCTTGTTTATTAAACATTTCTTGTTCTTTCCGTATATATTAAATGTTTTTAATCAATAAAATTTATTAAAACAATGTTCTTCTCTTTTAATTAGTGAAATTAGTCCTATTTGTGTGATTCCTTCGGAAGTAACTGAGGTAGCCGGTATTTAGACCCCCATTTTCAAAACTCAAAATTTGAAAACTTTCGGAATTTTCTTTTACAAAGAAAAAACGCCTTTTAAACTGAAGATTTTTTCTAAGAGGATGTGAAAAATACCAAGATACCCTACCATGACATTTTCCTCCACTAATTTTCAAAATTGTAGGATCTAAATTGAAAATAAATGTGGTAGCCTGTATTTGGACCTTTTACTCTATACTATTGTATCTTGGTAATCTTTTCAAGGAACATTAATTTTTCGGTGAATAAAATCGTTGCAGGAATACAGGGCGAGTTTTTTTTAATGCAACCTAGAACAAAGAAAACACACAATTTATGATAAATATTAATATACATACTTTGAATGGTCCCAAATGATGTTGAAAATATCCCCCAGCACGAAGACCAGTCACTTTTTTGGGGAGTCAACTTCCGCTTACCTCGCTGTCTCGGTGGGTTCCGTACGTCGCCATGCACCTGAAAACGGTTGACAGTTCGCTTAATAGTGCTCTTATTCGGTACCTGTACATATGGAAATGCATCAGAAAAACTTGTTTTACACGTTTCGGTACGAGTGTGGCGCAAACAACAAAGTCACGGTGAAAGCGTTCTAAAACCATAGCTGCCAACTTAAGCGCACTACATCACACAGAGAACCGCAATTGAGAAGAACAAACCTTATCACACATGCATATTTTCTCCAGTGTTGCAAATTGTCTATTTCATCTTTTGTGGATGGGATATTAGCTTAAAGTCAGGTCCTAAAAAACTCACCCTGTACATGAGTAAACTAGAAGATGCAAAATTCAGTATTTCGAACTGGTTTGAATTAATGAAAATACTTGTCTGTGGCGAAATTCTAGGCTAACCAAATTGCATTAGAATTCTTTTTAAAAAAATCATATGTTTTCCTATAGAACAATATTTATAAATAAATTGAATATGTGGCTATTGATTTATTAAGATTTGCCCCTTTTACTTTCAGCTAGAATATCTTTATAAGAGAACTGCTACATACAACCATTAAAATTGTATTTGTCTAATAAATTTTGAGTAAAAAGAGATTTGGCGAAACCAATATTACACTGTTATAAAAAATGGTTTCAACACTTTTGGAAATCTTTGACGTTGCGAAACTTACTACTTGTTTAAGGACTATTTATCTGAAATATCACTGAGATCCAATGAATACTTTTGATTATTTTTACGAATTACCTCTGTGTCTAAACATTTGGGCAGATTGCTAGTTTTAACTTAAATAAAAGCATTGCAAGATCATGGTATTTGTAATTAAACAGTAGTATCATTATAGAAGGTAGATACAAAATATATTTTTTTTAACCGCAATGAAACTTATCAATTGTTTGTAACACATAAAGACAAATTTTCTAAATGAAAAGTATTATTGGTAAAAATTTAGTCAAAAATGTGCTCATATAAATTGTTCTGAGATTGATATATCTAGTACATTAAAAAAACAAAGAAAGAGTTTTATATTGAGTTCGATTCCATGCCACCTAGCTATGGAATTCGGTTATGTAACTGCGAGATTCTCAAAATGTGGTAACACTAAACGTTAACTATTATTAATTTTTTTAAATCAAATTTAAATTAAATTTATTTTTTACTGTATAGTATATAAACCTATAATATAATGTACAAATATTAAAAGACAGGAAGTGTTGAAGAAAATGTATTATTAAATAATTTATTTAAGATCAGTAGGTTACATATTTTGGACATTAGCTGCGCTGTACGTTACAAAATTTTAGAAAGCTGAGCTGTAGGTTCCATAATTTTGACATTATTTTCCTGTAGGTTACAAAGTTTTCATTCTTTAATAACTTCATTGTTATTTTAAATATTCTAAAACTGACTATTGTAAAGGGATTAATAATATAAAAAACTGGTTCATTGTAATACAAAGATAAAATTATTTTGTTATCAGATTAAAAAAAAACGAGTTTTAATCAAATGTGAAACTTTCAATATCAAAATGTTTTCTTACATTTTCGGAATCTTATCATGTCGTTTGATCTAGAGTCAAGTTTCAATAGTCAAATTGTTTTAACAAAATCAAATAAGAAAAAAATGAGACAATGGACTTTCTAAGAATATATTTATTCAGAACATTATTTAACTTTCTACGTTTGTGCGATTCGGAAAATGTTGCTAAATAATCATTTTAAGTATATTTACTACGAAGAAAACAGTTCTAAAAAATTAATAAATCGGTCAAGTGTGACTATTACTCGCGCTCAAAGGGATCCGCACACTAAATTTATTCATTACTAACTACAATATTAGAATTATTCGTTGCTATAAGAATAATAATACTTTGTAAAAACTATACAACGTAGATTTGGGTGTACTTCTCTATACTAGCAAAGTATAGATGGATATAATGAACATTCAGAGATATATGAAGTCTAAACACTAGTAACAAATATCTATATTCTGAATGATTTTTTTAAAACTTTACCCAAATCTATTTATGATGACTAAAAAAATAATAAATAATGCCGCGTTGCAGGTTGGTTAATACATTGTCAATAATTGTGTTTTCCATGGTATTAGATTCTTGAATGAATGGACTTAGACCAAGAGTTAAAAAATATTCCAACAGTTCATTTCTAGTTTTGTTTTTGAAGTTGACATTGAAATTACCTGAAACAAATAAATTTTGACATACCTCGAGATAGGAATATGGTAGAATGCAAAACATTTGAAAAAAAAACTCAATACAAAAGTAGATGAACAAAATATCAGAAATGTTAATATATATATACTCCTATATGTAATACAATACCACATGTCACAACTGAATTCTATTGAAAAAAAACAATGAATATTTCAAGCTCTAAGACAAAGACGTTGTACAAAGTTTAAGCTTGGCTGAGTGCCAACCACGCTTCGGAAAGAGGTTGCAGAGTTGCTCACGAGAAGTCACTTCTCATCATATTTAACACGTAACAGTAGATAATTTTAAGACAATTAAAAAAAGCCGTGAAACAGACTGATTCATTTTATTAATAAAAGCATGATACTTGTAGGCACACTGTAAAAAATGACCAATGTTTCTTATTTTATGAAAATATGCTATAACCACGAACGAAAATATAATATAATCTTCTGAGCTATCCGAAATTTCAAATGGCATGTTACATTGTCTTTTGAATCCCCAGAAACGAATACATTTTCAAAATTTAAAGAATAATTTATAAAAACAAATTATTTTTAGCTGCCCGAATTTTTCAGAAACGTTTCCGAATGGTTTTTATAGTGTATTAATTAGTGTCCTCAGGCTGGAATACCTGTTTTTCGAATGTTATTCATTCTCAAGTACACGTTTTCTGCCGCATAAGTTAATTTATACATGAAAGAGTAAAGAAATAATCTTAATTTTAATGTTATTGTTAACGCTGTTAATTTTGCATGTTTGTCTGTTAAACATTTTTTTTTAGCATGAAAATGTTTACTTCAGAATTGATAGCATTCGAAAAACAGGTATTACAGGCTGAGGACACTCATTAATACACTATAAAAACCCTTCGGAAACGTTTCTGAAAAATTCGGGCAGCTAAAAATAATTTGTTTTTATAAATTATTCTTTAAATTTTGAAAATGTATTCGTTTCTGGGGATTCAAAACACAATGTAACATGCTATTTGATATTTCGGATAACTCAGAAGATTATATCATATTTTCGTTCGTGGTTATAGCATATTTTCATAAAATAAGAAACATTGGTCATTTTTTACAGTGCAGCGACTGAAGTGATTTGAAATTGAAAAGTTTTTTCATTATGAATGAATTACATATTGAGTTACAAGCAATTGCTGTCTCAAAATTACAGACTTTAAATGTCTTGGAATTATTCTAAATTGAATTCAATTAGAATGAAAAACTTTGATTATTTATCAATATAATTCGCCTTACCTAAAACAATTACCTTGTAATAAATTTAAACTATACATTGTACCAAGAACGCTTCGAATGGAGGTCACAAAGCTGCAATGCCGTCTTGCTCCATGCCGCGTTTTTCTAGATAATTTTTTAATTAATATATCGACTAATTACGACAAATGTTTTCAAAATCATTACCAACAAACCTTGAATGATTCTGTGTTGATAAGTACCTCGTCCGCCCTCAACCCCACCGTTAACGCTCGCAAAGGAATGTTTGTGTGTAACGGAAAAGTGCGATTTCCTGAAAAAACTATGTTACCTAGGATAATCGCTATAGTTTTCCTGCAAGAATTAAATAAACTCCTACTACCCCTATTTTTTTATAATTTTAATTTCAGTAGATTTGGAAAAAGCAGGGGGTTGCATATTTTTTCAGCGCATTTCCGACGATATCTCTGAAAATATAATAGCTAAAATTAAAACAAATATGAATATAAACAAGTGGGTAAGTGTGATCAAAGATCGCTCAAAGGGTTTCGTTTAATATTCCTTTCAAAACACTTTATACTTTCTTTAATAAATTCAAACAAATTTCATTTAGCAACAACAACAAAAAAAAGTCATGTTTTTTATAAAGTAAAAATTTACCGGTCTATTTTTTCGAATATCTAAACCAGCCAGATAGCGGGCCAAGCCCGCTATTATATTCTGTCATAATAATATCCGTCATACGGACTAAATGCAATAATTAAAAAAATAATTTCAAAATTAAACAAATTGTATACCTTCAAAATGTTAAAATATGCGAATATTTCCATAATCGGATTTTTATCACGATTCAATATGTTTCTCAAACTCATATATTTACCATTCTCTATTATTTATATTGATACTCGCTTTGTAGTATTCTCAAACATCTGAAAAATTAGTTAAACTTCCCATATGACGTCAGATTTTCTTTTTAATTCTCTAATGAAGTGATATTAATCTGCTTTGTTTACTTACTCATACTCATACTCCTTGTATTATTGAGAAATCTTAGACATTTTCCATTTTATTACGACTATGACGTCAATCAATTTTATTTCATATTTATCTCTTTTTCAATTGGTGAAACTTTTTATTTCATTTTCCTTTTTCACGTGGAAATCGTCTGATAGAAAATTAATTATTGTGGAAAGATTTTCATCGTGGATTTTTAATTTTTGGCATCAGCTATAATGAAAAATGTTTAAATTTAAAAGGAAAAGGCTGCTAGAATTTTGGTTTTTTATCTCTATTTATTAAAATAATACGAATTTTTCAAATTTTAATATTTGCAGCTTTTCACAGCTGATATTCTGATTTATACACAAAGTTTCAACTTTGTAAGTTACATACTTTTCGAGAATGGCTCTGTGACAGACAGACAACGCAGCGGGAGCAATAGGGTTTCGTGAGATGAACGAAACCCTAAAAAGGATGTGAACCAACAGAGTGAAAAAAATGTCCAGACCTGGGATCGAACCCGAAATGCTTGGTATCACGCACCAATGCTCTACCAATTGAGCTACTATTCGAACGATATTTAGTCTAGCATTTCTCACTTTTCTATGTTGGCAAGGCTGCAACTTTGCAGCACAAGATGAGAAGTCAATCATTACCACACATCTTACGTGTCATGCATTAGACGAATTAAATCCCAGTATCGTTGAACATATATATATACTAATTAATTTTTTCAGAATAGCTGAAATTACGCTGGAAATTAATGAATGTAACAAAGGATGTGAATTATCACTTACTACACAATGTACAACGAACAGAATGAAAAAATATCCTGACCGGGAATCGAACACGAAACGCTTGGTATCATGCACCAATGCTCTGGAATTTGAGCTATCCGGATGTTGTCCGGATACATAACGAACATCCTAAAGTGACTGAACTCATAACATTATAAATGTCCAAAATCGGCTCTTTTAGCTTTTTTTGTAAAGATCTTATTTATATTAAACTTTTACAATAAATTAGGTGAATTCTTGTCGCTGAACAAAAATAAAAGTCAGTAAAAAATAATTTAAATAATGAGAAATAAATGTATTTGCTGTGAAAGCTTAAAGTTATGATTTGTATCCTGCTTCTAACTTTTGAAAACTGTCGAACTGCGTTTTAATCATTTAATTTCTTCTATACACAATGAAGAAAGTATTGGACTTTTTTTTTTAATGGATCTATATGTTTTAAAATTTCATGAATAAATTTTGACTATTATTGGAAAATCTCACTGTCTCTCTCTCGCTCTGTGTGTGTGTCATATAAATTTTGTGTCCTGCTCCATCCAAGAAATAATGCATGGAATTTCATTAAACGTTCTATTCAGCTGTATCTTGACAAAAATTAGTTCTGATTAGAGTTTTGTGTATAACTCAACGGGTGGCGTTGCTATGTTGTGTTTTCTCGATTTTCGTGATAGCCATATCTTGGCATCTATAAATTGGAATTTCATTAGACGTCACATTCACAAACTGTTACACTTTGGCAAAAATTGATGAAGCTTAGTTTTGGTAGCCAATCAAGTGGCGCCGCTGCCACTTGCCAATTTTGGTATTTAGTAGCCAATTATGTAGCCAATTTTGGTGTATTTCGTTTTTCTCAATTTCCATGATAGTTAGATCTCAGCATCTATGGGATGGAATTTCACGAAATTTAATATGTAAGATGCTAATGAATTTTTATGTTAATTTCATATGGTATTTGATCTTTGAAGAGGGTACGATGCTATGCTATGCCTTTTGCGACGAACTCTGATATTTAATTAACGTATTTGAATGATATAATAGATAATTTTGTTATGGATACAGCATACAATTTAAAATGATAGTAATAAAGCTATAAGTAGCTCCTTTTCTTAAAACTTCAAATGTATATATACATTTTACGTATGACAAAAAATTGTTGATTGAAATATTTATTATGCAATTTGTTACATTGTTCATATTTAAAGTTAATATTATATGAGAACAATTAGTTATTTCAATGAAATATAACTATGGAATTGATTTCTGATTCATGGATTATTTGTTGTCCGCTTACATTGAAGTATTCAGTTGTTGGAACTGCATGCTAAGATTATAATAAAAGCTTTTATAGCTAATAATTCCGACTAATGCGATAGCTATTTCGCATAATATAGAATTTCATCAAACTTCCTTTTAGGTTAGACATTCACTTAGCTACATGGTAATGAAATTTTGGTGTATTTCGTTTATCTCAATTTCCATGATAGCTAGATCTCAGCATCTATGGGTTGGAATTTCACGAAATTTTATATGTACGATGCTAATGAATTTTTATGTTAATTTCATATGGTCTTTGATCTTTGAAAAGGGTGTCATGCTATGCTATGCCTTTTGCGACGAATTATGATATTTAATTAACATATTTGAATGATATAGAAAGTAATTTTGTTATGGTTACAGTATGCAACTTAAAATGATAATAAAGCTGTAAGTAGCTCCTTTTGTTAAAACTTCAAATGTATATATACATTTTACATATTACAAAGAAAATTTGATTGAAATATGTATTATGCAATTTTTTGCATTATTCGTATGTAAAGTTAATATTATTAGAGAACATTTAGTTATTTCAATGCTATATAACTATGGAATTGATTTCTGATTCATGGATTATTTGCAGTCCGCTTACACGGAAATATTCGTTTGTTGGAATTGCGTGCTAAGATTATAATAAAAGCTTTTATAGCTAATAATTCAAATTCAAATTCGCCTGGAAGTACATGGGTTTTCTCTAATATTATGGTATTTGTAATTATTTTTGGAATTGTCAAAAATTTACTGGATTTATATTTCATTTTTTCTACAAAATACAACATTATTTTGCATTCAAACAAAAGTTTAAAGAACTGGTTCCTATTACATATTTTCGTGAACTTGTAACCTAAGTAAAAGACCTTAAAAAATGATGATGATAACTTATAAAATTAATGAAAGACGGGAGATACGTACATATATTGTGATCTGAATCGTATTGGTTAACAGGAGGATTTCTTCATGCAACAGTTAATTATATAAAAATAGAACCTGAATTGAAATAATTACATTTAAATTTTAATAATTTTAATCAAACTGAGTCATTATTTTGTGTATAATTTCCCACATAATATAATAATGGATCATCTCTAAATGTCTATTGTGCAAAGAGAGCCTTGGCTAAATTTTCAGCTGTATATTTTCTATGATTTGTTTGTAAAGTGATTAGTTTTGTAATATCGAAAAAATAAAATATCATTTAAATTTTTAGCTTAACACTAGAATGCCCGGAAATTTTAATCAATCTTTACAATTTTTTTTAATATCAGAATTTATATTGAAATTATTTAACTTATTTATTTAACATATTTCTGTGTGGTTTATCGTTAAGATATTTTATGAAGAAATGTTTGGTTAGAATCGACATTTAATCATTTGGTCGAGCCGAATTGACTTATGCTGAGAGTTCAAGTTTTAATGATATCGTTTAAGATAGATTCTCTATATATGTGCCAAATATCGTTATTGTGCTAAATATCGTATATTATTAATGCTTTATAGATTTATATTTATTTGGATTTTCAAGAATATGCTTGGTAAAACAATTGCTCTCAAATTTTATACATTTTTACACTAAAAATAAGAAAATTATATAAGAAGTTAAATAACAAAAGAATAGAAATATTTTACCTAAATATTCTTATAAAAATGTTTTTAAGTACGCACGCGCCGGAACCATTATTCCTTTATTAAATCAAGAAAATTAAAGTGAAAAATTAACGTCCACAAGAATTGATTCATTTATAATATTTAAATGACTTCATATTTTACACTAAAACAAAGGCCGACACACACTGTTAAAAATGTGTAGCAAGTCTAGCCATTCGACCGTTTTTATATAAAACGTTTTCATAACCATAATTTAACTTTATTCTGACCATATTATTGCCCATATTATGGACAGAATAGAGTTAAATTACGATTATGTAACCGCTATCTATAAAAACGGTCGAATGACTGAATAGTTTCCTGCAAATTTTTAACAGTGCACTATCAAATTTGTATATCACACAAAAATTTTAATTATTTGAATTTTTTATTAAAAAAATAATTTCTATACAAGCCTGTTCAGACATTTCAATCAATTAATTTAGTCAAATCAGTTTATGCATTTTAAAAAGACATTAACACCACGTAAATTATAAAAACATTTAACGCTTGTATACAAAATTATTTGGTTTGATTTTAGTTTCATTTTTCTAAATAGCATTTTAATCCCATAATTGCTTACAAATTCCGATCAATTGAATTTTTTAATTCAAAACATAACTATGCAAGCATGTTCTGGCATTTCATTTGGTTAATTTAGTCAAGTCAAATTATGTATTCAAAAAGGTAAAAAAATCATTAAAATTATTTAACAATTATATATATATTTTTTTTTATCATTTTGGTTTTTCTTTTTGCTTTTCCTTTTTGGATTTATTTGCTAATAAAATTTATTTTCTTGTTTTAGATACATGTTGCTGCAGTTTCTTTTATAAATATGTGCTGCGTAAACAGCAACAAAATTTTATTATAACACTTTCAAAGAATTTTGTATATCTTTGAAACTGGTCAGCATTTTAGTCAATACAATCAATGCGTTTTGGATTTAAGAAAATCTAAAAATAATTGTCAAGCAGAAAAAAATAAAATATTTTTCAGAAAGTAAGTTACACTTTCAAGAGACATGTATCACCTGCATAAATTATTTCTTCTGGTGAAAGATTTAGTGATATACAAAATCTGCAACATTGAATAGAATGTCTTGTTGTGTATGATTCGTTTTGTTAATTTTAAGCACCAAGACGAATTTTAAGCTATTTGCAGATACGATTTAACTAACAAGATTTTAAACAAATATAATTACATAATATATAACACAGTGTCTGCGCAGTGAACTTGCATTTCTTTCGTTTAGTTGAAAGAATTAAAACACGTACAAAAAAATTTTAAGTTAAGGAATGTTATGCTCTTATGATTTATTTCATTTCTGATTTTATTTCATTCAAGTACAATAAAAACGCAAGGTATTATCTTTCTATTCCATAAAGAAGGAGATAAAAAATAAAATGATTTTAGAAATGATTCCACTTCTAACCACTTCTGCCACATTAAAGTTTTGCAGAAAGGAACATAAAAAATACTGGAAAGAAGAAAGGTTTTCTTTTCGTTTGATATTTTGTCTTCTTTCTTTTCTGGTAACGAGAAAAGAAAATGAAATTGTTTTTGTGTCTTGCAGAAATGATACAAAATATAATAGCGAAGAAGATAAAAAAATGAAATTCGATATAGATATAAAATGTGCATGAAATATAAAAAAAGATAAAAATTAAATAAAAAAATTAATAGTGCATTAGAAAATGGAAGATATAAGTTATCTGTAGAAAAATATCTGTTCCTTTTTATATAACGCATACAAGTTAAAAGGTTTCCTAATTTAATTTCAAGAAATAAATTGTATTAATCCATATGGGAGTTTAGTTTCTTATACTACATAAAATACGTTTATTTTTTTTAATCAAACAGTACTATAAGAAAATAATTATATAATTTAGTTTTCCTAAAAAATTATTTTAATATAATTTCTTAACAGCACAGTACGTGAGTCATAGTGGAGCTCAATGTTACCAGTCCGCTAATTTTATTGAATTCAGATTGCTTGATTGTTACCAATTTTTTAATATAGTATAATTTACCTTATTTTCTTATTAATCTGTAATTTAATAAAGCGAAAATTTATACTTCCAACACTTTGTGTCAATCAAGCAATCTGAATTATAAGTATAGCGAACTGCCAATATTTTTTGAGTCATAAAGGCGTCCCAAATGTCAGAATCAGAACTTTGCCAAAATATGACTTCGTACGTAAGTAAAATAGACACCTTCAAGTGAATGTTATTTGGAGACTTCGATATAAAATCACCGTGAATGCTTCATCATGATGAGTCACGGGGTGATGTCACGTTTGAGCAACAGATTGACTGCTTTACAATCTGAAAAATCTGAAGTGATTTCACTCGAATTTCCGAACGTTGCGTTGAATACCGTACATTCAGATAAATATCTGACAAATGGAATCAGTTAGAGTCGAACACTGAAGCTACAGTTACGAAACATGAGATGTTACCTCTGACTCACTAATGTTTTATTTATAAAAAGGAAAATTTTCAGCAACAAATGTTTCAAATTTGCAGCTATTAATTTTGTAACACATATCATATTAAATAAAGCAAATCATGCATTTATTTTCACTTACATCTTTGAAAGTATAATATTCGTTAAAATGTTAATTACTCTTCGTTTCCCTCTGTTTTACAGGTACTCCTCCTATCTATGAGGAAGCACTGGTACAACTGTTTCTTAATTTTTAAATAGTCTGAAAGTTTAAATTTTCAAATATTTCGACATGAATTATATATATCTGTTTCGTTTTATATAGAACTAAACATTATTACATCACAATTGTACGAAAATTGAGAAAAATATATATCAAAAAAATATTATTGTGAAAATTGTCCCATACCTGCATCCTCTCCCATACTTAACCTATTATATATATTACATATATATGTTGTATATGTATGTAAGATTTGTGTCATACAATAGGATGTATGCCCAAGGGTTAATAACGAAAAAAACATTAAATGCTTTTACAGCAGCATCAACACGCGCCATCAAAGGTAAGGTAATTTTGCCTAAATGGGACGACTACTAAATGCGATAATGTTCTTGTACTTAAAATCTTAACGCAATAATCGTATATAAATGCTATATAATAGATGCCAACCTCCCGATTTTTTGAATACCAGTAAAATCATACAACAATTTTCGCTTTATTAAATAGCAGATATTGCACGATTACAGAAAACAAATATTTTTTCATAAAAATACTGGTATGAAAAAAATTGGGAGGTTGGCAACTATGAATGAGACATTCGAACTTCCGAAATATGAGAAACATTTATTTGCATCTAAAACGTTTTCTTTAACACTCTAAGCGTGTGGAACGTAATATTCCGTTCACTAAGCTCCAGGTTTCACTGCAATATATGCAATGTTTAAGATAATATAATTCTACAGATTTAATGAATTTTCAAAACATTGAAAAATGATTAATACTCTCAAGGGTTACATTCATATTTTTAATTAAGTTTTATTTATAATGCTGAAAGAATCATATTTTTTTAGCATTTAAAACAAAATGCAGATAAAACAACATTACAATTTAACCCTTTTTCAAAACGCCCAGAGGGTAAAAAAAAAAATATATATATATTACAATACACATAGCTCATTATATATCGACCCCATATTTCTTAAATACGGTGCAAAGTCCCAAAAAGGGTTCATGGTTTTTCTTTTTAAACTCTGAAGATAAAAAAAACTTATGTACGCCAAGGGCAGCAACGTCTGTTTCATTTACCTGAAGTGTAAGCTCGGGAAAAGGCGTTAAGTTTTCAAAATAAAATTCTAAAGTATTCTACACATTTTGGTGACTAGTTTTCTTCAGAGACTTATTAGCGACAAACGGAATGTCCTAAATGCGTAAAGACTTTTAAGAGATTAACTAAGGTAAGTTTCGATGGTATTTTTATATATTGTATTAAAATGATGGTTAAAGTAGTTATTGTATTGATTTAAGCTGTGTTGAGTTATAAAATTAGGAATTTCAACATAATACTCCAATAGTGTTTTTCTTTGACAGTGTACTTAAATACGTATTTCAAATTATCAAAATAGAAAAAAGATACATGTGTTTAAAATTTACATTAAAAAACTCTCATTTTTCCATTAAATTGGTGTACTTTTCGAGCATCATCTTTCGAACCCAATAACCATTCAACGCTATAAAAACTTACAAAATCAGAAATCTGAAATAAATATTCCTATACCAGTCTTTCCCACCAATGACTTGGCTGTTAAGAATTTAGCTGTTAGCAATGATTTGTACACTGACATGTTTCCTGCCAATACATCAATTTTTATTGAATGAATTGTTGAGGAATCAAGTATTAATGATGATCTTCCCGCTAAAGATAACAATATGTTTCCTGATATTGAAATTAGAAATGGTTTTGTGTGTTCAAATCATGAATGTAGAAATGATAAAGACCGGACTCCAGAATGGGGAATTTATTTCGAAAGGAGTCCTTATTGTGGATCCATAAGCCGCTAGAGGCCCAGGGATTGGCATAGATGTCAGATTTCCATTAGAAGCATGGGAGAAGTTGCTAATTTTATTAATTTAAATTACTTTAAACTGCTCAAAAGCGGCAATATCGCTAGTAATTTCTTTAGCCCTGGTTGTGGTGGTGACTTTCGGACAGCCATTAGTAGAAATAAAGCCTTCAGAAAAAAAATCCAAGCTAATTTTTATTCGCAAATTCGAGCTTTATGAAAAACAAAAATTTCATACTATTTCATTTTCTAATTACATTGTTTATTTTTCAGTTATTGAGTCATATGTGTATTTTACATATTATAAGTAAATATAACGATGATATGGAATCAAATTATTTTTTAAATGATATCATTAATGAATACTATAAAAGTATTATTAAATAATTATAAATTATTATTTAATAATTATAAATCATTATTAAATAATTATAAATTATTATTAAATCATTATAAATCATTATTAAATAATTATAAATTGTTATTAAATAATTATAAATTATTATTATTACTACAATCTTTATTATTATTTATTTAATAATATTATTATTATTGTTATATATATTAATTAGTATTTTTAATTTAATAATTATTATTGTTGTTAAATATTAATAATTACAAACTCTTTATAATTTTTTTATCTGTATTATAAAATTATTTTATTAAAAAAAAATAATAAATATATATATTTTTTAACAAATTATTTTCTATCAATAATATTCATCGCTGTTATTAATTATATTTATTCGTTTGTGCATTTCAAAAAATTATATACTTATTATTTCGCATATTTTGGTAGTTTTTTTACATTATTTTTTCTAAAAAATCAAAGGTATTCTCAGGGTTGAGCAGGATATTTTCCCAGTAACAGCATGACATAAAGAGGATGATTGAGAAATTTAAACGTCTCAACGTGTATCCTAAATTATTAGAAAGCGTTTGGACTTTTCTTTACGTTGATTTTTGATTGTGACGTATTCAGTAAAAAATATGTTTACACCAACTGAACAATGTTTTTTTTTTTTTCATTTTTTCACTTTTATGAATAACAATGATTCAAAGTTCAAAACACATTCCATAAAAAACAAGTTGGAAATTGTACGTCAAACGTGACACATGAGGTGCGTTCGTACTATAGCTAGTTATATAAATATTCAGATCTTTTCTGATTTTTAATTCTGTGAAATGAATTATATCGTCTGCAGATTAAATTCTGCAATAAAGTAAGTATCTCGGTCGCTGGACGATTCAACTTCGGTAGCTCCTATAACAAAAAAGCACCGATTAAAAAAAAAAAATTCAAATTTCTTAATAAATATTTTTATTAATATCTCCTAAAGTTTTGATTCGATTTTAATAAAATTTGAAATGTATCGACAAAATTCTGCAAAGATAATATATTTTAAATTGCAAACCATTCGGTTGGGTAGTTTTTGCGTTGTTATATGCGGACGGACGGACGGACAGACAGACGGACAGACAGACGGACGGACGGACAGACGGACGGACCAAGCGACGACAATAGGTGCTACGTATTTATATAATTACGAACGCACCTAAAAACTAGTCGTTGGGGGCCACCGTAATACTTACCCATCATGGATATGCATAATGTAAAATATTAACATAAAAATGTGTAAACTACTTATAAAATGCATTGCAATTCAAATAAAATCGTGGCTTGATGACGTCACAAACTTTAAAGGCTCGATTACTGAATTGCTTGAAAGAGGTTTTTCCTTATAACTCCAAAAATAATAATCCTATTAACTAGCGGTTTATTGCATCTGATTAAGCGTCAAATTTCCAATTAAAATATATCTTTGAAGTGAAATTTGGATCAAATACAGGGTCATGAAAAATCGAAGAGTGTGGAAAATAGGATTCCAAATATCTCGGCAACTAATGATCCGATCGACTTCATGCTTTATGCAAAATTTATGTTTTTTTATTGTCTTTTATATTTATTTCTTAAAATAAACAATTTCGAAAATTTTTATATACCTTTCATCAGAACGAATATTTCGAGAGTCCGAAAAAAAGTGTTCCGGTTAATCGAGGTTATTGAAATGAAATAGGCTTCTTCCCATTATTACATACTAAGTACATACCAAATTTCAAGTCTCTATCTCAATTTTTTCGGGAGATAGAGCGTTTACAGACACACAGACGGACGGCAAATTTTTTTTTCTAAAAATATGTTTTTCGGAATCTCCAGTGTCTGAAACGTGTAAATCCGTCAAAAAAAAAATTTCGATTTTCAAAACGATTACAAGACTTAGCCTATACTACGTATGATGGGTAAGTAAAAAGATCCAAACTGTGTTGCTATATTTTATAATGATTATCTGTTAAATGAAAAACAGAAAAAAAATATTCCTAATGCAATACTTTAATTTATTTGCATCAGAAAACTAACATTACATACTAAAATCTACAATTTCAGCAAAGGAGACATTAAATTAGCAAGTACAAAACTATACAAATAAACAAAAAATACACAAAGAAGGGTATTTTTTTATATAGAACGGAATATGGAATTTAAAATACGCTTCGTGAAGATATAAGAACATTCAGTTAAAAATTCAGGTGATGGTTAAGGGAACCCCATTCCCTTAGAGGTCTGTACGGGCCGAGTCCTGGCACGAAAGCTCTTGCCAATTTTCATTTACGAAAGTCGGTTTCAATTTTTTATTTAGTAATTCAAACATTTATAGGAATTAAATGAATATTTAAGATGAACTTTTATATATAAAACGTATTGTCAAATTTAGGAATTTGGACGTCTCATTTAGGTTTTAAATAGCGTAAATGCGAAAAATATAACCTAAATGCGATAGTACAGATAATGATTCAATTTCTAAAAAACAAGTTAGGTTTGAACTAATGCACAGTCTTCAATAATTTAATGCTTTATAAAATATATATTTATTTAATAAAAGGTCACATATACCCTAAATGCTACAAAACTATGGGGAATCGCGTCGCATTTAGGCACAATGACCTTACATACTTTAAGTGTTTAATGCAATCAAGCTGCTGTTAGGTTATGGTGCTCTCAGTTTGGAACACATATAAGTCAATTACTATAAGTTTAGAACACATATAGTAACATGTTTTGCTATATGCTTTTGGTGTGTTATTTTAGTTGTTATAGACAAGCTCATCTCATTTACAAAAACCGCGAATGTATTAGCCAGAAATCTTACAAGATCTTCTGAATCATGAAATGAGTAAACAAAATCTTTTCATTCTGTACAGATTTACTGAGAAGTACAGATGTATTAGGAAAGAAGAAAATTATTACTAGGAAATATAGTCTTAATACGAAGTATAGATGTATTAATAATGATTAATTCGGTTAAAAGAAATACAGATTTACAAAGAAGCGCAGATGTGATAAAAATGATAAAGTATGTACCAAGACGTATTTGTATTATTTTCGAGTTTTTATAAATAAAAGCATTTATCACATTAATTCTGCATTTATGTTTATATTCTGTTATAATTTCTCCGTTACAATTAATTGTCTATACATTTTACTGTAATATTTGAATATTTTGAATCTGAACTACTGAAACTACTATCTGAAACTACTTTCTTAAAGACTATGAGAATGATAGTAATATACCACAAAATTGTAAAATATCAAATGGGGAAAATAAGGGCATGACTTGGACCCTCTTTGTATGCCAAATATAACCTTCTTAGAGAAAAACAATAATAATAGTCAATATTATCATCTGATTGCCCTGTTCGTTGATCTGATGTCACTATGTCACAAGTTATAATGGTCGCAATTACAACGGTGGCCAACAGGTGAGAATTCTTATTTTTTTCACTTTAAAACACTGAATTAACTTTTGGTCTGTGATGTCAAAGTCAGTGATGTTTATGTCCTTTGCAATTCATCACAAAACGGGATTTACCAATGTGCCAATCCCTGAAATAGGACGTATCCTTTATATCACATAAAATATATTACAACATTTGAAGTTTGTTTTTTTGTTGAATAAAGTACCAGTAGACAATTTTTTGTGTACGCCTGTAAAAAAAATACAAAGTGTTTAATGACAGAAAATTCGACGACTCTAAAAAATCTCAATCCGTCAAATTCTATAATCTAATTCTATACTTTTATTATCAAATGTCTATACCGAAGATTTATGATTTCTGTCTGAGGAAACCCGCCACTATGAAACGGATTTTCATTGTTTATGATAAATAATGTGTCCCTTTTACTAGAAATACTTGCATTAGACTACAGTTAATTAACCTCATTATAGATCACGTCTTTCAAAGTAACGTTTGAAATACAATAACAAATGACAGGTTCAACCAGAATTAACAGTAGAAAAAGAAAAAGACTCTTTACATTTCCAGGGTCAATTACTTATTGTCAGCTGTAATTTTTTTTAGTTTTACGCACATATTAAATAATAGCCATTTTTATAATATTTCATCCTTGAAAATAATCATGTGTTAAAATAATACTTCTATTGTTACTCTTTTTCACTATTTCAAATATATTTATTCATTAAATCGCGAAGCAAGAAATAACTGTATTACACATTGTTTGCTAAAATATGGTACAAATACTTCCAAAATACCAAAAGGAATATTATGCTTAAAAAAAGGTTAATTATAATTAAATTTTTTGTATTCGAAAGTGATTTGAAGCGATTTTAAGTAACCACCGAGGAAAATCCAAATATTCAGTGGATTCCGGATGCGAAAACATTGGAAAAAATACAAAATATCTTATGTCTAGTGGCCTTATTCATCATGCAAAGTATGCATATGACTTTTATTTAACTGTATGTCTGCTGACATTTAACACAGAATTTTATAATTTTGATTTTCTTTTTGTAATATATATATATATTACAGTTGCTCATATCATTATTCATATTAGTATATGGGTGGCAGTGAAAATTAGAACTATTATCCTCTTTCTTAATCTCTGTTGTATAGCCTGAATAATGTATACAACACTTCACATCGCATGTGTTTCAGAAACTGCTGAAAACCAGCATTTTAAAAATATCCATGCTGGATAATTCTTCGATTTCAGATAATTCATTTATCAAAGCATGAAAGCGACAATATATGTAGTTTAACAAACATGTTCTGATATATTTTTCAACCTTTCTATATCAGTGCTAAAATATATTAGTTTAAAAAAATAGTGATAAATTATATTAAATTATTTAAATGGAGTTTTTCCAAGATATTACAAATAATGGAACACGAGGGACAATATCAATACACACTTTACTCAAAATAATAGCAATTCATATTAGAGAAAAGAGTTTTTTCGAATGCTTTTGAAGAAAATATAAAGATTAATAATTAACTTTAATGTCATTTTTTAATTTAGGTCTAAAGGCACCAAACCCTTTGGCTTCCACCAAATCGCTTTTATTTGTAGAGAAAATTATAATGTAGTATCTGAAACAGAACAAATGTACATGAGTATTACTTTGGACAATAGGCAGTGAAAAAATATACAATAAAAACCCCGTGCGTTCCACCAAGTTTCAATATTTAAGCAATGTCCTGGGCAGCACAGGCTGCCATTCACACAATAGCAACTCTCTCTCCCTCCTTTTAAGAAATTTCTAAGCAAATTTCCGGTTCAGGGGCTCACCCTTTAAAGGCACTACTAGCAAGGTCATTACTTCTAAGCTAATTACAAAAACATAAATTCGTGTTACAGTAATTTTTTGAGGGGCCCGATTCATTCTAGGTATCCACACACATACTCCGTTTTGAAATATTTCACTCCATATTCAGCCTGGAAACCAAATTATGAGTACACTCTCAATCTTCTATAAAAGTATGATTAAAAAATAGAAATTAACTTAAAAATTAACATCTCCATAAACACTAGTAGACAATTATTCCAATCAGAATTATGGACAGTTATCAGTGAAGGGTCTTAGCCAATCAGATGTCTCTCGGTTGTTTTCAGAAATGTGTTGGAGGCTTGGTTTTCAACTTTAAAATTTAGTAGTTCACTTCTGGTACATCGTTCATTATAGGTTTATTTACGTTACAGCATATATTTTAATGAAACCAAGGAAGCACATAAAATGACAGCATTTTTTAAGAAAAGTGCTTTCTGCTTTATAAAATAATGTAATAATATATACATAAGGGAGGCAAATAACATCAGAGAGAAAATTAAATTATTACCGACACTATAATTTAAAAGAAAGATTCTTTACTTTCAATAAATATCTTGTACCTAAAGCTTATGAATGATGAATTTTGAAAATTGCAGATCTCTCAAAATTCAAAACTAAATAAATGTGAAAAATTCATCAGGACGAACTTTGAAAAAAAGTTCTTTTAAAGTAGCTTGTTTTCGTATTGGAATAAACACGATATCAGTCCCTGCCGCTCGATATCATTGGAATACACATTTTCGTTTCAAATTGCTTTATAAACATTGTAAATAGCCAAAATGTAATGTGAACATTTTTTGGAAATTCCCGATTTATATATTTTCTATGAATTCAAGTACTATTTGTTACATTCGGTAAAAAGTATAATTTAGAGTATTGTAACTCCAAACAAAATATATTTTTGGTTATAACGATTGATTGATATGAATTGCTGCATTTAATGATTAAAATATTTTTACATATTAAGTAATACGCCTCAATAAATACCAGCATTTTCGTAGAATGCAACCCAAGACTTAGTAATTAATTTTTATTTAAATCTATTTATTTTTATGATGCTGAGGAATAATAAAGAAATCAATTATATTAGTTACATGTTTACATCTCTTTCTCATCAAAAATATATTGCAGTGGATAAATATATTCATCCTAAAGAGGCATTAGCTTTAATATGTGCCGAAAGGTTAATTAGGAAAACGATGCAATTCAAAGCAGGCTAAATAAATGCGAAATAATAAATATTCTTTACTAACAAGAAATACTTTCACCAGTGTATTTTCGAATACATATGAATGTTTCCTTTTCATAAATATGATTATCCAACATAAATATTAAAATAAAATAGGAGATGTACACAAAAGTTTTATGTATTTTAGTTAACATGTTTGTTCTTTATGCAAGTATTTGTCATTTTTCTAACATATTATAAGTGCTTAAGGAAATTTCCATGCGCTTATTATCGTTTCACAACATATATCATAATTTAATATAATTAATTATCTAACGTATATTAATCTTTACCTTTCATTATTCACTATTTTAAATGAACAAATAATCATATTTAAGTAACTTATATACTTAATTTCATTTTCCTCTATATTAAATTTAAATTAGAAAGAATATAATTAAGATAAAACACATAACAATAGTAACATGTAGGAAAATCCACGAAAGGTAAAATTTTTAATAGCGAAAATTATAATTTTATTTCAATTTTATTATAATCTTATTTCAAAAATCCGGTGTTGTCGAAGACAATGGTTTTACATTAAATGAATAAATTCTAGCTCACTGTATAAAATACTATTAGAGGATTAGGAACTTAACGTTTCTTTATTTACGTATAGCAAAACAAAAATACAACGTTAAAATGTTATTTCTTAGTTAAAAAAATTAGACAAAATAAACTAGAAATTAAAACAGGTGTAAATGAGATAGATTTCTTTTGCATTTTTCAGTAGTGCTCAGAGTTGATTGTGTGTGCATTGGTTGTATATAGCTTTGAACGAATTTTAAATGATGTACTACTTATTGTATTATACCTCAGTATTTTTATACTGAAACTTTTAGTCACTTTATTTTCGCTGTTACTAACACTTTTATGCTTATAAATAGGACATAGAGGTTATTAAAAAATGCCTTATTATTAGAACTAGATACATGAAAATTTATTCTAAAAAATGTGTATCAAAATTGCTTAGTGGTAACTTTATCATGTACTTTAAAATTATCCCAAATAATAAAGAATTTTAAAACAATAATATCCATAATAGAAGAAAATAAAAAGTCGCAAAATATCTTACACTGTAAAAATTTTGCCGCAAAGTAACCGGTCATTCCACCATTTTTATAGAAAACGGTCGAATAACCGTACTTCACCATACATAACCGTAATTTAATGCTATTTTGACCATAATATTGTTCATATTAGGGTCAGAATACTGTTAAATTACGGTTATGTAAACGTTTTTTATAAAAACGGTCGAATGACCGGTTACTTTGCTGCAATTTTTTTACAGCGTATGTTACCTTTAATAGTACACCTACTTGATTTAAAATCAATTCAAACAAACGTTTATTATGAATCGTTTCACAATTTCTAAGAAAACGTAAGACTATTTTAAACATAAGACACTGTAAAATGGAAAATAATTTAGTAAAAGCAAGTTTCAGTACATTAATTGAAAGTACTTCATCGATATGAATTGAAATACTTTTTCTTGTACATTCAACTGGAAAATGATTAATATTGTAAACAAAACATATGAAAAAGCATATTGGGTACGCTTACATTTATATTATGTAGTGAAAGCAAATAATGCATAAGTATGTATACTTTATTTGTATTTGATGTTCTGCATAGTATGACGACAAATTTAAGCTTATCAGCACATTTACATACATGAAATTGTCTAAAACGTTTAGTTACTAGTAATTTCGAAAATAATTCTTCGTTTAATTTAATCGCCACATTTCTGCGATCAAATATATAGCGACTAATTCTTTTTAAAATTACTGGTAACTAAAAATCGTAGCAGTCAGCAACGTTGCATTTAACTCATTTAACTTGCGCAAAATAAAAACACAGCGATTTCACTTTCGGTGTAAAATTTTATTGTATTCAGATAGAAACTTTCTCGTATTACGATTTTCTATGATGTTGTTTATAACAATAAAACTAATTTAATAAATTCGCGAAATTAAATTTATTCACATCATTAAGTTCTTTTACAAGCCCATCAATTACATCATTTTATTAACGCTATTCTCAGCGTTATTGGCACCGAAAAAGATTAAATATAACAGGATTCAGGTTTATGCTCAAGTATATTCAATTTTAAATTCAAATCTTGTACCTATAAGTGATATATTTTTAGCTCACAGGCTATCAAAGCCTGAGAGATAATGTGCCCGCTCGTTCTGTATGTATGTATGTATGTACGTATGTATGTACGTAACGCGATAACTCGTGATAGAAATATTCGTTTTGCTTCCAATTTTGTTTATAGGTTCATTCTAATAAGGCGCTTCCCTGATTAGTTTTGGGAGTCCATTGGTTAAGTATAAAGGGGGAAAAGGAGGGCTAACTCCCCCTTAATTTGGATAAATGGATTTTTCATGCAGAATTATCCGTTTTTCTTCAAATTTTGTATATAGGCTCATTGTGATAAGGCGCTTCTCTGATTATTTTTGGGGGTTCTTTGGTAAAGTATAAAGGGGAAAAGGGGGGGCTAATGTCCCCCCCCCTAATTTACATAAATGGGTTTTCCTTGCAGACTTATCCGATTTTCTTCAAATTTTGTATATAGGTTCATTTTGGTAAGGAGCTTTCCTAATGAGTTTTGGGCGTTCATTGGTTAGGAATAAAGGGGGTAATGGAGGGCTAATCCTCCCCCTTAATTTAGATAAATGGATTTTTCATGCAAAATTATCCGATTTTCTTCAAATTTTGTATATAGGTTCATTGTGGTAAGGTGCTTACCTGATTAGTTTTGGAAGTTCATTGGTTAAGTATAAAGGGGGTAACGGGAATCTAATCCCCCCCTTAATTAAGATAAATGGGTTTTTCATGCAGAATTATCTGATTTGCTGCAAATTTTGTATATAAGTTCATTGTAATAAGACGCTTCCGTGATTAGTTTTGGTGTGTTCATTGGTTAATTATAAGGGGCGGGGAATGATTCCCCTTAATATATTGTCGACTTCTTTATTTTTTGATGGGCATTATTCTTTGAAATAAGAGTGTAACATACAATTAGTGTGAATAGCTTGTGAGCTCAATGCCCTCAGTTTAACTGGGCAGTTCTCTTTTTTATTACCATATTTAACTGAAAGAAAAATGTCAAATATCTCCTTATGATGAGAAATTTTATATAAAGTCTATTTTATTATCGAAAATATTTGAAATATAATAATTATTATTTGATTATTTATGATTAAATGAATATGAGTGTTTAGTCTCTTTATTGAAATATAAAAATTACAAATTTAAATAAATGATTTTTAGGTCACCCACGCGTCCGCATTTTGAATAAAAGTATTTCTGGAGAGAATATTTCGTGCTAGTTTTTTAAAACATTTGCAAGAGAAAATTAATTTCCGGGTAGGTTTCTACAGACTTTCTAAGAAAAATCTAAAAAGACGATTTTTCTTCAAAAAAAAAAGTGGCATACAAAAAACAGACCGAGTGGTATGTCCTGGATATATTTGTTGTAAAAATATTTCCTTTTTAAGTAGAGAATGTTGCGCAACCATTACAAAGAAAATATTTCGATTTTGGCTTTTTTCATATTTTTTAATTAACAAGTAAGTTGTATTCCATATAACTTAAGACTAGGTATTTATTTGGTTTTAGAATGCCACTAACGACAGCATTCTGATTCCAAATAAAAAATTCAATCTATTGTAACCAGACATCTTAACATAGTTCTAGAAAAATAATATAATGAGGGCATTGAGCAATGTACCGTATATGACCGACGCTCTAAAAGTGTGTAAACTTATAAACACATCAAAGACCATTAAAAATACACCAAAGACATATATCATAATTCAATATATTGTAACCAGGCATTTTAATAAAGTTCTGTAATAATAATATAATGAGGGCACTGAGCAATGTCCCGTATATGACGGAGGTTCTAAAACTGTGTAAACTTATAAACACATTAAAGACTATTAAAAATACATCAAAGACATATATCATAATTAAATATATTCATATATGCATATATATATATTCATATAATTAATACATTAATATACTTTACCCGCTTAAAGTGTCTACTTTGTCAGTTGAACAATTTATTTGTGTAGCATGTATTGTAACATTCCACAGCATTAAAATTTGATAACATATGTCATTATATTATACGATAAATTATACGATCAAATGTACGATCCTTATCTCGTAAAAACTAAAGCATTTTGTTAAGTGTAATATGTAATTAACGTAGCAAACTTTATATTTGTTCAAAACTGTGAGATTTATTTTTATTCGGAATGACACAAAAATATCATATTTATCATTTTACGTTTTTATTTAATACAAAATTGTAGATAGCTTTTTACTGAAAATTGAAATAATGTTTCGCCTAGTACTAACAATCGTTTTTTACGGAATTAAAAATGTTTTTGTAGGGAATTTTATTGCATTATTTAGATTATGTTTGAAAGGAACTTTTGAGAGAGATATGGAATGCATTTGTTGTATTTAGAATACTTCACATATACATTTGTTAAAGGTGTGACTTTTTCAAGCTACCAAAATTTTTGATACCCTATAACAGTAACTGGCTACACAGATGAGTCACAAGATTATTTTTTTTCTTTAAAGATATATTCACTTTATTTAATCGCAGAATGTCTGTCATTAAATGATGCAAATATTACTTTTTGTAGATAACGGTGTGAGAGTTTTATTATTTTTTTAATAGTGAGTACCACTGTCCTAGAATAATAAGAGTTGTATTTTATTTGGTTTCGTTTGTTGGGAACACTACGATCATGTTTTGTACACGAGAGCTAAACAGCCTGGGACTTCCGTTTCAATTGTAATTCAACACACTACAATCATCCATGCATGAAAATCCTATGCATTTTTACAACGCCCTAACCACTAAACAAGAAGGTGGACAATAAGAGTTGGGATTCTTGTTATTACGTCTTCAGTCTATGTATAAAGTATATGAGTTCCAAGATACTTTAAATATGTGGAAATTGTCACGAATTCTGTTTGATCTATTAAACTACGGTTTACAAAACTTTAGCTTGCGTGGAGATTGTAGTCTGATGTAAATAACTAGACTAGAAGAATCCATACAATTTATTCAATGAATTTTTTAGAAACTGTAGTTCTCATGGCATACTCGCTAGTTCCTTCTATTGGCAACCAGTATGCGTAAACGTGTACTAACTAGTCACCGAAAAAGCATTCCTATTCCAAAATGTACTGTACACACATGGGGAATGTACATGTGTATGTTTATTACTGTGTCTCGATCTCAATCTCTAAGGTAGAAAACTCTGTCTAATTGCTAGAATATCTTTGACAGACATTATATATTTTTTATTAAAAATCTAAACTGAAATATTGTAATTAAATGTATAAAATCCTTTTATTTTTAAATTCGAAATAATCCTATACATACCTCGAAATTTAACTTAAAAAATAATTAGATGGAACAAATTGGTAAAATAAATTAATATGCATAATAATAGATAATAAGATTGTATAAAATAAAATTTCATATAGAAAGCTTAATTCAGATTCAATAAATACTATAATTCATGAAATTATTGGAATAATTTTAGACGTCCAATACCAGTTATACAGTAACAGACCAATACTTAGTCAAAGCTATTAAAAGAATTACTATGAGAAAATTATAGATTGCCTTTTGAAACGCGGTTTTAGTAATAAATCTGCCTAAAATATATATTCCTTTTATCTTAAAAGTGTAACACATATTGGAACAATATAAAAGATTCGTCTATTAAAGATATAAAAGTACAATTAATTTAATTAATTAATTCAAAAATATTAAAATTTAAATTTGTTGAGGGAGATAAGATATCATAATTATAACAAATGTCCTGTGGCATTGCAAAATGTAAGTTAATAAAATAAAATATATTCACATTTCATTAACTACTATAAAATGACCAAATTAAATTTGAGCAAGATTTTTTTTTCATTATCCAATTTAATATACCAGTTCATTTATAAATTACATACACCATAAGATTTGGTTAATTACCTTCTTCATTCCAATTAATTAACTTTTCTCTAAAAAAAGAAAACATTTCTTTTAGGTTCGGAAAGTCATTCATCTTATTTTTCTTCAGTCTTCTTAGTTTATATAATGAATTTCTGTTTTTACCAATTTAGTTGCACAGAAAAAAATATATAAATAAAACTAATGAAACAACAAGATAAAATGTTGCATATGAAAATTGCATCATTAAGTGATATGATGAGCAACGAGTATTTGAGAATTGAATGCTACTGGCAGGAAAACAATAAAGCATATTTTTCAAGCAAAAATCTTTTAATATGGTATTATTAACACTTATATGTTTTTAAACCCACGAAAAAATAATAAGTTTATGAGACATACTAAATTACTAGTTATTTACGAGTTTGAATGCTTTAAATAAATGTGTTATTATACTTATTTAAAGCACGAGATCTTTGCATTATGATACTCGCCAAACCTTCCTGTGTGCCGGTATCTCTGTTTAGGAATAGAATTATTTTCTTTGATTTAAGGTAGAAATTTGCGATTAAATATGACGAAGGCTACTATTCAGGGATAGTGGTACTTAAAAATCATAAAGTTTCGCTGCTAAGTATTATATATTTTAGAAGACTCGCAATTCAAAATGTAACTGAGTTAAAAAGAGTACATTTAAATGATTTAAATAACGCATTAAAATTTCAAATGTGTATTTACCTAATATAACGAGAATTTCTGTAACGTGTACCTCGAAATGTTACTTCAACAAAATCGCAAAAGCACAAAGGTACAATGTTATAAATAGACCTCCGACATCCAATTAACAAAGAATCATTTAAAAATATTGAAATGTAAACAAGAAATTTGCAAAGAACGTCTTCATTGGTTTAACATTATCTTGTGAATGTTGTCGCGTGACTAGAGTAGGCTCTTAATGTGATCCTCCTAATTTCAAAGAGTTGATGATTAGCTACGTATTCGCAAACTATCCATTCTACACAAATATGGCGCGGTCATTTATAGAATACATTGCGTCACTTTAATGTTCTATGCACGATATGCTTAGATTTCGTAATTTTTATAAAATTGATTTTTTTTACTTTAATTAACGCCTCAACATGAATATTTACCTCATTTTAAACGCTTTTGTAATTTTAACTATATGTCTACAACCAAAGGTTGAGAAATTAAAGGTCGGCGATAGATAACATTTTGCACCGTATATATATATCGGTCATTCTACAAAAAACGCGAATTTTTTGGTACATGCTTGATTTTTTTTTTATCGACTATTTTATTTAAATATGTGTTAGGATTTTACATAATCTAACAGATTTAAAATATGCACTTGATGAAAATGTTTTACTTTTAATTTTTTTAATTTGTTAATGAACGGAGTATACGTACATACATTCGTTATGTATTACACCTAATTTTCACCTTTAACATCCTCATTTATTTTGTGAATATGATATATATATTATTTATTCAATACTTTTTTTCGCTGAAAACTCCTTTATTAGCAAATTACATTCTATTTTTAAAAAAATGATATATTTTCCAAATATTATGTTTGAATTAGTGTTACAAGTCTTTCGTGTATCCTCTATTACAATAAAATTTCGTGAAATAATATACAAAATATAGTAGCATTTGTCACTTAATTAAAATACTAGATGGAACCCGTCAAAATTTGACGGCAAAAAACTTGATAGTACCATAAAAATAAAATTCATAGCTGCTTTAAAATGTTTGAAACTTTTGCAGAATAATTCAAATAAATAAAAAACCCACTTTGAATTAAAGCTAGGTTGAAGAACAGCAATTGGCTAAGTTTCACTGGCACATGTACTCGCGGAATTTCTTTCATCTGACACATTTAGCACTGTTGTGCAAGTAAATGGTAAGTGCCCCCTTGGGGAGGGGGAAATGGCGGGAAGGACCAAGGAGATGCATAACATGAATAAGCAGTCAAAGACCTTTCAAACGATATGTAACATGAGGGGTGTGTGCAAAATTTTAAAAAGTACCCCCTTGGGGGGGGTAAAGTAGGGGATGGACACGGAACATGCATAATATGATTAAGTGGTCACAGACCTTTCCAACGATATATAACATGAGGGTTGTGTGCAAAATTTAGAAAAGTACCTCTTTGTGGGAGGGGGGGGCAAAGCGGGGAGATGGACATCAGAGATGTGCATATGATTAAGCAGTCACAGACCTTTCCAACGATATATGACATGAGAGTTGTCTGCAAAATTTAGAAAAGTACCCCCTTGGGGGAGGGGGGGGCAAAGTGGGGGAAATGGACATTGGAGATATGCATATGATTAAGCAGTCACAGACCTTTCCAACGATATATGACATGAGGGTTGTCTGCAAAATTTAGAAAAGTACCCCCTTGGGGGAGGCGGGGGGGGCAAAGTGGGGAGATGGACATTGGAGATGCATAATATCATTAAGCGGTCACAGACCTTTCCAACAATATATGACATGAGGGGTGTCAACAAAATTTAGAAAATTGCCCCCCCTTAAGGGGGGGGGAAGTGGCGGGATGGACCCCGGAGATGCATAACATGAATAAGCAGTCAAAGACCTTTCCAACAATACGTAACATGAAGGGATTGTGCAAAATTTACAAAAGTACCCCCTTGGGGGGGCAAAGTGGGGGGATGGACACCGGAGATGCATAATATGATTAAGCGGTCACAGACCTTTTTACGATATATAACATGAGTGGTATGTGCAAAATTTAGAAAAGTGCCCCAATTGGCGGGGGGGGGCGATGGACCACACAGATGCATAACATGAAAATGCAGTCACAGGCCTTTCGAACGATATATCATATGAGTGGTGTCAACAAAGAAAAGTCTCCGCCCCGTGTAGGCAAAACATACTCCCCCCCGCCGCCATAATTATTGATGCGGACTCATTTTTTAAATTCGTTCGCACCCCTCTTCTCCCGCAAAATGTTGTGAATTTTAAAAACTCCACTTACGAATTTTTTTATACCAAAAGCACTTATGTCCGTCGTCTGCATGCAGAGTTTTGTGCTTACAGACGCCAGACACAACAACACACACACAGACAGACGTTTACCGACATTAATAATATAGATGATACTCAGTGCCTACACATTTCACCCTTTATAATTCAGCCAATGAGTTGACGGTTGTTCATTTCCAGAAACGAAACAATAATTCTTTAGGATGAATTTTGTTTGTTTGATACACCGTGGCAGAATGCATGCAATGCAGCGACAGGCGTCACAAACTTTTTAGGGCACCTGCAGACTAAAAACATATAATCAATCTTCGCGGGAAAAAAATCCTAGATTTCGTCAAATGATCACGGGAAAAACACTAATTTCATCAAAGGATCATGTAAAACGTGAATTTTGTTAAAAGGCCACAGAAAAACGCGATTTACACAAAAGATGAGCAAATTTTGTCAAAGAATCGCAAAACAGGAAATTTCACCCAAAGATAGCGCTTTCTTGCCAAACTTCGTCTAAAAATTGCGGAATAAAATGTATTTTATCAAAAAATCGCTGGAAAACGCACATTTCGTTAAAGTATCGCGAGAAAAATGCGAATTTCTTCAAAGATTGCTGAAAAAACGCGAATTTCATCGAAGGATTGCTGAAAATTCATGAATCTTATCAAAAGGCAGCAGAGAAAATGTGATTATTATCAAAGCATTGCGAAAAAAGAAAATTTCGTCTAAGGATCACAGAAAAACGCAAATTTCATAAAAGAATCGTGGAAAATAACGCAAATTTCATAAAAGAATCGTGGAAAATAACGCAAATTTCGTGAAAAAAAGAATCGCAGAAAAAACACAAATTTCGTCAAATTATCGCTGAAAAAAAACACGAATTACGTCATAGGACAGCTGAAAAAATTATGAATCTCGACAAAAAAAAGATACAGAAAAAAATGCGAATTTCATTAAAGAATCACGAAAAAAAATGCGAATTTTGTTAAAGGATTGCGCAAAGAATGTGAATTTTTTGAAAGGTTCGTGTGAAAAATGAAACTGTCTGTATTAAAAACAGCACACACACAAACATCTATACAAACCTCAATACACACAAACATATTATAGGCAGGGCTTGAAATTCAATTTTTCCAAAGACGGGAGTCTCCCTACCAACATTTTTAAATGGAGGGGAGTTGTAATGTTTGGGAGGGAGAAAAAAAATCTTTAAACCCCACTATTCTTTTACGTGTTATTTAAAGAATTACATTAATGCAGACATGACAAAATACCATTGAAAAAATTAAGTCAACTGAGAATGATTATGTAAAATGTTTATTTTTATTATAAAAAAGGGAAGAAAGTTAAGTTTTATATATGCAGTGTATTTTTCAAGTTCCATTAAATGTGTTAGGGACCCTTAACAATTAGGTTGTTAAATAAATTTCTGACTTTAGATTTTACTTGATTGAGATTCACCGATCGATCGTGGAAAAGACGCAAAGTTCATCAATCTGTCGCGGAAAAAACGCTAAGTTCGTCGATCTGTCACCAAAAAACGAAAAAGTTCGTTGATCAGTCGTGCGAAAAAAGCAAATTTCGTCGATCGATTGCAGAATAAACACAAACTTCGTCGATCTGTCCCCAAAAAACGCAAGGTTCGTCGATCAGTCGCTTAAAAAACGCAATGTTCGCCTATCTGTCGCAGAAAAAAACTCAAAGTTCGTTGATCAGTCGCAGAAAAAAATGCAACGTTCGTTGATCTGTCGCGGAAAAAACGCAAAGTTCGTCGATCAGTTGCGGAAAAAAGCAAATTTCGTCGATCGATTGCGGAATAAATGCAAAGTTCGTCGATCAGTCAGGGAAGAAAGAAAAATTTCGTCGATCGATTGCGGAATAAACGCAAAGTTCGTCGATATGTCCCCAAAAAACGCAAGGTTCGTCGATCAGTCGCTTAGAAAACGCAATGTTCGTCCATCTGTCGCAGAAAAAACTCAAAGTTCGTTGATCTGTCACGGAAAAAACACAAAGTTCGTCGACCACTCGCGGAAAAAACACAAAGTCCGTCAATCGGTTGCGGGGAAAAAAATCACGAAATTTATCGTTCGGTTGCAGGTAAATTAAATAATGCAAATTTCTCCAAAAATGCTGAAATTTTTTGGGCGGGAGGCTCCCGCTCATGATCTTTTTTGGGCGGGATTTCAAAATTTTCCGCGCGAATCCCGCCCTGAAATTCAAGCCCTGATAGGTTATAGTTTTAATCTGAAATAATATACTGAACTTGAACTAACTTTTGAAAAATCGGGTTAACCCAAATCCAACTTGCAGAAATCTACACTCAGTCTGAAATCGACTCGAACCATAAAGACAGTTAACCCAACTTGCAACAAAAATAATTATTTTCTGTGAATTTTCTGATTTTTTTCTTTTCTCAGAAATGTTGTAGTCATTTTGTCCCCCAATTTTGCCCTTTACAATTCAGCCAATGAGTGGAGGGGGCCAAAAGAGCGTTTCTTATCACAAACGAAAGATGAGATACGTTCGTTTGATGTCGTTGTTGAAAATTTATGGATTTCTATTATTAAAGTAATTTTTTCATTTTACCGTATTTATTTTCTTTTTGTGTTGTATGTATTTTGCTACTTTGATTTTTTTTAAACTAACCCTTTTTTTTTTTTTTGGAGAGTGAGAGAGAGAGATTTAGTAATTTGGTGACACGAAGTTCAGCAAATTCTTAAAATCCACAAATCGTTTCCAATGTAAACAATGAAATTTACAATTAAGTTGCAAGTGCAAAATTTCAGTTTTTTAAAATTTTCATGTCATTCTGTACACATTTTAATATGTCATTCTGATCATTATACATATTTAGTTTTAGTTATGCATTATTAATTATTTACTTGACCTTTACTTTTAATATTTTAAATATTTCAAACTTACAGCTGAATGTAATTATTAAAACATTCGAAAAATGAAATTTCAGCTTAAAAACTCGACAATTAAAAAATTTAAAGTAGAAAAGTACTTATGATATAAAAAGAAGAAAAAAAAATACACCAGAATTTATCTGTATTACGAAAGCGGGAGAAATGATTTTCTGTGCTATACGAAAAGATATCCAAATAACTCAATCATGAACATAGAAATAGGTATCGGTTTTTATGCTCAGGTGCACTCAATCCAAACTTGAAACTTTTAAAACGGTCATTGAATGAATGAAATTCATCTCCGCCTTTCACATCCAGAAAACTTGCTGTGTCGCCAATTATGTTTATATTTTATATATATATAAAATAATAATAATTCAGGCACTTTTCCGTTATACGGACACCATTGTCGCCAAACATACATACATACATACATTTTGGCATAGTATCCGTATAACAGAAAAGTACTAAAGCTCATGGTTTAAAATCACAATAAAATATCATGAAATTTATTGATTAGTTGTGGGAAAATATCGGGGAAATAATGTGTTTTTCGTGAATTTTTTGTTTTGTTAACAATGTGGTTAGAGAGACAGGGAGAAATCCAGAAAACTTGCTGTGTCGCCAATTATGTTTATATTTTATATATATATATATATATAAATAATAATTCAGGCACTTTTCCGTTATACGTACACCATTGTCACCAAACATACATACATACATTTACATACATACATACATTTTGGCATAGTGTCCGTATAACAGAAAAGTACTAAAGTTCATGGTTTAAAATCGCAATAAAATATCATGAAATTTATTGATTAGTTGTGGGAAAATATCGGGGAAATAATGTGTTTTTGTGAAATTTTTTGTTTTGTGTTGTTGTGTTTAATTGTAAGCATTCATTATAATTTTCAGTGCATTATTAAATTGAAATTTTTGTTTAAAATATGTAAACAAAACAGTGACCAGAAACCTGCACAATTTCTAATATAGATAGATAGATGCATGCATGTAGTACTTTTAATTATTTGGTAAAAATACTGTGATCGTCACTGAGAAAACCTGAATTTAACCTAAAAGTAATTGTCGAGTGTTTAAGCTGAAATTTCATTTTACGAATACAGTATTTCAAATGTTTTAATAATTACATTTAGCTGTAAGTTTGAAATATTAAAAGTAAAGGCCAAGTAAATAATTAATAATGCATAACTAAAAGTAATTGTCCAGTGTTTAAGCTGAAATTTCATTTTACGAATACAGTATTTCAAATGTTTTAATAGTTACATTCAACTGTAAGTTTGAAATATTAAAAGTAAAGGCCAAGTAAATAATTAATAATGCATAACTAAAAGTAATTGTCGAGTGTTTAAACTAATTTCATTTTACGAATACAGTATTTCAAATGTTTTAATAGTTACATTCAGCTGTAAGTTTGAAATATTAAGAGTAAAGGCCAAGTAAATAATTAATAATGCATAAGTAAAAGTAATTGTCGAGTGTTTAAGCTGAAATTTCATTTTACGAATACAGTATTTCAAATGTTTTAATAGTTACATTCAACTGTAAGTTTGAAATATTAAAAGTAAAGGCCAAGTAAATAATTAATAATGCATAACTAAAAGTAATTGTCGAGTGTTTAAGCTGAAATTTCATTTTACGAATACAGTATTTCAAATGTTTTAATAGTTACATTCAGCTGTAAGTTTGAAATATTAAAAGTAAAGGCCAAGTAAATAATTAATAATGCATAACTAAATATGTATAATGAGGAGATTTTTTTTTCTTGAATTATTCAGTGAAACTCGTCTTATAAATGTACGCAAATAATTCACATCAAAATCTTAAAATAACAAAGTTTTCTTTCGTGTTTAGCTATGCTTAATAACCAAAAAAGCTTGATTAATACAAAAATTATTTGGTAAAAATACTGTGATCGTCGCTGAGAAAACCTGAATTTAATCATATCACACAGAATTACATATTAAAAGTTTAAAATTAGTTTGTTTACATCGGAAACGAATCGCGGAATTTCGTGCCACGAAATCTCTCTCTCTCTCAAAAAAAGGGTTAGTTATAAAAAATTCAAAGTAGTAAAATACATACGACTTAAAAAGAAAATAAATACGGTAAAATGAAAAAATACCTTATTAAAAGAAATCTATAAAGTTTCAACAACCGAACAACCAAATGGAACACATACGCTTCTAGAGAGAGGAAAAAGCCTTCACCTCATTGGCTGGAACATCGCGTCTGAAGATAGTAAAAGCCTCTAGCTGATTAGCTGAATGCTCGCGCATGCGTATAAATAGCATTTTTGCACGAAAAACTAAAAAGCAGGTTAGTTTTAAGTATATGGATTCTGTGGCAGGAGGCATCCCTTTTTATTTTCAGTTGTCAGCCGTGGATTGGCACATTGTCCTTTGTAATTAAGTATTTACACTAAACTCGAAATGATCATGAACTTTCTGAATCACCTATTCTTGATATAAAATATAAGCAACATATATTTATTAAAAATAAAATTTTTATTCTTATATGCAAAGCTTTTTTGTCGATATTTACCGGAAGATGCATATCCAACACTAAATAAACCTGGAATTATTTTAAAAAAAACACATTGTGTATTTGTATCCTCCGTCGTTGTATTCTCCGTTACAATATTATTAACGAAATTACCACCTAAATCAATAAAAAATAAATCAAGAATCAAATGAATGAATGCCTTAAAAAGGGCCTATATTGCAAATTTTCAAAGTTCGGTTTTTGTTGGAAAAGGGCCTGTATGAAATGATTGATGATTACCCAGTTTTAAAAATTGAAATTTCATCATATGAAAGTTTGTTTATCTATCTAAACTAATAAAAGAAAGTTTCGCTCTGTGTGTCTGTGTGTCTGTGTGTGTGTCTGTTGGCGATGGCTAGGAAAATCTGGCCCACCTAGAAGGCTGGAAATTTAGATTTAGGTAGTACAAACCCTCTCCTGTTGCACCATTACTTCAGAATTTTAATATTTTAATTACTTTCTGAAATATTAATTAAAATGCACAAAGAACTCTCATTAAAAATACGCTTTTATTCTCTTGGGTTGGTTGGTTCACTGGTTGGTTGCATCGATTCTTCACAGAAGTAATTAAATAAACCAGAGTAGCGATGCATAAATAAGGATTTCTAACTAAATAGTGTCAACATGGATTGAAGTTATCAGCGTAGAGGAGTCATGCGAATGTCACGCCACCTGTACATGACAAATTACACATACGTCCCACGGATTGAAATATTTTGCAGGCATATTTTTCTTCATGACAATTGGTCGGGTTTAAGTTTTTTTTTACATGACATTTATTATTATGATGGAGATTGTTAATACAGAAAACTTTATTTAACAGATTCTTTTTTATATTTGCGGGAATTAAGAGGGACAAGGGTCTAATTACACTTAAGTTTCAAGGTGTATTTCTAGAAAGCAGTTACCAGAATTTCCGAATAGTAGTGTAAAAGTAGAAAGCCAAATTCCAAATTAAGTTCCTAGCTTAACCAAATGAATCAATCATTAAAGATGTATTGTGATCCTCCTAATTAGTTATTTGCTGAAGGCCACTTGAACAACTCCCCATCCCCTACCCCTCCCGGACCGTCCTTCAAGGTTTTTTTTCTCTAACTCTGCTCCGTTTCCATATCTCAGCAACTATCTTTCCGATTTCAACGCAAGTGATTTCAAACATTATAATTAATTTAATAGTCACCCTTTATAACATTAAACTAAATTTATGAGTAGCGGTTACCACTATTTACGAATAACAGTTTAAGCCAAATTTGTAATTAAATTCAAAGCTTAAGGAAACGAACGAATTTTGAAAGATGCATAGCGGTCCTCCTAATTAGTCATTTGCTGAAGGACCCTTGAACAACCCCTCCCCCCCGGCACTTCTTTCAAGGTTTTTTTCTCTAACTATGCTCCGTTTTCATATCTCAGCAACTATCTTTCCGATTTCAACACAAGTGATTCCAAACATTATAATTAACTTAAATGTCACTCTTTATAACATTAAACTAAATATATGAGTAGCGGTTACCACTATTTCCGAATAATAGTTTAAGTCAAATTTGTAATACAGTTCCTAGCTTAAGCAAACGGACGAATTTCGAAAGATGCATAGTGCTCCTCTTAATTAGTCATTTGCTGAAGGGTACTTGAACAACCCTCATCCCCCTGGCCCCTCATTCAAGGTTTTTCTCTAACATGCCCCGTTTCGATATATTAGCAACTATCTTTCCAATTTCAACGCAAGTGATTCCAAACATTATATTTAACTTAATAGTCACCCTTTATAACATTAAATTAAATTTATGAGTAGCGGTTACCACTATTTACAAATAAGAGTTTAAGCCAACTTTGTAATTAAGTTCCTAGCTTAACAAAACGAACGAATTTTTATGCATGCATAGTGGGCCTCCTAATTAGTCATTTTCTGAAGGACACTCGAACATCTCCTCCCTTCGGCACCTCACTCAAGGTTATTTCCTCTAACTGTGCCTTATTGCAATAACTGGGCTAATAATGTTCCAATCTTCTCGAAACCAGCTCAATTTTGTAGTGCGCCTACTATACAGTAACGTATGCAGCGGGGACCTGTCTCAGAAGTTCGTTCGGAAAGAGGTTTGTTTAGAACAGAATGCTCCCCTGGCGGTGGTAGGGGGAAATAAAAGATTTTCTAGAGCGTACGAGCATGCCTGGTATACGGTTCCGAAGCCATCGTAGACCGTGGCCAGAGTTCCGTTTTTTAAGAGATTTAAGTTTATTACAAGGGCTCGGGCAACGCCGGGCGTGTCAGCTAGTATACTAATAAAAGAAAGTTTCGCTCTGTGTGTGTCCGTGTGTGTGTCTGTTGGCGATGGCTAGTAAAATTTAGCCCACCTAGAAGGCTGTAAATTTAGATTTAAGTAGCCCAAACCCTCTCCTGGTGCACCATTACTTCAGAATTTTAATATTTCAATTACTTTCTGAAATATTAATTAATATTCACAAAGAACTCTCATCAAAAATACGCTTTTATTCTCTTCGGTTGGTTGGTTCACTGGTTGGTTGCATCCATTCTTCACAGAAGTAATTAAATAAACCAGAGTAGCGATGCATAAATAAGGATTTTTAACTAAATAGTGTCAATATGGATTGAAGTTATCAGCGTAGAGGAGCCATGCGAATGTCGCGCAACATGTACATGACAAATTACACATACGTCCCACTGATTGAAATATTTTCCAGGTACACTTTTCTGCATGACAATTAGTCGGGTTTAAGGTTTTTTTTTTTTTTTTTTTTTTTTTTTTTTTTTTTTTTTTTACATGACATTTATTATTATGATGGAGATTTTTAATACAGAAAACTTTATTTAACAGATTCTTTTTTATATTTGCGGGAATGAAGAGGGGCAAGGGTTTAATTACATTTAAGCTTCAAGGTGTATTTCTAGAAAGCAGTTACCAGGAGTTCCGAATAATAGTGTAAGCCAAATTTCAAATTAAGTTCATAGCTTAACCAAATGAATCAATCTTTAAAGATGTATTGTGATCCTCCTAATTAGTTATTTGCTGAAGGCCACTTGAACAATCCCCCCCCCCACCTCCCGGCCCGTCCTTCAAGGTTTTTTCTCTAAATCTGCTCCGTTTCCATATCTCAGCAACTACCTCTCTGATTTCAACGCAAGTGATTTCAAACATTATAATTAATTTAATAGTCATCCTTTATAACATTAAACTAAATTGATGAGTAGCGGTTACCATTATTTACGAATAACAGTTTAAGCCAAATTTGTAATTAAATTCAAAGCTTAAGGAAACGAACGAATTTTAAAAGATGCATAGTAGTCCTCCTAATTAGTCATTTGATGAAGGGCACTTGAACATCTCCTCCCCCCCCCTTCCCCCGGGACCTCCTTCAAGGTTTTTTCTCGAACTCTGCTCCGTTTCCATATCTCAGCAACTACTTTTCCGATTTCAACGCAAGTGGTTCCAAACATTATAATTAACTTAATAGTCACTCTTTATAACATTAAACTACATTTATGAGTAGCGGTTACCACTATTTCCGAATAAAAGTTTAAGCCAAATTTGTAATTACGTCCCTAGCTTAAGCAAACGAACGAATTTTGAAAGATGCATAGTGGTCCTTCTAATTAGTCATTTGCCGAAGGACACTTGAACAACCCCTCCCCCCCGGCCCGTCCTTCAATGTTTTTTTCTCTAACTATGCTCCGTTTTCATATCTCTGCAACTCTCTTTCCGATTTCAACACAAGTTATTCCAAACATTATAATTAACTTAAATGTCACTCTTTATAACATTAAACTAAATTTATGAGTAGTGGTTACCACTATTTACGAATAACAGTTTAAGCCAAATTTGTAATTAAGTTCAAAGCTTAAGCAAACGAACGAATTTTGAAAGATGCATAGTGGTCCTCCTAATTAGTCATTTGCTGAAGGGCACTTGAACATCCCCTCCACCCCGGGACCTCCTACAAGGTTTCTCTAACTATGCTCCGTTTCCTTTTTTCTCTAACTATGCTCCGTTTCCATATCTCAGCAAGTATTTTTCCGATTTCAACGCAAGTGATTCCAACCATTATAATTGACATAATTGTCACTCTTTATAACATTAAACTAAATTTATGAGTAGCGGTTACCACTATTTCCGAATAATTGTGTAAGCCAAATTTGTAATTAAGTTCAAAGCTTAAGCAAACGAACGAGTTTTGAAAGATGCATAGTCGTCCTCCTAATTAGTCATTTGCTGAAGGGAACTTGAACACATACCCCCCTTACGGCCCCTCTTGCAAGGATTTTTCTCTAACTATGCTCCGTTTCCATATCTCAGCAACTATCTTTCCGATTTCAACGCAGGTGATTTCAAACATTATAATTAACTTAATAGTCACTCTTTATAACATTAAACTAAATTTATGAGTAGCGGTTACCACTATTTCCAAATAATTGGGTAAGCCAAATTTGTAATTAAGTTCCTAGCTTAAGCAAACGAACGAATTTCGAAAGATGCATAGTGCTCCTCTTAATTAGACATTTGCTGAAGGGTACTTGAACAACCATCCCCCCCCGGCCCCTCCTTCAAGGTTTTTCTCTAACTATGCCCCGTTTCTATATATCAGCAACTATCTTTCCGATTTCAACGCAAGTGATTCCAAACATTATATTTAACTTAATAGTCACCCTTTATAACATTAAATTTAATTTATGATTAGCTGTTACCACTATTTACAAATAAGTGTTTAAGCCAACTTTGTAATTAAGTTCCTAGCTTAACAAAACGAACGAATTTTTATGCATGCATAGTGGGCCTCCTAATTAGTCATTTTCTGAAGGGCTCTCGAACATCCCCTCCCCTCGGCATCTCACTCAAGGTTATTTTCCTAACTGTTCCTTATTGCAATAACTGTGCTAATAATGTTTCAATCTTCTCGAAACGAGCTCAATTTTGTAATGCGACTACTATACAGTAACGTAGGCAGCGGGGACCTGTCTCAGAAGTTCGTTCGGAAAGAGGTTTGTTTAGAACAGAATGCTCCCCTGGCGGCGGTAGTGGGAAATAAAAGATTTTCTCGAGCGTACGAGCATGCCGGGTATACGGTTCCGAAGCCATCGTAGACCGTGGCCAGAGTTCCGTTTTTTAAGAGATTTAAGTTTATTACAAGGGCTCGGGCAACGCCGGGCGGGTCAGCTAGTTTTAAATAAAATAATAAAAAACAATCTAAAAACAATATTATTACTTTCCTTACTCATCTAATTTTTTGTATTACTCGTCAATGCTCATCATGAAGACAAAACTGGATGGTATTTAAGAACTACCTGTGTAGCACTGCGTGCTCTGTATATCACTAATCTATGACATTAATAGTTTTTTCCTCGTTTCTCGAAATTTTAAATTTGTAACATAGGCCTTTCTTCCACACAACCATTCAAAAAATTTAAGAGACTTTACGGCCACATAAATTATAAAAATGTGAATGATGAACTATGGTTACTTATGTAAATTTTTCCGGGTTAAATTCATGTATTGATTGTTTTTTTGCTCAAAAAGTAACATCTATAGTAGAATAATCCATATGCAGGGAGTTCCAAAATTCGACCGACAAATTAGGAATGGTGATAAAAGGCATCAAAAGGATGAAAACTTACCATAGAACATGGGTCGCAAGCCACGCTGAGAGAGTGAAAATCGCGATAAACGCATGCAGGTTTCGACGTCACGCTGGCTCTAAAAATGAACAATACTAACTACAAAAATATTTATTTGATTAATTATTACAAGAGTTGTTCGAAGTAGTGCCCGCTGACCTCATAGCCCAGTCTACAACGACGCAAGAACGATTCCCGAACGCGCTCCAAGATTCCAGGTATGCTTTTATATGTCTTCCGCAGCAACGAAATGCGCGATTTGAGATCCTCCGTTGTGTCCAGAGGCGTCGCATAAACGAGTGATTTAAGGTGACCCCATAGGAAAAAGACACACGGATTGAGATCCGACGAACGCGGAGGGCATTCAACGGGTCCCACGCGTGCAATCTACCTCCTTGGTTATGTAATATCGAGGTGAATACGCACCTGGAGGGAAAAAATGTGCAGGAGCACCATAATGCGTGCACTACAGGTTTTGCTGCACTGCGGCCGGCACACTTTGCAGCAATTCAGGGAAGACGTGTTACAGAAAAACAAGGTACGTTGCTCCATTCAGGCGTTCGTACAGCAAATATAAGAGATAATCACCGAGGATTCATTCCCACACGTTGACACTAAACCTCTGTTGATATTGCCACGGTACACTGGTATGGTGATTATTCATCGCACACATGTGTGCATTATGTGTGTTGACACCGCCTTCTCGGGTACAGCTGGCAACGTCAGTAAATAAAACAGTGGCATGAAATTGAGGATTAGAATGTGTGATGATGTCAAGTATCCAGCGCACGAACTGTTCATGATGGGGATAATCGTCTTCGCTTAGAAGTTGTACCTTCCGGATGTGGAGGGGTACATCTTTGCAGTATGCAAAACATTCCAGACTGCCATGTGCGGAACATCGAATTCAGCTGCAAGTGCTCTTGTACCTGTGGACGGGCAATCAGCAAATCGCTGCAGCACGGTTTCTTCCATTTGAGGAATGTGTAGAGTACGCGGTGTCCCTGCATCAGGCCGTACTGAGTGGCAGATCACCATCTCCCGTAGTAGTCGATCGATCGTGGCGAAGATAGTATGGTGCGGACAACGCCTCCTCGGATATTGCTGTTGGTATACAACCGCTGCGCTAAACGCTCATTTTCTTCTGCTCGACCGTACATCAAATGCATATCAGTATTCCTGGTTCGTATAGTCAGCCATTACGATGCAGTACAGTCAACGTTGAAACAGACAACTACATGCTACACGTTCTTACATCCTCAAAAGCGCTGATTTACGTCGTCCATGTTGGAACGGTTATTTATTACCAGTTAATACAGTAGACCTACCAGTTAAGTTATACACATTTGCATATATCCGCTAAGAGCGAAAAACAAAAATCATGAAGTCAGGAACAGGCAATTCGACAGTCTGCAGTACGTAGATTCAGCACGGTGGATTCAGTGATCGAATGACATCCACCTTTCGTCCCCTCTGGACTCAGAGCCTGCATGCGTTTTTCGCGATTTGCACCCTCTCAACGTGGTTTGCGGTCCCATGTTCTATAGTAAGTTTTCATCTTCTTGATACTTTCTATCATCCCTCTTAATTTGTCGGTTGAATTTTGGAACACCTTGTATATAAAGATACGGTTAGTCTTGGATCGTCATCCTGCTATCTATCATACATTCAGTCATCATAATTATTATTTTATCGCTGCTCCTCTTCAGGATGCTTAACATGTCCACTTGTAAATACATTCCCATTTTCTATTGACTACACTCCCTCATCCCCTTTTGTTACAAAATTCAATATAAATCTGGTGCCTTACGTTTCAGAAACTTTCAATTCTTTACACAAAAGACTTAATGATCACAGGTAAAAAAATAACAATATAAATTATCAATCACCAATGACAACAATCAAGTAGATTATCCGCAATTTTCTATACATCATTTAAAAATATTACTTTTGAAATCTTATTGGTTGAAAAACACACATATACACGTAAATCGTTAGATTCAAAGTACTATATAACCCATTTTAATGCTAAAAATTCATACGGATTTAATTAGTTAACATACAACATACTGCAAAATGTTTATTCTTCTGCAGCAAAAATGTCTAATTATTCTCTCATTTACACTACAATTAACAATTTTAACTAATTAAAAAAGGAAAACACTGTACTTCTACGAGATATAGAAAAACTACTTCAAATAAATTGCACAATGAATTCAGAAGTTTTAATTGAATGATGCTTAAAAAATTTCCCTTTCGTCGCAAAAAAGAAGTAGATCATTGAATATTCCAATATATTTAAATGAGTCAAGCATACTTAAAAGAGATATTTTTATTACAATATACCATACCTTGCTAACATGTCTTAATTTTACAAGTAACTGTGAAACTGCCTTATAATGCCAAACTTCAGAATGCGATTGGTGACCTAATTAAGTTGGTATTTGGGTGTAAAACACGACATTTCAATGTTTCTAATAAAGTTTTTCTACATGCAAGACACCATTTCATATTAAATTGTGGACGCCATACACTTTTTGAATTGACATTTTAATACTATTTCTCATAGCTTGCAATGTAAGATCAATAACTTCCAAATTACGGCACTAAGGAGAATTGTTATCGGTTTCATTAAGTTCAGTCTAGTCAACATATTTTATAGCATATTACAATTGCATAGCTCAGCTCTCTTCATTCGAAAGTATTGTGAAGGGACTTTCTATTTACCTTGCTTATATAAATAACATAATTTTAAGTAATATATTAATATGATAATTTCGAATTTTATAATGTGAACTTCTAAAAGTCTGTTTGAATTTGTATCTTTCCTTACATTTTAGTTCAAAATCTCCATTATTTTGTAATTTACAAGGCATTGCTCTTTAGTACTTGGAAATGCTGAAATACAGTGATGCGAACAAAAAGATTAATTCGAACTTTCGAATTTTACAAACGAAGTAATAAGAAGTGTTCCCATTTCTGATATTTTTCTTTGGGTATGTGAAATACTCCCTTTACGCCGCATTTTATTTTTCTTAGTATACCGGTAGTAGTAGATCAAATTTTATGACATAGTTTGTGATCAGGTAGTTAATGGGTCCCAAAAAAACAGTTTTTGAAATTCTATTTACCCAAATTCATAGAATAAACATGTCAGAAATTAAAAATACCTCACAGTTATAGTCCTATTTTATTACATAACAACACCTCAGTTTTAAATAAAACATTTTTCTTGCTAATTAAAGCTTTGATTAAAGGATTTCTTTTTCTGGTAGTTATTGAATGCAAAAATCTGCGATTTTTGAAGTGCGATATTGCAGAATCCATAATAGATAAATATATGCAATTAAGGAAGGCAAGTAGAAATGATGATCATATTACATCAGCGAAATCGTATTCGGAAATCTCCATTATTTTTTTAGATACAGGAGGTAGAATATGGCTCTAATGACTTTGTGTAAATAGTGTACGGCGTGCAATATGATCTTAGCCGGTTCATTGCCATGAAGTATGATACAATTGTACAAATTAACTTTCAAGTATTAGAAATTTCATTAGCTCCTCAATCAATCTCCTCAAGTACCTCAATCAATTTTCTTTGAGTAAGTTTTACAAAATTAGAAACAAAATTTAATTTTAAAAGTAAGATTTTGTTCATTTAAATTATAATGATTTTGATACAACACTTGAATTCATTTTCAATTAATGTCTCCCATTAGATCCATAAACAGTGTCCCAATATATAATGGAGCAGCTGCGCAAAAGAGGGGACAGGTAGGGAATATACACGGGGCCTCCAAAGAAAAGTCCCATCCTACGCTATTATAAGTTTTATAGTTTTATAGGGGAAAATTTCTGGAATTTTAATATTTATATTTAATATTTATATTAATAGGAATAAAAATATATACTGCTTACAACTACAAATTTATAAGTTTTTTCTTAATTAAAACAATTTATTTCCGGATTCATTGTTTAAATAAACTTCTCAAGGAAACATTCCAGAGAAAATTAATGTAACGCGACATATACGCAATATTTCTATTTATATCTAATTCTTCTACAGATCATAAAACGAAGGTTCTCATATGCATGTTATTATATGAAGATATTTTGTATAGAAAGAAGAAATAACATAATTATTAAATAAACGTTAACTGATTGAAAAATTAAGTTACTGAAAGTAATATTTGAAATAACTTATTTTGAAAATAAAATGCTGTAATGTATATAAATTAAAATATAATTTAACGTCAAAATACCAAATTTGTTAAATGTTATTAATACCTTTTAAAGTTATCTCCATTTATATAAATACATGTATATGAGCACCATGAGAAACTTTATCACCGGGGAATTTGTTGGGTCTCCGCGCCTCTGCCCCGGATTCGGAGACTAATGAAACACAATTTCATAAATTAAGATTATTTCTCTTTCACTAATTAAGCTATGAATACCATCATGAATACCATGGAGCAGTTGCGCAAAAGAGGGGACAGGTTGGGAATATACACGGGGCCTCCAAAGAAAAGTCCCTTCCTACGCTATTATAAGTTTTATACTATTATTTTTATTAATAGAAAATGTTTAAATAATTGTATGTCAAAAAAAAAATCTTGAGATTTTATAAATTACACTTTCTACAGTATGACATGTAAAGTATGTCTAGTTATCCCCCAATCACCACTACTATGTTTCTTTTTTTATCAACCAATGCATTCTTTATAACAAGAGATAAACTTTTTCATATGATCAATTGCAGAGGTCGATAGTATCGCGCTACAAGTAGCAAATCTACAGTAGTCTCTAGGTTTTCCAGTAGTTTGCTGTGTAGTGCGCTGCATTTTGAACAATATAATGTTGAGAGTAGTGCGATACACAAAAAAACAGTAGTTTGTAGAGAGCATTTACGCTATTTTTAACACTACTTCAGGAAGAAAAGAGTGTCATTCTACAATTCTCGTGATCGTAATTTGCTTCTTTTGTGAAAAATGTGTTTTGTTAATCTCTGCAGCAAATTTCAACTGCAGTATTTAGCATTCCATACATGAAGTCATAGATTTTCCCATTGACACTTTCTAGTAAAACAAAATGCTAAACCGCCAAAGGAATTTATTTTATTGTTGACAACACTTGTCCACTTACTCATTCTTAAGTTGTCATATGTTAGTGTTGGGTATCTTCATTTAGAATTGCTTTATTTACAGATTTGTTCGTTGTTTGCATTTAGAGTTCTTTTTGTGTAGTTTACTACATTGTAAAATTAGACAACTCAATATCAATAACTTTCAACAGAACTCAATACAATTAACATATTAAGAGTGTGCATGAAATTTAAGTAAACAAATCTTTTGGTAAATACATGAGTGAATGGTATTGACACTTTGCTAGTAAAACAAAATTGACACTTGCTAGTAAAACATGAGTGCTTTATTCACAGAATTGTTCATTGTTTGCATTTAAAGTTCTTTTTGTGTAGTTTACTACATTATAAAATTAGACTACCCAATATCAATAACTTTCAACAGAACTCAACACAATTAACATATTAAGAGTGTGCATGAAATTTAAGTAAACAAATATGTTGGTAAATACATGAGTGAATGGTAATTTTGTATCCCAGTGCAATAATTATTGTTTAAATATTAAACAAAATTTATGCAATGTATGGTTGTGCATAAATATGTTATATACAAGAGTATCCCCTCGTTATATCGCTCTTTAAGATATAGGCTATAGCTCTGTTTTCGTGCCTTTTGGAAAGGTAGCTGTAGTTTAATCGCATTCTTATGTAACTATATTTAAACGTTGATTGGGTTATGTATAGCTCTCTTCATTTCGCTAAGAATATAGTAATATGTGTATAAACTAACATTTTGGAAACAAACCAATTTTCTTTAAGTTATTGTTTTAAAGTTCTTAATATCCTCGATTATATCGCAGATATTTGATTGTATCCCGCAGATGCGATATAACGAGAGGTCAATGTATTATTTAATCCATGTTCTCCATTTGGAGTGTATATTGAATGATCCTTTAACAAAATCTGAAAGTAGCGAAGAAGTTACTCCTTTAGAAATGCAGTTTGCGTCGCTACTTTCAAAAGTAAGTACTTTTAGTTAAATTCACTTTCTATAAAGCAGTTCAAAAAGCGATAAAAAAACACTTTTTCCGACCACTGACCATGTAATATGAAGTTCTTGGTCGTGGTAAAGTGGATTTGATACGATGAGTGTTTCGATGACTAAAATCAACATTACCTTCTAAGAAATCTAGAAATTCAGAAGAAATAAGGATAGGCACATTTGGAAGAATAGGCAGACATGAGTAGATGAAGGTATTTTAATAAATCCCAGGTTCTATAGATAATGCACATGTACAGGAAAACGTTGGCTGCCCACGGCAGCGCAGGGCACCCGGGCCCGCAACACAATTCGTGAAAAAGCTACATGTTGAAAGCAAGATGATTAACGAGAGAAGTGATTGTTTCTTGTATCATGACATGAAGTCGAATGAAATTACATTTCGCCAAAAGGTTACAATATGGCGATCGTTTCTCCAAACAGAGCATAAAGACAATTAAAAATTTAGAGAACAGAGCCATTTTTGGCATAAATTATCCTAACGAATATATTGGCGGTAGCCAACATGTATGGGAATGCAAAACCACACAAATGGGGCTCGAAAAAGTTTTCGCATTCTTGAACCCGCGAACCTTAGAGATTGTTATGACTTTGATAAGTACGTTAGATATATTTGGACCGGAGTTATTCAGATGCGCTTGGGAATCATTGTAATTAAAAAGGGTGTGTATGAAGAAATCAGTTAGCAACAGAACTGTGTGACCAAATAAGGAGATAGCAAATGGGCATATTTTTGCTGGCTATTTGAAAGTGTAGATGTAATGGTGTTCATTTACTTTATCAGCACAGTATAGAAATATTTTTAGTGTAACTGAATTAAAAGGATATTAGAATAAACGGAATTAAATTTGTTGCACTGAATTTAACAAAATGGTGGGAAAGGAAAATGAAAAAGTATTTTTGTAGAACAGTGAGCGTTAAAATAATGAAAAAGGAAACAAATTTGGAAAAGGGAATTAATTGAGAGGGGAATAATTACTAAAATTGAATAAATATATTATTCAATATGCGACATCATATATTTCTCCTCCTTGTGAAGAATTGAAAAAAAATTTGGTCACATGGTATGTATGCTCTGTTCAAAGATTACATAATATTTTCACATTTACTATAATACCAACATGTACTTTATAAGCAATAAAAAAGGCGTGCAAACCTGGTATAAATACAAAAAAAGATGAAAAGCATATAATTGAATAATATGACATGAAACATAAAGGTGAACGTTCTTCTTTTGATGAGGTACCTCAATATGTACACCGGTGAAATATTTCAATAAGAATATATGTCTCATACAAAAATCAGCTGCAGCAATATAATAAGAATAGATGTAATAGTGCACATTTATATTTAATATAGTCCTTTTAGACAATTTTTGACCTATACTGCATGTACTATATGCAATTGAGACTTTGTTCATAGGTCATTTGGCCAAGCATGAAAAACTGTTTCATTAGTTAAAAAGGCCATAAAATATGAGACATTTTTTTTAAAAATTAGCACCTATGCTGTGCTGTATAAACAATAACTGAAAATACAAGATACATATAAATAAAATAGTGTGTATATCTTTTATATTAAGTGTATTGAAGAAAAAGAAAATAATATGGAATATTGTAGCATATTCAAAAATTTGGTATTACTTTGTAAATCATACTGCAGATCTGCATATCTTAAATATTTATTTATTTATTTTATTTATTATTGGGAAAGAGTGAAATGTGTAAAGTGGAAAGATTGTCCCATAACGTGTGATATCTAGGAATGCTTATCACAACCTACCATCCACAAACATATTGTCAACATGACACATGAGAATAACAACATAAGTTGTTCTGCACTAATGGTAAGATACGGGACAAATTTAAATAACACAATATTTGATATAATAATGTTGGAAAAAATCTACGATATTTTGAAAAAGAAATAAAAGTTGACCTCTGTTGTTTTAAGAAAATTAATCTAAATTTAAATTAAAAAAAGAAAACTACTTGATATTATGATTGTTTATGAAGAGAAAGGTGGTATGTAAAGTATGAGCAACGTTGAAAACCATGCAATGTTTGTTTAAACCCTTTAAAATAAATGAAAAGAAAATAAAAGAAAATAAATTTTGAATAAAAAAGTTAATTAAAGTGTGGAAACACAACATTTATGTGAAAAAATTAAAATGTGAACACAATTAATTAAGTACTGATATGTATAAAAGTGTGATTGTATGAAATAGAAGCTATCAATTAAAAGAAATATAAACATATTAATTATAACAGAAAAAAATGTAAAAGAAAATATAATTGAGAAGTGCATTAGAAAGTATGTATGTACTGTTCGATTGCAACCATTAATGTATCTTCGACAGAAGATTTAACTGGTTTAATACCAACAAAGTTGCAATTACATTAGAACTGAATAAATACCTCTAAACACTAAAAGAAAAATGAATTAAAAATTTTGAAAGAATATGTCATGTTGAAAATTAAATACGAAAAAAAAGCTGATGAAATGATGAAATGCAGTGTTATACATGTAGAAAAGAAATATGTAAAAAATTGTGTACGTCCACAGACGGAAAAATAATGCCTCCATTTCAATAATTTTATGAAAGCGACGTGCACTACAAGAAAAGTAAGTAAATTCCTATAAAATCCTATTATTATGAAAATAATAATATTGCCATACTGGCGTGATTCAGTAGTGTACATTTTTTTTATTTTTCAACTGTAGATAAAATTTAGCAATAAAAAGGTTATTTAACTTATTTTTATTAAAAAGAATATGTGATAATGTAAATATGACTGAAAATGTTTAAGTAAAGTAACTGATGAAATGAATAATGAAAAAGTACGTTACCATGATAACTAACATTACCAAAATTGTCGCGATTGCAGTAGGTAACTAAGTACATTGTTGTTTACCATAATTGGTGCATATAGCGAATTCTATGAACTCCTCCAATAATAATATGGTATAACTAGTATCTAATTTAAAGTTACATGGAAAACATGATGAGATGATACATGTGCAAAGATTGTGTTAACGAATTATGTTGAATATTACGAGTAGTGTAATTAGAACCCCTACAAGTATGTAATGTCAAAGAAACAGATGTTAATTAAAAAAAAAGAATGTGAAAATACTAGTTGTACATTGAATGGTGGAGCAAATACTTTGACTGGTACAATATATTTATGTATTTATATCCTAGATTGGTAAAATGTGTACGTTGATTTACTGGTAATACTTAAAACATTGATTGGTAGTGTAACCTTGACTAATAAAAATTCTTTGAATGATAAAACAGAATACATTAAGTATACATGATAGAATTATGTGTAAGATGTTTGTGTAAATTTACATGACGAAATACTTGATGCATTGCACATGAAAGTTTAATGAAATGAGTGCATTGTACAGAAATCTGAGTAGATTTCTAAGAATCGTAATATTAAATAATATAATATAATTAACATTAAGGCCTGATTCAGTAATGCACCATTTATTTTGTATCAGTAAACATATTTAATTTAATGAAAGTCATGTTTGTTTATTAAACTGGAGTTAGAAGTAAAAAAGTATGTAAAAGATGAAGAAGAATATTGATTGTTGTATGCATTTTATACAAAAAAAGAAAACTATCACCATTAACCTACAATGAAAATATCAGCATTATTGAGAATGCAACTGGTAAATAAGTCTAGTTGTTTACCAACAGTGGTATGTATAACAAATGTTATGTACCCGATTTATATCGTTTGGTGTAACTAACTTATATATAAATCATGAAATTATCAAACGCAGGATATGTGACATGGAAAAAGAATATGAAAAGGAGCAGAATTTTTTTTTATATATATAAATGAATCGTAAAAGCATAACAGTGATTGGTACTAACTGGTACTGAATCATGACTGGTAACTTTGACACGTAGAGTTAATGACATGTGTAATTAATTAAAAGAGGAACCATTGTAGATTATAAAACTGGTTATTGGATATAGAAAAGTAGCGTAAAATAACGCAAGATTGCAGAAGATCTCAAAGTCTACTTAGGTTGTTTAAAAAGTTCTTGAATAATGCTACTAAAACAATACACGTGAATTAAAATATATCAACTTAATAAAAATATACACAAAAACATTTGCCATCATACAAATAAAATTTATCTAAATAAAATAAAATATGGTATGTATAAATAAAATAGTGAAAATGTCTTTAATTAATTAGATGCAATATCGGTAAGCAGTGCCATATATTTATAAACGAAGAAAAATATTACTTTAATGATTCCTTAAAATTTTTTTAACATGGCTGTATCTAATAATGAAAAACACATCTTAAAATATATCCTATCTTCTTTTGAAACAGAAATATATATATATATTTGAGGGTTAATGCTCAAAACATTAATAAACAACAAAAATATCAATTATGTATTAAACTACTAAATACATACAAACCTGAAATATTTAAACTTCTTAGACATTATGGCAATAAATATGTGTAAAGAAATTGAGAAGGGAAAGTCACCTTTAATATAAGTAAATATGTGCAAAAATGTTGTACACAAAACCTTATATATTTATTAAAACATGGATCAGCACTGGGAAAAAAAAACTTAAAAAGTAATTTTTATACATGGCCAGAAATATCTGACGCATAAGTACTGCAATTTGTTTTAACATGACAAAAGTGACCTTAAGGTGTAAAGAACTTGTTAATTTAAGCAAAGTTATCTTTATTCATGTGTGTAGATCAAAACTTCGATCAATAATACAAAGAAATGTGTTATATCAAGTGTTATCTAGTTACCAAATAAAGTTTAAAGAAGAAAGTTTGAAAAAAGAAAAAAAAGTGTATAAATTTTGTAATAAACAGAGTATATATCATGTCTAGATTGTGTAATAATTAGGTTTTCTTATCAAAAGATAACCGCAATATTATAATTATATTTAAATTTAACAACAAAAGCAATCAATGAATTAAAAAAAAAACTAAAAAGAGTATTGTGAAGAAGTGACACCAAGTTTATCATCAAAGATTGATCCGAATGAATTGATGGAAAATTTAGCGCTAAAAATTCAAATCAATACAAAATGACAAGATCTTGCACTCTTTTCTGGATCCATGAAACAAAATGCAAGTAAATATCATCTCAACACAATATAAATTTAGAATAAAGTTAAGATAAAAATTAAATAGTGTCCTACGAATATGGAATTCCTATTAAAAACTATAAGTGTGATGCAAACATTGCCATTTCTTATTACCTGTTTATTTTGTGCGAGCACCCCTAATGTCAACACTCAATTTTTGAATTACTGTAACTATGCATCCAAAGCATATATTAAAAAGAAAGGTCAATTCGTTATAAATAAAAATATCTATATGGCAACATGTATCCTATTACAACACCAAAAATTTATCCAAATGATACAATACATAAACACAAGACTATTATACTTTGTAATGTTATTAAAGACAACTAATTTATTTTGATTATGTATTTACCTCATGAATATAGGATGCTTATTCGAGTAAAATAAAAACACTGATATAGTATAACATATAATGGCAAAAAAAAAAAATCAGATATAAATGTAAGTATAAAATGTAAAAAAAATACAGGTTTACATGTGTATAAAAAGCATAACAATATGAAAAGGTGATGTAAAATTACTGAAGTTTTAATTGCATATAATTAAAAAATTTGTGCATTCGCACAGGACAGGAAAGGAAAGTGACCCACGATCCAAAAAAAAAATATCTGCCCTAATTCTTGTCAAAGGACAAGTGTATTGGCGCAAGTTTAAGACAATTGCCTTTTTTGAGTATGAAATATTTAGGGAGAGATCTATATTGTTACCTTTAGACACAATATAAGCCTCCTTGCTCCCGCAGCAGTGATGCGACAAACTGAGGAGCAGTCTTGTATATTCATTTGAAAATGAATTGGATTTCCAATTCGAAGTTGTCTCCCATTACAATAAATTGGAAGATCCTAAGGGCTATAATTTTGAACAGATCACCACTCCGAAAGGGAATAATTGGAAAATATTTATATATACATTGTATATATGTTAAATGAAAAGTCAGTCCTAGAGTAATGAGAGACGGCTTGTCAAAATCGGTAAGTGTAACAAGTCATGAGATGCGGACATATATCTCTAAAAAAATACTTAACTGTCGTTAATTAATAAATATAATATATAATTTAGAATTAAATTAATGTGCCAATTATTATTATCAATTATTGTAAATATTTGAGTGAAATAAGAATAACATAAATGAAAAATTAAGAAGATTTAGGTTTTATTCTTATTATTATTCTTATCATTTTTTTTAATGTGAGGAGAGAAACATTGTGTATATATATGCAAATACCCCATAAAATATAAAAGATAATGTTCACAACAAGATTGCTATATTTGAAATTCCCTTGATGAAATAACTTGGACCAGCCGAGAGCATTCACAAGGAAACCTCAAACATAACATCAGTACATTGTATGCATCCAATATACACAAGTGTGAACAAAACCAAAAATTTGCACAAAATAATACACCTATACTTTTTTTTTATAATGAGAAAAATTCAAAATTTCATTAAAAAAAAAATCCTTTAGATAAAACTTACATGAGCGGCAGCATATTTAAAAATTTTCAAATACTGCATAGCAAACTGATACTAAAATAAAGGATTATAGAAGAATAATACACATCATAAACAAAAGTTAAATATCTATTAAGAAATACTTATGAATGAATATTATACCTTTTCTTTATCACATAAAAGATAAATAATATTGTACATACCTTTCAGGATCCGATAATCAAGAATTAAAGGGAAAAAATTACCTTAAATTGCGCACATAAAAAAACTAAAAAATAAACACTATTTTGAATTTGCTTATTGATAAAGTCCACTGAATGAGAAAAAAAAACTAATAATCCACTTTCACAAAATCGGAACTCAGAAGCAAAGGGAAAACATCTGATTGCAAAGCGTTGATAATAAGTCATGATCTACGCCCTTGACATACGGCTGTTTGCTGACTTATTCAGTTTATTGAAGTTACACTTTTCGGCTATGATAATTAAGTAGTTCGATCTTTGAGCAAAGTTTTCAGCTACAAGTACTGTTCATTTTTCCGATTTGTGGTTTTGACGATCACCGAAATAAAATTTTCTTGATAGATAATTATATATTCGCCTAAAGAAAGTATTCTTTCTCGGGGAGAAAAAAAAAACAATAGGCTCCTTTTCCAAAAGTGGTCGGAGTTCGGGACGCACGTTTCACTTTAGAAGCATAGGAAAAGTTTTCGTTCTTTTTATCGTCATCAGAAACAGTTTCTTTTGCGGTCGCATTAAACAATAAGAATCACCGATTTTTTTTTCTTTTATGCTGGAAACCGATGATACTTTTAAGTTTTTTATTTTCTTCCTAGTATACGAAGAATCAGCACATTGTCCGATTAATTATTCGTTAGGCGACGAGAAAAAGGAATTCTGTATACAGATGAATTCTGAACATCGACTTCGTTGAATACGAAACAAGAACAGTTTCTCGATTTAAGACATTCTTGATTTAAATTTTCCTATTTTCCGATGATTTCGAATGTTTAGACACAGGCTGGGGTAGATTTGCAGAAAATATAAACTCATATATTATGAGAATAGACGTATAAGTCACGATAAAGAGGTGAACAGTTTCTCCATGAATATTATTCAGTCCAAAGTTCTTTGTCTGCCGTGCCTTTAATTTATTCTTATTGATATTCTTTTACTACAAAGTTTGAACATTCCCGGGTACCATGTCGTAAAAATTCCTGTACTAGTGCTCTGGTCACGGCACCATAATTTAGGTAATATGAAGTTCTTGGTCGTGGTAAAGGGGATTTGATACGATGAGTGTTTCGATGACTAAAATCAACATTACCTTCTAAGAAATATAGAAATTCAGAAGAAATAAGGATAGGCACATTTGGAAGAATAGGCAGACATGAGTAGATGAAGGTATTTTAATAAATCCCAGGTTCTATAGATAATGCACATGTACAGGAAAACGTTGGCTGCCCACGGCAGCGCAGGGCACCCGGGCCCGCAACACAATTCGTGAAAAAGCTACATGTTGAAAGCAAGATGATTAACGAGAGAAGTGATTGCTTCTTGTATCATGACATGAAGTCAAATGAAATTACATTTCGCCAAAAGGTTACAATATGGCGATCGTTTCTCCAAACAGAGCATAAAGACAATTAAAAATTTAAAGAACAGAGCCATTTTTGGCATAAATTATCCTAACGAATATATTGGCGGTAGCCAACATGTATGGGAATGCAAAACCACACAAATGGGGCTCGAAAAAGTTTTCGCATTCTTGAACCCGCGAACCTTAGAGATTGTTATGACTTTGATAAGTACGTTAGATATATTTGGACCGGAGTTATTCAGATGCGCTTGGGAATCATTGTAATTAAAAAGGGTGTGTATGAAGAAATCAGTTAGCAACAGAACTGTGTGACCAAATAAGGAGATAGCAGATGGGCATATTTTTGCTGGCTATTTGAAAGTGTAGATGTAATGGTTTTCATTTACTTTATCAGCACAGTATAGAAATATTTTTAGTGTAACTGTATTAAAAGGATATTAGAATAAACGGAATTAAATTTGTTGCACTGAATTTAACAAAATGGTGGGAAAGGAAAATGAAAAAGTATTTTTGTAGAACAATGAGCGTTAAAATAATGAAAAAGGAAACAAATTTGGAAAAGGGAATTAATTGAGAGGGGAATAATTACTAAAATTGAATAATATATGATGCGACATCATAGACCAATTGATAAAAAACGAATAAACAAAATTCATCTGCGCATAAATACTATGTTACGGTCGTAGAAAGTTACATATGTTTTTCTTTCATGGGTATTGATATTCACAAAGAAAATTATTACTCTCAAACTACGGAGATTTTAGATTTGAAATGATTATTTAAATACAGCTGTTATACAGCTGTATAAACATTGTCATACAATATATTCAAAGGAGAAAATCACAAATTTTCTAAATTCAACATCTATTAATTTATATTCGAATAGAGTTCTGGTGTATAATACGTAGAGCTCTATTTGTACTAAAATTTCTAGCTCAAATTTTGCTTTTTTAAAACTGGTGCCAGTAGTTTAAAAACAAATACTGGAAAAATATCATTTAACCCTTTATCTACTGCATTATAAACAACTGAAAATTTCTTCATAAATATATTTTTTTTTGGCTGCCATATTGATAATTAAAGAATATACAAGCAAAAAAATCTCCCCGCTGCAAAATTTAATTTGTTAGAACTAATTAATTAAAGTGGTACTTAAAAGTACCGTCAGTACACTATGTATAAATTTCTTCATACTAGAAAAAAATTACGGATGATATTTCTAATGAAATTTAACCTCTTAAAAATGCTAAATATCCAAAAAACACTCATAAGAAAACAAAGAAATTATCAAATTGACATAATTCTATTTTTTACATAATAAAGGTAGAAATTCATATTTGATCATAATCATAAAAACAATTTTTTTTTCATTTACGCACAAATATATATATATATATATATATATATATATATATATATATATATATATATATATTATTCGGAATTCAAAAGCAATTTCACATTCAATACTAACATTTTCAAATGCTCTTGAAAGTGTTAGTAATAAATAAATAAATAAATAACTTTTTTTTTAAATCTATAATTGAAATCTATAAAAAATACTAAAACATATTGCTACACTACACTTTCATAATTACATTATAACAAAGAAATACTATAGATAATTACATGGAGAAAATGAAAACAAGTTTTTCTCCAACGCTACGTGTACTGGTGGTACTTATAAGTACCACCGAATAATTTGACCGTTAATCACATTACATAATCTGTTATCTTATAATGATTGGGCAAATAATATTCTAAGACAATACAGAATGAATAAAAAAAATACAACACTTACCTTTGGTTTGATATTATATATTTATAGCAAAGAAAAGGTAAGAGCGCCAAATCGTACAAAATTGCAGCAAAAGAACACAATGTCCGTTCGAAAATAGCTTTCTTCCTCGCAAAATTCATCAGCCTAGAACAACTACTGCCATCTAACATGAAAAAGTAGAGTTAAAAGACTGTTTCTAAAACGTACCATCTGAATATAAGTAATGGTTGTTGTGCTATAAAGTTTTAAAATGATTGATACTTATAAGTACCGTCAGTAGATAAAGGGTTAAGTAAGTAAAATTGTTTGAAGCATATTTACAAAAAAAGAAGTACAAAAGTCCATTGAAAAATCAACACCACGACTTCAGTATTTTATATAAAATATCAGGCGACGTATGTTCCTGTAGTTTGTTGCATTTACTTCAGTAACATTTAATTTTTTTGATTTTTTATGCTATTTTTAAAATGAATTCGAAAAGCAATTTTAATATTTGTTGATAGAGAACGCCATTTTATCTTTCATCGATTAACTGTAATAATATTTATTTTTTTTTACCTTTTTTTCGTTGGATATAAATGTCCATTGATGGGAATAAACCAATTCCCTAAGTTACATTAAATGACATTTTATATATTTTTTTCACAGCAGCCAGATAGGTAATTATGAAATCGCAGCAAATTTTAATTAAATTTTGCAGTCGAGGAGGAAAAGAAAAATGTTTCCCAGAATTAAAGCTTGCAAAAATTTAAAACCCATCATTAGAATGTTATGTCTATTAAGTAAATGTTTGAATAAATGATACTTTATGGAGTAGCTATAAAAAACTATTATTAAACTTTTAAAACTATATAATATTTGTATTATATATTTTCCAGTTTATTATCTTACTCTTCCTAACAAATGCAATTAAGTTGAGGAATTTAAAGTTACATTTTTTATGCAACAAAAAAATTAAATAAAAAAAACGGCCTCTGTACATTTTTTTCAAAAAACATACAAATTATTTTCAGTTATTAGTCATATTCAGTCATATTGCAATAGTTAATAACTGTATAAATGCGGTGATCCACACCCAGAAAAAGGAATTGATTAAAACTACAAAACATGTTTTGTTGAGTACATTTTGGTTGTCTTAGCAAAATTCAAGTAAAGTTGAACCATTTTACTTGAATTAACAAAACATTTTTTGCTGACGATACAAAAATTTTTTTGGGAATTGCAAAAAAAATTTTTTTTTTGTTGATTCAAACAAAATTTCCATTGACCTATATTTAAACAAAAAGTTTTGTTGGGTCAACCAAATTTTTGTTGATTCAACAAAACTTTTTTCTGGGTGCATCAGCAAAAGTACTATTACAACAATAGCGATATTTTTAAATACATGCTGCAATTTTTCCATATTTTAAGTCGTAGACACTGAGATAATTTAATTTTCAATTAATTTAATTAATAAGAACTAACTTACATTATTTATTCTAATTAAAAGGAAGACCTGGCACTGTAAACATGAATGCTTCCACCAGTTAAGAAAGACTTCATAAATGTACATTATCATTCATAAAACTTGAAAAAGGTTAGTAATATTGTGTCAAAATAATGTAATGTTTCACTGGCTGTTATTTTCGCCGTTATGTGTTTATGGTCGCTATCGACATTGTCAAGAGCCTACGATAGTCATCCGAAGAATCTCGAACGCTAATGTTAAGTCTATGGAAACGTTCTTTACAGATTTATCGCTCGCATTTTAACATTTAAAAAAAATATTTTGCATAGGATAGCTGAGATCGATCTCTAACATTGTTAGTTTTTACTTTTTCAATTTTGGTTCCGGTTTTTTTATATAAGGGTACTTTCACTTTTAGAACCTGTTCCAACCGGTTCCAAAATTGAAAATGTCCGCTTATAATAAAAACTGTAACCAAAATCGAAAAAGTAAAAACCAGCAACGTTAGAGATTGAACCCAGCTATTCTATTCAAGAAAATCATTTAAAAATATTAAAATGCGAGCGAGAAATCTGTAAAGAACCTTCCTACAGAATTAACATCAACTTGAGTATTTCTTCCCGTGAGTATGTAGGCTCTTAGGCTGACAAATTTTCAAGGAATTAGATGAAATGCTTTATTATCTTTTATACTGTAATTCTCAATAATAGGCTAATTTCAATCTTACCTGCTACTGGTTTATTTTACATCAAAAGCACATATATGAAGTAGTTCCCACTTCACTTTGTATAAACTTCATTTTGTTGAAAAATTTTAACACACTTTTCTCTAAATTTGTTTTATCTATCTACGCGGGAAATTCTAAACAGACTGAGTAACAATGACCTGCTTGTGAAATACGGAAAATTAAAGTATACATTCTTACTATAACTTTAGATTCTTTTCACACGTCTAACTTACTACATCGATTTGAAAATATCTTTGTCAGTATGAGAGTGTTATACCAGTTTGATAAGCACTTTAAAGAAGGATACGTTTATGAATTAATTATATGAATAAAAGTAGCACTTTAAATCGAAGAATAAAATATATATTTAAAATGACCAATCAGATATATTTATAATATATTTAAGTTTCAGCAGAAATATCAAGCTGAATATATAGTTTTTAAAGAGACGTGGAATGTAAAGCTCTACCGAGGTAAGATTACTTAGTAATGTACCCTTCCACTGCCGGGCAAGATATTAGTGATTTAACGATGACATTTGGAAGCTCTAGCGAAGGCACTTGGCGGGATTTTTCTAGCGTAACGTAATGCCTTTCTAGGTTTTACAATTCTGCACGTGCTCATGAGAGGACATTGTCTCACAGGAAGGTTCGCCTAGCTCGCCCACATCTCGCTCATAAGGGGCGAACAGCACACCCTTTATTAATTACCTCTCTTGTTTCTAAGAAACTACACTAAAAAAATAACAATAAGAAGTAACATTACATTTATAATCGGTGGTGTCCGCACGAGAGTGGACTTTATTTACAAATGAATATGATGAATATTGGTACATGTTAGACTAAATAGGAATTATTACAATATTTACAGTTACATAATCCTTTAAATCTTGAACTTATTCACCGCTAACTTCTGTCTTCAGAACTACTTCTCTTAAATGCCCATCATATCCGACGGAAAAGTGATTGTCATTAATGTTGCCTACCAGAGGTGAGGTTCCATTTCTCTGAGAAAGGCTTCGAGGGACCTTCTCAAGTCTGAAACATCAAAGTAATTCAAGACTGAAGTCGGAGAACACTTCAGGCTAAACCTCTCACTCAGTGGTTTTGTTCCGACGCACTCCACCAGCAGATGTTCGCTGAAGGCTGGCCTTGGCGTTGCAGAAAACGGACACGCACGTGACAAGGGACGAACCCGGAAGCGGTGGTAAAATGCAGGAAAAGGTCCATGTCCCTAATTGTTCAATTGGTAAAAGGAGAAATCCTGGCGCGTCTCTCCGAAACTTTGGGTAGTATCCGGATGAGGCATCGGCTTGAGGAGCCTTCCTTAAACCGACTCTGCCAGGGATTTAATATCTATCTGCATACAATGTTCTTAACTGAGCGCAATGAGAGTTAGTCAGAGACTGCAATGTCTTGCAACCCGGAACCTGTCTTTGTTAGTATGTCGAATGGTTCGTTGACTGCAATACCATCATGGGTCTTAACCCAGAACCACCTTATCTCCATGTCTTTCCTCAACTCATGCATTTTTGCAAATAATGGATCTAAAGAGTTTGGATTTCCCAAAGCCTGTAGTGACGATCGAGAATCGCTAAAGAGCGAGAAGCTATCATATTTTGAGTTGCATTCTTTCAGTGCTTTTATTATTGCTACTAACTGGGCTTGAAACACATTGGCATAGAGTGACAACCCGTAAGAGAGTGGTCTAGCACAGTGGCGCTATTGCCGAATATGGAAACACCAGAGCCTACACCACAGGCTATTTTCGATCCATCGGTAAATACCGATATTCCCTGGTGAGATGGGGAGCCCTCGATTAGTTTAGGTGCCTCTTCTCTGTCGATAGTGACCTTGTGGAGTGCACTTTCTGTTACTCGACTTTACGTTGAATTTCATCTGCACTTATATAAACTATAGACCGATATCTATGTCGCAGTTCAAACGGAGGACTCGCGTGAGAAGATTTTCTTTCTCTACCTACAGATCTAGGGCAGTGTACCAGTCAGTACTTGGACTGAAGCCGTACGAAAGCATCTGGTGACGAGAGATGGATTCCAGCTGAGACAATCTTCTCTTGCATGCGGTCGATAGGACAGATTGTTGGCCCATTATTATGGATATCGTTGAGAAATCATTGTTTTGTGAATGATAGGTACAGAGACGCCTAGAATTTGGAACGTATATGAGCATAATACTGAGCAGCTAACAGTTGGATCACGGCTCGGTCTTTGTTGGTAAATTGTCCGTTGGGTAATAATAAGGTAATACCGCCAACATTATCCCAACCATTTTGGGCTACGTGGGTAGTGAACATAAATTGAATCATATAAGTTAAAAAAAACTTCTATTAAAAAAATAAATGGTCATTAAACAAAAATACTACACTAATTAGCTTTTATAAAATTTTTGCTTCTAAAATAACAGAAAGCAATGTATAATTTTGTTGGTGATAATGTTAATATTTCAAAATAGCACAAGGAAGGTGACAATTATATTGTATATAATCTTCTAAGACTATCTTATTATTATTGTTCGGTTCGACAAATTCTTTTATATAAATCAAACAAAAAAGAAAAAAAGAAGGAGAGAGAAAGTAGAAAAAGGAATTTACTAGCTAAAATATTTTATTTCATTTATATATGTTATACAGTACATTTTATCAAACACTTTTAACAAATATATATAACTATTCGTTTGTTCATTTATCAAGGATCATGGACATGTTTTCAAGTTTGCCTACGTGAGGCATAATGTCCACGTTTTCAACGTATCGACAAGGTGACTATACCGAAGCAGAAGTCATCAGATGATTGGTGCGTTCGATGTTGCATCTCGCAGCAAACTGCGGAGGAAGGAGCTTTGATAGAGCATCTGGTGATATGACTTGATACGCTTGTCAAACAGTCAAAGGTCAGCAGAAACGGGCATGCCTCATTTAAAAAAAAAGACTTTACAGAGACCATGTAATTACAATTATATATTTTTTTAATTCCTGACACATTTCACATTAATACAAAAATATTTACAATAAACAAGATAAAATTTTTCTAAACTTTGTTAATCTATGTAGACAGAGAGTATTAAATAAGTAAAACTATTACGTCTAAGTAAAGCCATTTTCTTACTTTTAGAACATTTTTCAATTCAGACCATTAACTTAAGCACATTATTCAAATCAATTTGCAAATCTTAGCTGGTAAATGCTTTCTAAAATAATATAGTGACTTTGTACATGTAATTGAACAACACTTTTATATAATTACTGCATTAGTGTGTACGCTCAGAAATCTTTTAAAACATATTCTCACATAATTTCATGAAAATACAATTTTAAATGCTAGGACCATATAAGGAAGAAAACAAATATTTAATAAACTATCCATTATATTACATTAAGCTGTAATTAATTTATATACGAGGAGGAATTCAGAAAATTATTCGCGGAAAAACATCTGAAAGAAAAGTATTTTTTTCTAATTTGGATATTTTTTTTATTTCGAGTACCTTCATAATTTATTCATCCATAATGTATGAAAGTGTGCATTAATGTATGTATATAATTAAGACAAGTCTTTCAAGAAAAATTTAAATGTTCGCTCTAATAATAATTTCGGTGTTTAAAGAAAAAACATAATGCAATTTAAATGTGGATGTACTCTACTTTACTATGTGGCTATATCACAATGTTGATAAATGTAATGACAACACTTCCTTATTTTTTCTAAATAAGTATTTTTGTTAGTTTCATTAAAAACAAAAAATAATTCTATAAAATTCCAAGTGAAGTAATATTTAAAAAAGCACAAAAATGTTTCAGCTGCGTTGTAGTAATTTTTTATCCACCCATGTTCAGAAGACAAAGCTGAAAATCACTACAAACAAAGATACTACTACCATTTAAGACAAGTTTGGGACTGGAATCTGGCATCTTCCGAATACTACTGGCCAGGACGATAACCGAATTTGTCATAAGAACCAAACAAATCTTCTACTAAAACTTTTGATTGGTTGAAGGAAAATTTGATTGAATGATTAATTAAAAGACTGAAGGATTAAGGAATTGAAGAGCAATTAATCCCGTTATTTTTTGTAGGATGTTCAGGATGTTCATGAAAATTTAATTAAGAGAAAAAGAAAGCTATACAAACTATTATACATATGTGGCTTTTGGTTATAGATACAAAATTTGTTTTGGAGAGAAGTGGATCACAGAATACGTATGTTCTGTGAAAAGATTTACATTAAAATAATATTTAATGCAGCGATGTAATATAGACAGTATTCACAAATAAAAAAAAAACACATCGCATGACTACAACGTCAGGCCTATAGAAGAGAATCAGAGTGTCACATATGTGTGCCACCAGTAGCTATCGTGTCGTGTTAATATATAATTCTTATTCTTAACTAAATGTCTCATCTGACTGTAATAATAAAACAGTAGCCTTAAATATTTTTTTAATCGATTTACGTACGCTAATTTTATCTGAAAAATAAAATAAAGCTTGAGTAAATTTAGCGACACATATTTTATTATTATAATGTTCTGAATGTATCCTATTCTATGAATTACAAAAAAAATGTATGATTAATATTTGAACTGATTAATATTTGTTTCTATCATATAATAAAAATTCCCTCCATGTTAAACTAACACGTTTGAATTGACTTTCCATATGAACAATTGACATTTAAAATTAATTTTCCCAAGAATATAAGTATATAGTAATAGTAATGTGTATGGTAAATATATAAATGAGAGCATTTTTATTAATACAAATTTCGAGATTTACATATGAAAATAGAGATATGGAAATTTTATCGCACTCTTTAAAATTTCTCTATATTTAAATATCTATATTTATAGCATGGAAGTTATGTTTTAATTGTATATATTTCCCATTTGGTAATTGCATAATTTATCTTCGATTAAACTTTTAAAAATTATATTTTCTTTTATTTTAAAAACACAAAAGCATTTCAAAAAAGTCTCATTGAAACTGTAGCCCAGCATAATTTGTAAAATGCATGAAAATGCATTGTTTCAAACATCAACGTTGTCTGTAAGCTCGTGGAATAAAATATATAAGACAATCAGATTTCTTTTGTGTTTTGAATGTGGCATGACAAAATTCAGATTCCATTTTCCAAATAGAATGCTTAATACATTCTCTGGGGTTAAAATGCATTGCATATGTTCACTGCATGACACACATATATATAATAGGGTGGAGTGAAAAAAACGAAAGTTGGAAATCTGATTTCGGATAGCAGTCAAAAGTTGCCTTAGTACCTATAATATATGTGCAAAATTTCATGAATTTTGAAAAACTCCTCCAGGGCTCTACCAGGACCTTTATATTTTCATTGTTTCACGCAATAGGTTTTTACTGTAATTTGTACATTTAAAGTGTTTGTTGGTAATCTCGTTTGACAGTTTTATATTTAAAATGTTTAAAGTAACTTACTTTATCATTTCTAAACCTTGAGTCTTTATTTTTAAATTTTTGAAACGTTTTATTGTGTTTTGCAAACTATTTTTTCTCATTTTTAGCGCAAACATGAGTGCGAGGTGGAGGCAAACCGAAATTTACCATCACTAGAAGTGCAATGCAATATCTTATATTTGGAGCTCCTTGAAAACTAAATGAATTTCTTTTGCGAACAATAGCAGACTTTATAAAATCTTACTTATATACAAGACAAGAATTAAAACAGAGTAGGAATGGTAAAGATCCATAGGTAATTCAAATCCTAACAAATAAGATCGAAGAAATTTGGAAGAAAGCATCAAATCCTGTAGTTTCCCAGAGGTGTATTGATCAAATGATAGACAAAGTTTTTTCTGAATACCAGAACCTTATTCGATTCCCTAAATCCACAAGAAATGATAACTACATGGAGAAGATTCCATGTTTTGAATCTAAAGCTGTAAGTAAACTTCTAGACATTTCGGCGTGCAAATACAATCCTATTCCTAAATGTAGTTGTGAAAAATCAAAGAAGGTGCCTCCAAAAGAACAGGAATTTCTTCTTAACAAAAAGTCAACAAGAAAGTTGGTTATTGGCATGCTCGAGGAAATTTATCATTATGACATGTAAATTTAGACAAGTAAATTGAGACAAAGAGAAGACAGGAAAACATGGAACTTAATGAGGCTGCAGTTAATAAGGACAGTACAGTTGTTATATATTTCGACAGTGGTGATGAAGAAAGAAGTAGTAGCTCTTCATCAGGGTGTGAAGAGTCAAGATCCGTATCACAAGTATCTACTTACAAAGAAGAGTCACACAGACAAATGAGAACACATCTAACTACGGTTTCAAGGTTCTCAGATCAGTATGGGGTGTCTGATAGATGCGTGGCAGCAATAGCTTCAGGAACTCTACAAGACGTTGGCATTGTAACAGAAAACTATTCATCACATATAATTGACAGAAGCAAAGTATGCAGAGAACGAAAGAAAACTAGAAAATGTGCTAAAAGGATCATCTGAAAGCTTTCGAAACAAGAATCAAAAGTTTATATTTTGATGGAAAAAAACATGAAACACTACATCAAAAGAAAATTGGAGATAGATTGCATTGAATAACTATAAGTGAAGAATATGCGTCTCTGATTGAAGAGCAAAATTCACTGTATCTGGGTTACATTACACCATCTTCTGAATCAGGAAAGCATATTGCAGAAAGCATTTTAAAATACTGCACTGAAAATAACTTAAACCTTGACAAATTTATGGCTATGAGTTGTAACAGAAGAGTTGTAAACACTGTGAGAAAGAATGTTCTATTAAAATTTTTGAAACAAAGATTGAAACATTGAAAGTTTGATTTCTCAAAACATTGAAAGTTTGATTTTGAAAGATGCGTGAACTTAGTTACTGAAGCATCATTAGCAGTTGTAGGAGTAGAAGCAAGGGACGGATATACATATACGAGCAAAAATCAAACCACGGAAGATAATGCCCAGTTTTGATACGAAAGGCCAATATAAATTAGAGTGAAACATCACATCATTTTACAGTACATCGTATATATCCATTTTATTGTATTCCTAAATATTTAGAAAACTGTCTTTCCTATATATTCAGAGAACTATCCCTCTGTATATTCAAAACATAAAATTCAACTGTATATCTACTTAACTTGCTTTTTCTTTATCTTATTTGCAAACAATTCGAATTTTAGGGTTACCTTTACCTCCAAGGTGTCAAAACATGACGGCACGTGAATTGATTACAAGTAAAGCTTTAATCAGACGTTTTATGCGTTATTATACTGAAATAAGAGAAATTCTGTAAAAAAAAAATAATAATTTGGATAATTTACACTACATAGTGCAATCTTGGATTTTCCACATATAAAGGGCATAATCTTTAAGAGCTGGTACAGCCCTAACAATGAATTCCAATTTCAATGAAAATTTAACCTAATAATCAGTGTGCCAAAAGACAAATTTTAAGACCTATCCGAAGAAAAAATTCAAAACAAAAATCTTGGTTAGTTACACATTTTTGGTTTTTCACTTATAAAGGGTTATAATTTTCAATAGTTAGCATAGCCCTAAAGATGAATTCCAAATTAAATGAAAATTTAACCAAATATTCACTGTACCAAAAGGCAAATTTTGAGGCCTATCTGAAGAAAAATTCCATTCCCAAAAAAATTTATCATGGTCATTTACACTCCACCCTAATATATAATCCTTACTTAAGACCTGTGTCCCATATGTATGGTATGTGTTTCTAACACTTTACCATGCGTTTTTTTGCGCAAAATCGGATAATTTACATTTTTTTTTGAAACGATAAACTTAATGTAAAACGTTCTTAGATTGAAGATAATATTTTTCAGCAAGAGCTGTGATTGTTTTTTGGTAGTTTAAGTTTTGAAAAAATGTAATAGTAGTTGTTAAAGGGAAAAATAGATATTTTTGTTGTTGAAGGCAAAATAATTGTTTTTTAGCCCAAAATAACCATATGGGTAGCAGTTGTTAAACCTCCTTATTTCACTTAATTAAAATACTCTAAATGCGTCCTACAAGTACTAAAGAAAATAGTTTTCATATCATAAAAGTCAAATATATAGGGACTGGTATTTGCTTTTCCCCTGAGACTCCAATACCGAAGGTGGTAATCTGTTTCGGTAGCTTTCAAACACTGTTGGAAGCTAACGAAATATATTGCTGTTGGAACTTTTTTAGACGCTATTAGACCATTTTTGCTTCGAAAGTCAACTAAACAAATGGATGTGAATTTCGATTTTCCATTTGCGAAAAACAAAAGAAGTTACAATCGTTTCGAGCAACTTGAAATCCTTTATTGAGAACTAAAAAAAAGAAATCTCTGTAAATAATAAACTAAAAATAACATGTTGAATATTAAAAGATTTCGATTTGTAGTAATTGTCATTAAATCGGTTTTGCATACGTTAAATAAATTACAGAAAGTAGAAAAGTTTAAAATAATGTGCATGGTGACCATTAAAAACTGATGCTACGCAAATCCAGATGCAGCTTGAGTTAATAAATTTAATGTCACTAAGTTTGGTTAGGTGACTAACAAAGGGGATAAAGCAATATAAAAAAAAATTACTTCCAGAAAAGGACAAATGGCGGTTTTGTAACCTAAACTCTGAAAATAAATACTAAACACAAATAGGAGTTTTCTTTGCAATTGAGAGACTGCGTAAACAAGAACTACACAAAACATTCCCGCTACATGCAAATTAGTTTATGTTTACTACCTTTACTTTACCTTGACTAAGAAAACTTAAAATCAGTACTGTCTTAGACTGTACCTTAAGAATGCAAAAATAAACCGTCTTAGATTGTATTTTCACGAGAGTCGTATGATGAACCTCTTGATGATTGTTCGTATTGTTCGTACATTATGCGTATTGGTTATTCCAATGTTTGTTATAATCGAGCTTCGAATAATCGGAAATCTACGGTATTAGATATTGTAAAAAATGTTTTTATCTGATATCTGTGTAACATTCGTAATGGCGAAAACGTCGTGTGATAAACAAATTCCGCATTTTATTAATAATTCCTTTTATTCCTTCTGGAAATTCGACAATGGGTGGAAATCAGCCTATCGTGATTTCGTGACACACAAGAGGGGTGAAAGTATCGCGGCCTGCCTCTTTCGTTGGCTGCTGATCAGAAATTCCAAATACCTTATACCTTTTCATTCCCTTTTAAATAAAAAATTACCTATATATGTAAGGTAAAGCTAGGAGAGTCTGCGCTCAATTCAAAAGAATAACAATAAAAAATCTAAATATTAATTAAATTATCAATGAATAATTTTGACCATTTGTTTTTATGCATTTCCATTGCTATTTTGTTGTTATGTTGTAATTTAATAGAACAATTGTAATAAAACTAAGAAAGTTATTTTGCGCAATCTATTTACAGGGCTGGTGTGATTGCGCACATGGGTAGGAGAGATTGTTACTAATAATAATAACTACAATTAAATTGTTGACAATAATAGTTATATTTAAATGACATTGTTGTAAGGTTTTTGTGAACAAATATTATTGTATTAGGAATGAATATTTCAACCTAATGATTAAAGAATCAGAAAAAGGAAATAATTTTAAAAACGATTAAAAAATTTTAATTAAAGAATCAGAAAAAGCAAGTCCAGATAAGATTACAAAATAGTATTAAATTACTTGATAACACGTTTAACTTAATATTAGTCCATTTTCCTTTTTCATTTTTATAGGGAAATTTAGCAAAAAGCTGCGTAATCTCTCCTAGCTCGGAAACTAATGCAAACAATGCGCCATCTCTCTTAAGTAGCAGATGCGCAAACTCTCCAATTTTGGTAAGAGAGATTGCGCGGCCTTTTCTATAAACATGACCGATACTAAAACGAACCGTTGATGTTCACGTTGTTAGTCTAGATTAGTAGCTTATGAAAAATCGTTTAAGTTTAAAATATTTTGTACTACTGACATTGTATAGAAATTCTGATGAATAGCTATGAAAATTCAAGCACTTACTTTGGGAAAACAAAACAAAATAGCAATGCTTTATCTTGGACACTCAAAACAATCAACGTGCACTTTCAAGTAGACACTCGACTACTGCTGATGTACAACTACATGGAGTCGCTGCGCGCTCACTCTACTCCTTCCCCCCGAATCTCTATATGCGCAATCTCTCCGACCGCGCCATCTCTCCTGTCTTTACCTTATTTAAATGCACTTTAACAATGATAATTAAATTTTTTTCTATTTTACCCTTTGACAAATAAGGATATTCTGTTTATAAAGAGTATTTTTGCTGTTAAACATTTTGTATTCATAGGAGGTAATTTTTAAAAAAAAATACATGCATGGAACATTCTTGTAATATACTGATATGCTGATATCACAAAGAAAATATGTGTACAAATTTATTTTAAATAAAATTAAAAATTACTTCATCACGTCTTTAAATATTATATCGCGGCCGAAGTCCGTATTTGCAGATTTAAACAAACAGTTTTTATTGAATTTTATGCCCAGTGGGTAGATTATCTACTTACACGCACCTGATTTTACATTTTTATGACATATTTAAGTACATTACGCCTTGACTTACCTTTGGGATACAGAAAATTTGTGGAACATTATATTAATCATTTGTAACAAAACATAAAACCCAAAAAATATTTTGCAGTTTTTTTAGAAACGCAAAAATTAGTTGATATATTCTTATAAAGTTTTCTAAAGAGTTTATACTCAACCCTATACATTTAGATAAAATTCCGATCAATTAAAAGTGAAACTGTTTTAATTACATAACAATTGTTAAATGTTAAATACACTAAAAAATATTATAATAGTTTATATATTTTTAATTTATTATTATTATTATTATTAATTATATTTAATATTATAATTAGTTTAATGTAATGCTTTTTTAAAGTTGCGCAAAATCTTGCGATTCTAATATTGTTGAATACTCTAACATTTATTGAAAATTAAAATTTCCATATATAAAGCTTTTTTTTATATTTTTCTTCATAAAAAGGGACGTTTTACATTTACTAAACATACATTTAAAAAAAAATGAAAATTTACTCTTGTTGCTAAATATAGTCTTCATAAAGTGAAATTTTACTCTCTCTAAATGTATCGTTTTGAAAAATCGAAATTTTTCTTTCATTAAGTATATATTTTTAAAGAAATAGTTCTATATTGAAGTTGTCGCTTCTAAATTTCCATAAGTATACAACCCCCTTCATTTTTCCTATCACTTTAAATGCAGAAAACCAATATGCACTTTTACAGACCCCCACTCCTTGTTCTTTCATAATGGCTGCTCAAGATAGCGTCCCTAGAACCCAATCAATAAACAGACAGGTTAAGAAAATAAAGTATTCTTTATGCTTTTCCCAAACAAGCTGACAGTCTTTTACACCAAAAAATTATCACTTTGTATAATAAATTAGGTTCTGTTTTGTAACAGAAAGCTCCAGCTTCTGGTAAATAGATTTAAGACTTTCTTTTTGGAGTTCTGGATAAGCAAGTTTATAATGAACAGAAATTACCTAAATGAAGTACGATAGACATAATCACTGATTCGTTAACAAGGATCGTTATTTTATCGTTAAATGAATTAATATTGATCATATAAAGTCTTAAGGAAGAAGATCATAGTTCATACGAAATATTTTTTAAATGCACGTTAACAAAAGCCACCTCATTGTTATCCTAAGAAATAAGGATGTATTTTGGATTAAAAGTTTATGTTATAGATACAAATTAAGTGAAAGAATAATATTTACTAATTAAGTGAAAGTTTTCAGAATTACTCTTTACTATGAAAACTTTAATTGATTAACCCTCCAGTAAATTATTTTTCCTTTAATCCTTCAACACATACTTTTTTATGTAAAAAATGTTAATTGGTTATATATAGATATCTATTTCATTGCAGAGATGTGCAAAGGATTTTCATATTGTCATTGCTGTCATTTTTAGAAATGCTTAATTAAATAGTTTGATAAAAAAAATTTTTTGTTTCAGATATACTATAACGTATTCATAAACTTTTTCGATTATATGATGTCTTAATTAAATAAATACATATACAAGAAACAAGAATTAATAAATATTATTATTTTTGAAAATACATCTCAATCACGTTTGGCGCATTTATTAAATTTTGTTCTTAAAATATATTCTCTGAGGTCAAAGTTTGAATGTAATAATTAATTATAATATCTCAGTTGCTATTCAAAATGATATTTTCGCATTATGTTGAGCAGACAAAATTCTCAAAAATAAAACTAGTGGAATTACGCAAATATCAGAATTGATTATTGTTCATGAGAAACACAAATTGTAACCAACTGATCCACTTTCGAATATTCAAAACTGTACTTTTATTTTAAAAATTCATTTAAGATTTATCTTACGTCAGTAACAAAGTTCCATGAAAGGATTAAAATGGTGGTAAAGCAAATAATGAAAGCACATAGAGATATTAATTCTTAAAATCTTTTGTTCACCAGTTAATGACACGGAGAATTAATGATGGCTTCCTGTTTGAAATAAATCTAATTTATAAATGAATTTTACCAATACCAATCCTTTAGTTTAAAGAATCAAAGATATAGAAATACTTTCTGCATATTCCTTATGGTTAAAATTTGGAAAGACCAAAGTTAAATCATTGATTTTCCAGACATTGTGTTTAATCCCAACTTCAAATAACTGTTCATCGAACAGTTCTTTATATCATGAATCTAGAAATACTGTAATATTAAATTTTATTTTATTTATGTTTCTTTTTTTCAGAAATTTACACTAATAATTCTGTGCTATAGCAATCTGTTTTTTTATTTATGTTGTTTTTTGGGGGGAGGGGTTAGGGAATTAAATGATATAATGGAAATGAAAGTATGTTAATGGCAGACTTGCCAAATATTCTTTATAAAGCAGCATGCTTACTTAAAATATACATATGTATTATTCATGCATACATATTAAGTTTATTTATATATATACACACAATAAGACCTAATTAAACCGCGATACGTTTATATCGTTGATGCAACAATAGATTTGTAAAGATCCAGGCATGACGACAAAGAATTAATTTTATAATATCTTAATAAACCTTCAGTAAATAAAGTTAAAATCCTGTAAAACCGTCATTTTTAACATATGAATTCCCTTTCTTTTTGACAAATGGTAGCTACGAATTAGCAGAATTTTTTTTTACAAAAATTCGAGAGAAACAAAGCTGAATAGAAAACAACAACACTAAAATTCCAAAGAGCTGTAGCTGAAATATGTACCTTACACGAATGTTCAATATTTTCAGATAAAATAAAAAGTTTCCCAATGCTAATTAAATTAGAAAGTAAAATTGAATAAACGAAACCAAATGAAAACAGATTTTTTCAGGTAATGGTTGTTTTGTTTTCTACATTATTATATATTATAATTTATTTTAAAAAATAGTCTAATTTTTTATTTAATAACAGTTTTTAAATATTAATTCCTTGTTGTGATTCATAAATGAATTTTCTCCTTCTAATAATTCTTTTCACATTGTAAAAGAATTACCTCTGTTATACTGTCAACTAAAATAGTGTAAATATGTATTGTAAACTACACGAGGGAACTTTACATTCGTCACTGTAACAGCTAGGTGAGAGCAATTCAAAATCGCTTATATTCGCAATATCCGACCTATTTATAGTCACTACAAAACCAAAATCATCTGCAAACTTTGCAAAATACCAGTGATAGCCGATTAGGTAAGACTTTTCTTATTTTGTGAAATTTGAAAAGCGACAGAATATAATTCAGATTCACGAACAAAGTTAGCATCGCATGACAATATAATTATAAGCCAAACTTAGTCTACCACTAGAGTTCTCATAGCAATAGTAAACAGTCCTATTCCCACAAGCTGAACAAATGACCTGCTTATAATCAGCTCTTTTGTCCGATATAAATATGCCCAAAATATATAATAAAAAAATATATAATAAAAATCTATAAACAATATTTAATATCCCAAATAACATGTAATAGCTGATATATTAACGCACATAAATAAGTTTAAATATGACTATAGCCAATTTAGCTCCATTTAAAAAAAGTTATTCGTTCGTACCGCCACAGAATCAACGGGTCCCAAGGCATGGCGATTTAACAAGGTATGTATAGGGTGGTCATAAAGTCTTTCCCTGATTAACAATAATTTATTGTAGAAAAATTAATATAATTAATCATATTCTGGTTTCAATATATTGTAAAGACATTTATGAAGTTTTTAATACAAGTACTTACGTCAGTAAATTTCGATGTGATCACCCTTTGTAGCTCGAAGAATATCAAGGCCGTGTTCTATTTCTCGCCACGAATTCCCGAACATTTCGGCTGTTACACTAGAAAGAGTATCTGTGATCCCGACCTTGAGTGTTTCAATATCTTTTACTGGTGTTGCAAACACTCTGTCCTTTGTGTACCCCCAAAAGAAAAAAAATCTAGAGGAGTAATATCGGGTGAGCGAGGAGGCCATTGTTTTTGTGCATCCCGTCCGATCCCTCTTTCAGAAAATTTATCATCAAATTAAAATACTTAAGAACTTAACTTTTCCATAATAACAAATTTTAGAGTATTTCATTTAATGGTTACTTCGTTATAATTTTTTTTGTAAAAAGGAAAATACTTTATGACCGCCCTGTGTTTATATATATATATATAATGATACTTGATATATATACTGATTTATACTCTGAAAACTATTTTAATTGTCTTTATTGTTTAGAAACACAATAAAGTTAAAAAACCTAAACTAGGAATAAATCGTACTGTAAGATTAACCTCTCTTTTCAACGAGCAGCTGTTTTGGAAGCATGCAATTCATTAAAAAACCCAGAAATTTTTGAAAGAAATTATTGCGAAAAAAAAAATCTTATAACTTTTTTTTTATTGGATGAACTGAACAAAGTGTCAAATTCCTCAAATATGCGAAAGGTTAATTTGTGAACCTTGTTAAGATGAATTCGTCCTCTACGAAAATGTATAAATTTGACAATATTTTAGCCCAACAAAGGGATTATGCATTCCGTTTGCCACCATACCATTGCAATATATATGGGATAAACTGCGTATGGACGGATATAAAGGAATTTACTGGTAAAAGTATTATGACGGCAGATTTAAATATGGGTCAGCTTTTTAAACTGAACAAATTTGCACTGGAGATTATTAATACTGAAAGATATCAAAAACTACTTCAAGCGCATAGAAGAAATGAAAATGAGTATTGGGAATAAGATGGCATAAAAAATGTGTGAGTCGTTAATTATTTATTTTGATGACGAAAATGATGGTGATTTTGTTTTGAAATTATACGGAAGATGACATCACCTTTCGTGACCCCCCCCCCTGTGTTTATGGGAGGTCTGTGATGATATTATCAAATACAAGCTTTATTGAAAGCTTTATATACGTTTAAATTGCCTTTTTTTTTCAGACCTACTCTTTCAAGCAATTTTAAATTCCTTTCCAGCTTTGTTATATTTTTATGTAAGTTAATCATCTGAATTTCATTCCTACTAGCCTCAATTTTTTAAGAATTAACATTCAAGAACATAAAAATTGAACAATATTCTACAGTATTGAACAGTATTCGGTACATTATGAGTGATAACCAAACAGTTTCCTATGTTCACCATTGCTTTATGAATTTACTCAAACAAATTGATTCAAAACGCCAAATTTGAAGACCATTTTCAGAACTATTAGTTAATTTTTTAGTAAAACGATAAACGCTATTGTATTCCATGGTAAATAAATAAGAACGCCTACAAATTTCACTCATTTATGAATAAAAATGCTTTTGTAAAGTGAACAGAAAGTATAAATTGAACTTCAGAACAGCTTTAAAATTTTTTTTTATGTAAAATATACTTTTCAACGTTTAAGGGAACTTTCTATTCTTTGAACTATTTCTTTTATTATTTTCTAATAACTTCTCGACATATTATTAAATAGTTCCATGAAGGAAAATGATTTAATAAATAAAAAAGGCAATTCTTGTAGGAAAATGTGAAAATTTTAATTAAAAAGATTAATATTTTAAAATCACACTTCTAATAAATTTCTGAACTTTTGAGACAATTTAAGAAAAATAAAGAAATTGTATAACATATGTAAAAATAAAGTAAAAATGACTATTTACTTAATATTTTCAGTTAAATAAAATAAGCAATTTATATTACTGATAATCCTATCCTTAATTTTACAAAATGCATCTGACAATTCTTCCAAAGAAAAAAAAAAACGAGTCAATTGAAAAGCACATGTTAAGTTTTAACATTTCGATAATTCTAATGCATTAAAAAAATACAAACTGAATAAAATGAATTTAAAGATGGCAACTCTGAATCATTTAAAAGGAAATGGATGCAGTAACAAGGCCTTTTCTCATATTTTTAATGAATGGATCTTTATGACACTTCGTCAGAATATACTACGGATGTTAAATATTTGTAAGCAAAAGTTTAAAGAAAAGTGATACTTTTGTCATTTTTCGTAAAATGAAGGGTATAGAGACCCTTGATTGAGCTTAAAAAAATTGATTTGAAGAATCAGACGGCAGACAATTTTAGAATGCAAATTCTGTTAAACAACATGATAGTATGTCATTCCAGACAATATTCTGTTGAAGCAAGAATTTGAACATTTCTTCCATTCGCATTGTTCATTCTTCATAACACTTACAATTGTTTGAAAATGTACTTTAAAAATAAAAGCAATACTTTAAATAACTAAATTATCATATCATATTCCTTAAATTTCAAGGTAGCCCCTTCATAAAAGAAAAAGCTAGAAATTTTATAAGCGCAAAATCCTTTCGAAAGAGTATTTTAGAATCAAAATCCTTTTTTATACTCTTCAAGACAGGTAAATACGAAACTATCGGAATACTCCTATTTATCTCCCACAAAATAAAACCAGGAGAGACTCCCCTTTGTTTACCAACTTTTCTGTTTTCAAGAATATATTCTACTTATCCAGACCTGTTACTCACGTGATGAGTCTTTCAAGCTTGGCTCAGCAGTATATATATATCTTCTTGCAAGTATTACCATACGTAAAAGTACATACCAGAAAAAATATTATTTCAAAGATATTCAATATCAGCTGTGGAGTAATGTCATCACGGTACATCAGCTATGTCAGCCGAAATTCTGTGTTTTTTGCCGTATTTTTAATATACGATTTTACGATTTGTGTCCTTATTAGCATGCTTCATTACTTTTTTACGTACGTGTTTACCATTTTGTGTGTAAAATTTGCGCAATGTATTATAAAATTATTCTACTATCCAGGACATTTAAGCACTAAAAATCCGTTTAAAATACAGAATTTGCAAAATATTAATACAAATTACGTTTGAACTAGTTTAAAAATATAAATAAGAATTTAGTTATATTATTTTGGATGGTAAACACTAAAATTTCCCCAAGTAAAAAAAAAATAATGGTTGGTTGGTTGGTTGGTTGGTTGATTTTCAGCAATGCACTTTTTGTTTGCACACAAGTGCTAAAAAAAGAAAGGGATACCCGTTTAAAGAAGAATGTGACAAACTGCAAACATCCAAGTCATAATCCGGACATTTTCGAAAAATATTTCATACATCCACCAGAATAATCATACAAACCCACTACAATAAGCACATTCAATAATGTATTAAATAGTCATTTAGCGTCAAAAGAACTAAGGAAATTATCTACAGCACTTAAACTATATTTTTATGTAGATTTAAAAGCAAATTTACAATGGTATAACACTTGTTATTGAAAAATAAAAAACGTAGTCTATGATATTAACTTTTAATTCAGTCTTCATTATTACTTACATTGCCAAGAACAGTGTAATTAATTTTCTAGTTTTTGAGAGTAGTTTCAGGGAAAGGCAGGTCAGCAACAATATCCATAAAGTCAACTTCAAAGATTTCAACTTCTTTACACAAGAAATGAGTCCTTAGCTCTTTATAGTACCTCAGATCTAGGACTGTTACTTCTCCTTCACCTTCGTCTATTTTGTTTATGAGACAAATGTATTTATTGTGTGCAGACCTAATAATTCCATGTTTAACTAAAGTTCCTGTGTAAAACTAAGCGGTTAAATCAACTAACTAGAATTTCATATCAGTCGATTAAAAATCGGTATCAAAAATATGAGAGAAAATAAAAAAAAACATACCTGGCATATTAAGACAAAAAGAAAGTTAAAGATTAAAACTTTCTGTTTTTATTTGCGGTGGATGTTTCAAGTTATATGATGGAATAGTATTGAAACAGCTCCAAGACCTTTGCCATATTAGTCAGAAAAACTGTCTCGTATTAGCTCAATACACTGTCTCACATTACACTCATACACTGTCTCACATTAGCCTCTGGGTTTGTTGATTTATAACTCAGACTACTTTAAACATAATCCAAATTTTAAAGGCTAAAAAGGATACATTTCCTTACTAAACAAAGGAAATTTAGAATCAATTACCTAAGACTTTACTTAAGTACTCCATAACAAACGTTTTGAAGTCCGACAGAAAAGGTTTTCTCATCAAAAAAGTAAGATTACATAATGTATGTTTTTTTGGGAAATTTTTCCTTAACTTTTGAGTGTATTCGTAATGGATATAAATAAAAGATGTATTGCTTACAAAATAAATCATAAATCTAATTTATTTTATTACCATAAAATTTGGTACTATATTTTTGTAAGCCTCACATTAGCCCCAGTTTTTGGGTGTTTCATATTTGCTCCTATTGACACTAATTGATTTTTATTCATCTATTATATTCAAGTCAATATTAAACAAAGGAATATTTGTATATCTGAATAAGTTTTCATTAGAATATAAAAATATTTTCTAACGGTTAATAACTGTTAATAAATCATTGTAACATAATTCATCTTATGCTTCGATTTATGTCTAATTATTAAGTTAGTATTGCGAATTAATATGAAAATATTTTCACCTATTTCACCATTCGGAATTCTGCTTTCTTTATAATGCCTACTTCAGCTTACAAATTGTCTATATTTGATGGGTAGTGGTAGAAAACGTATCGTTTTTTATTTCAGCCTATTAAAATCAAAAGAAACAGTAAAAATTGTAGACAAGATATTTAAAAGTATATATTTTCCACATATGAGATAATCTCAGCAAAATAAATTATCTGCTATTTTCTATAAATAATACCATATTTACAAGAGCGAATTTTGCATCCACGTCTTTTGAAAAAAATTTCTTTAAAAGATAAAAACCCGTAATTATCACATTAAGAGCATGGATGAATCGGAAATTTAAAATAAAATTTTAAATCGTTGTTTAGTCTTGTGTATTTCTCCTTTCATCATCATTACGAAAGTATGCACGGGTTTTTCTAACCGTTAATGTATAAAGGTCTTTCAGTGTGATCTTTAGATTTTTCTGTTGAAAATTAATTATTTTTGTTTAATTTGAAACACTTGAGTAAATGTTTGTTCTCAAAATTAAATTTGCTAAATATGCCAAAAGAAAAAAAATCTTCAATACCCATTTTTATTTAAAGCAGTTTGTTTCGTGGGGGAAAATATATCATAGACGCAAACAAACAACGAAAAGAAAAATGTGCAAAGTAATTCATTTCTAGGAAATCGATAGTCCTTTTTATAAAAAGTATTATAACTCCTATTTTTTCACAAACATAAAGCGGCTCATTTTTATTGTTATTATCGCTTTGTTATTGTTAATGTTCAGTATTGATCCTGAATATTTAAAAAGTGGTTTTACACAGTTTAAAAACGTAAACTATTATTTAATACTAGTCTTTTAGTTATGAAAATATGAGCTGACCAGCCCGGCGTTGCCCGGAAAAAAACTATCACTGAAATTGAATCAGACATTCTAAGAAGGGCTTTTGTTCTAAAAATAACTTTTCAGAAGACACAAAAAACTTTTTCTGAGAAATATAAAGGTACTTTTTGAAGTGTCTAACTTAAGTTACAATAAATATATATATATATATGTTAGTTAACATTAGTTAAAATTCTTAAAATTTCTTCATGATCTGTAAATGATGTAATAAAAATAAAATAATATTTGGGACAAGCGCACTTTCTGTAATGAAATGAGGATAAATTATATAAAAAAAGATAGCTTGACTTAAAATAGATCAAATATGTATTACTACAAAACATAGAAAAGAGGTACATTTCACACATATTACGGTACACTGATTGATACATGATGTGAGACATGAAAAGAAAAACTTCTTTCCATTAATAGCGACTGGTATATGCCTTTTCAGTTGACAACTAGGTAGTGACAATGCCCAGACTGTCAGATGTATATTCAAATTGCATAAAAGTTACTCGCTGAAATTGTATTTTAGCCCTTTTTTGAGACATTTCTCCTTCTTTATTCTTCTTAAATGTCTTATAAATTAAACAAATACATTAAATCTAAAATTACCCATTTTCTATACAGTATACTCTTGATTATTCATGCTCATTCCGGACTCTCAAAAAAATTTTAAGAGACATATTTTCAGGCTTAACATGCCTGTAAAATCGATGTTGATTTGAATTAAAATCTTGTCTGGTTTAGCTGATAGTATTGTGAAGTGCGTAGAAGTCCAACCCTCTGGAAACTATTTGACGAGGTACGGTTGAAAGGGACAGGGGAAATTGGAATGTTGTTTTTATAATAGCCTTTCAACTGACACTTTCGCACGTGTTTCTTTAGTTTTTACGTCTTGCTTGACGTCAGTCAGTAGCGTGAAATTTTTTACTGGTAAAAATAATTCGTGTGAAAGGCAAACGAAACATTTTAAATGTAAAACAAAAATTAGAAATCATAAAAAACTTTATAATGGAGAATCAGCTAGAAAATTAGCAAAGGATTATCGAATTGGAGTACAAACTGTACGTGGTATAAAAAAGAACAAAGGAAAACACATTACCTTCACGAGAGATGACGAGTGATGACGAATATCATCAGCATGGTCAAAGGTAAAATCGTCTATGTTATCACGATCCTTGAGAAAGATCATACCGCTTGATGAACAATCATCTTCAGATATTCAAAAACATTATGAAAAAAGTTCTTCCGGCCTGTATCGGGTGGTAAAGGTAGCTTTCATAGTCCATAGTCCATGTTTTTAAAAATTCAACTCATTTTACTCAAACACTTTAAGCTATCTTGCTTGGAATCAGATTATAGAAGATTCAATCCCGGTTTGCGTTAATACTGAATTTGAATGCACATTTCAGCATGACAGTTACAGCATAACAAAAATCCGATTGTTTCAAAATGTCAGACAACGTAGAAATTCAAATTGCAATAGCTCTGCCATTTTTTAAGTTAAAGCCAAAACAAAAAAATGTTCTGGAATCCTTGTATCATGATCTAAAACTTAACTGAAACAACTTTTTAAATTTATAATTTTTTGTACATGTTTTTGAATTTTAAAAAAAAATTAAAAATATTTTACTTTTTGCCATTTTGAAACAAGATGGCGCATGAAGCTGCCCAACAAACTCGGTCGAGACCTTGGTATGCTCTGTACACATTAGCAGTCACATTCAAATAGGTTCATAAATACGAGTGTTACAGCATAACAAATATCATATTGTTTCAAAATCTCAGCCACCTAAGAATTTCAAACTGCTATATCGCAGCCATTTTTTATGATTTAGCAAAAACAAAAAATGATTCAGAATTCTTGTATTCCGTTCTAACACTTAACAAAAACAATTTTTTTTTCAATTTATAAATTTTTTGCATAATTTATTGAATTTTTAAAGATTTAATTTTTTTTTAACTGGCCGCCATTTTGAAACAAGATGGCGGATGAAGTTGGCCAACGAACTTGGTTGAGACCTTGGTATGTCCTATACCCTGGGAATTGTATTTTAAAACAATGTTTGCAATTAAATAAGGCAGGAATTATTGGGGGCAAAATGTAAACAGTGTGTGACATGGGTATGTGCTTAGTTCCCGGTTTAAAGACTCACATTTCTTACGTAACTACAAATTTTCATTCAAGAAAAATTTATAGCAATCAGTATTTTTTTAAAATGTTTTTTTTATTTCCTAGTTTTTGTGCTGAAGAAATGACAAAAAATGCAAAGATGGCATGAATAAATACGCTGTTTCTTGACGTGGGTATGTGCTTAGTTCCCGGTTTAAAGACTCCTATTTCTTACGTAACTACAAATTTTCATTCAAGAAAAATTGTTATCAATCAGTATTTTTAAAAAAATGTTTTTTTTTTATTTCCTAGTTTTTGTGCTGAAGAAATGACAAAAAATGCAAAGATGGCATGAATAAATACGCTGTTTCTTGACGTGGGTATGTGCTTAGTTCCCGGTTTAAAGACTCCTATTTCTTACGTAACTACAAATTTTCATTCAAGAAAAATTCTTATCAATCAGTATTTTTAAAAAAATGCCTTTTTTATTATTATTTCCTAGCGCTTGTGCTGAAGAAATGACAAAAAATGCAAAGATGGCACGAATAAATACGATGTTTCTTTTCTTTTCCTTTTTCTTCCTCAAATTTTATAAAAATATTTCACACCAGAATTTCTATTTAGATATTTAACTTGTTTTTTTTTACTTTTTTACTTAACTTTTTAAACTTATTTCTATGTGATTTATTTTTTATTTATTTTATGATGACATTTCTGGTTCGAATCGATATATTTTCATTTTGTAACGGTCAAATGAGCGGTTGTTGGTATGTTTATTGTTAACAATACTTTCAAGTGAACGTCTTAAAATAAAAAATATTACGCACAATTCCTCCTCAAGGGTGTAAATAAAAAATTGTTGAATCTTCAACTTCTTGTGAACGGTGTTACGTGACGGAAAGTGTAAGGATTTTTTTCTATTAAGCTTTCAAAAACGGAGCCGTATCTGCTACACCATTTCTCACATTTCTTTTTTTTTTTTCTCTTTAGAGAACTAACCTTCCTAACTTATCAATTTTTAGAATATTGAATAATTAATTTTCGAATTGGTTCTTCATAAAATAAATAATGAATAAAAGTATCACGCTATAGGATTTGTAAAAATGATAACTAGCATCCCAAAATTAACAATATGCGTTTTAAATTAAGCATCAGGAGATTACGAATAAAAAAAAATACGTGTTTTATCTTTTCTTGGATGTAATCATTTACATTTTTGCAATCTTATTGTATACACTTTATAAATAGCTTTAACATAAGAAAAATTACAGTTTTTGTAAGGGCAGGAGTTTTCATATACAGTTTATTAAAATATCTATTTTTTTAAAAAAGTTCAGAATAAATGCTAACCTAGATATTTTTTCATTGTAAATTTCGGGCGTAGAATGTTTGATCTCCTAATATAGACAAATAACTTGTGTTCCTTCAATATACACTGCAGTTAACAAATAGATATATTTTGTGATTTTTTTATTGTTTTGAATTAACTCCAGTGGTACTTTACAGCACGACTAAATCTTATAAGTATACCTTACAAGACTACTATTACAGGAAAATCCGGCTAAAATTCTGAGTGTTAGTGCGTGATATAATTAATACAACTTATAACAAATTGCTACAAAATAACGCAAATAATTAATGGTAGATGGAGCTATAAGTAACACAGGAAACAATAGTTTACATTGTTTGAATTTATTCAATGTAGATACGTAGCAACCAGATATGTTGTATTAAAAAGTACATGCAAATATATCGATAATTTAGGAGGGAAATCAAGTTGTATTGTACATTCAGAAAATAGTTGTAATATCATTTTTATTAAATGCTAAAGTTAGAGCACGAAATACAATATAGGATAAATTACAGTATAGGATAATTTTACAATATAGGATAAAAAAATGCACGTTTTCAAGGATCTAATTTGTCCATTTATTTTTTGCAAGATGTGTCTTATAATTTCAGATCTGGGAGAATGAATGACTAAACCATTTCACTTTTATCGCTATTGTGAAAAGTTTCAACCACTGTATTTCAGAAATGATCACTTAGCATTTATGTCTCTTCCTCAAATTTAATTCATATAATTGAAAATTATTTGAGACTAGAGGGCAATAATATATTCATGAGTCAATTACTAAACGCTTAAAACGGTTCAATCTCGTTGGATGAATTCAAAACTTAAAGAAACTACAATGTAATAATTTTAATAAGTCAATTATTGTACAAACTACATTTTGTGCCCTTGTATAAATTGAAACATGAAACTAGAATATGTGAAAATATGTCTTTATTTCTTCGAATTCTGTTGATGAATTTCGTTTTATTATATGTTTTCACCATCTGTTCTAATTGAAATAGATTTTCCTTTCATTTATCATGAGAAAATGGCATTAATAAAATATGATATAAACTATTATTTCCTTTTCACCTTATATTCACAACTTGGAGTAATTTAGTTACCACCACTAAAGAAATTTTATTATAAATTAAAAAATATATATATATCTAGTAAATTAAGTCAAAATTCGAAATATCATCTCATTTTCGGAAGAGTAGATGTGCAATACACATACACAATCAGATATTAATATGACAGAAGAAAATTTCAAATCATTCAAATTTCATTTGAACATTATTTCCATTAGAAAAAAATATATCTCAGAAACTAACTGAAATTTCAAAATTTCGAGAGTTACTTTGATGTCTATGAATTCTTATGAATAATTTCCTATTTTCAATCTGTAATTCATCCTATTCTAGGAGGAGTAGATGTGCAATACACATACACAATCAGATATCAATGTAATAGGTCCAATAAAAAATAATAATAATGAGATATAATGCTATTTACCTATAACGTACTTCATTTGAACATTATTCCATCGTATAAGAACAGCAAGATTTCTTAATATTGCAATACAGTTTGTTTATCAATAATCAAAGTAACCCGAAATTGAAGCAAATGTCCAGTGCGACAAAAAGGACACTGCTAATTGTAATACTTGTTAAATTTTACTGTAAGAGACAGTAGTAAGAGTATTTTAAGAAGAAAATATTTATAGATACATCTGTTTACATATTTTTAAAAGCATGTCCAAAAATTAATAATAAAATTCTGCAAAATTTAAAGAAAATGCTGAAATTTTTACAGTTTAAATATTAAAAAGGAAAAACAAATTTATACAAGAAGTCACTATTATAGAATCTTTACAGATAAATTATTCATATTTGTTTACGATATGTACGTCTGCTTAAAGAACGATCCATTTTGTCTTAGTCAAAAAATTATTAATCATTTAAAGAGAAAAAAAAGTGGAATTTGTTAAGAATCGGCCAGTTTTGAAAATATTGCTATAGCAGGGATGCCTTCAAGGAGGACTTTAAAATAGAAAGTTAGCCAAATTATTGTTCTCGTACAAAGAAAATACTGAAAACCTTTTGCAGTCACTCTGCCCTAACCGCGTTGGTTTCAAACAACGGCCCAAGCTCCTCATGTTGTGCCCAGCATGCAATCATTGGCTCCCGATTGATGTATTTACTGGAAATCAACGACTCAATACGATACATTCACTGCACACTTATGCTATTTTAGATGCCTAATACGTGAAAAGTAAATATAAAAACATAAATAATTATGATAAACCACCTTAAAATTCCCACTACAGACGCCAAAATATTCACCATTGTGCACTTCGACCTCAGCAGTGAAAAAATTACGCTGCTCTTGATGTTTATTTACCTTTTGTTTATAGAGGTCAGTGTTTCATAAGTTTTAAAATAATTATAATCTAATTTCTTCCCTTCACAGTAATAGAAAAGTACTGATATGTATCGGCACCTTAGTTATTTCAAATACTTGTATGGTTGTTTATGCTTCGGAATTTATTTCTTTTTTTTTCGTAATTTCTAACCAAATTATTTAAAGTAGTGAGCCTAGACGTCGCCGCATTACGTCGCCTACAACATTTATCGTCTAACTAAAAATAAGCATTAATATGTGGCGTTATATATATATACACTATATGGCCATTAATGACCGGCAACTTTCAATTTTAGACATTTTGTCGAATATTTAAAAATATACTTGTCAGATTCTTCTGGAATTTTAGGATCCAAAAGAACAGGTTTGACTTCATATTTATTATTGTTCATTTGATAAGGAGGACAAATAGGGGACTAAAAAAAATTAAAGAAAAAAAATAATACTTGGGATCACTCTGTAAAATAAAATGCACCAAATGATCTATCGCTACAGAATATACATAGGCAGACATTGTACAATATGTGTATTCATTTGTGTAAGAATAGCATGTATAGTAATAGAAATATAGCGATTTGTTTTAAAAATTAAAAAAAATCTTGCATGTTTTTTGCTTATAACATACAGGGTTTTTAACCAAATTTAACGCCAGTTTCAGAAAAATTGACAAAATGTAGTAGAAACAATATAGTGCAATTGGAATATAAATATATTAAATATTTAAGGAAATATGGGCAGTTGTATAAAATAATTTTTATCTGCGCATGTGCGAACGATAACAAGGAACTTTTTGCATAATTTAATAGTCAACTCTATGGAGCAACTTATTAAAAAGAATCAGTCAAATATCGTAAAAATTCAAAGAGATATCAGCGTTAGAATGAGCTGTTTTTTAGTTTCTCACTAAAACTCGTTGAATGATAAGGGATTTCCACAAATTGTCATTTTTTATTTTATGCTATTTTTTTCCAATTTTTAATGATACTTTAGTTCTCTTTGAAAAACTACCCTAACGAGCTTATTCCAACAAAAAAAGAATTATCAAAATCAAAGGATCCATTCCATAAGTATTATAACCCGCTGCAATAAAGTTTTCCAAGGCGAACTAAAGTATCAATAAAAAATTAAATATAGTATAAAAATTAAACATGACAATTTGTGGACAATCCCTTATCATTTTGCGAGTTTTAGTGAGAAACTGAAAAACGGCTCACTCTAACGCCGATATCTCTCTGATTTTTTAAGATATTTGACTGATTATTTTTAATAAGTTGCTCCATAGAGTTGACTATTAAATTATGCAAAAAGTTCTTTTTTGTCATTCGCGCATGCGCAGATAAAAATTATTTTATACAACTGCCCATATTTCCTTAAATATTTAATATATTTACATTTCAATTGCACTATATTATTTCCACTATATTTTGTCAATATTTCTGAAACTGGCGTTAAATTTAGTTAAAAACCCTGTATGTTATAAACAAAAAACATGCAAGAATTTTTTTAATTTTTTTAAAAAATCGCTATATCTCTATTAATATACATGCTATTCTTACACAAATGAATGCACATATTGTACAATGTCTGCCTATGTATTTTCTGTAGCGATAGATGATTTCGTGCATTTTATTTTACACGGTGATCCCAAGCATTATTTTTTTCTTTAATTTTTTTTGGCCACCTAATTATACTCCTTATCAAATAGACGTTGATAAATATGAAGTCAAACCTGTTCTTTTTAATTCTAAAATTCCAGAATAATCTGACAAGTACATTTTTAACTATTCCACAAAATGTCTAAAATTGAAAGTTGCCGGTCATTAATGGCCATATAGTGTATATATATATATATATATATATATATATATTTAAACTAAAAACTGAACAAAAATGCCCTCGATCCATTCGATATAAATATGCTTCGCTAAACTATTAAACTCAATGTTGTGCGCTCCTAGACCATTAATTAGCATAAAATTCAAAATTTTCTTGAGTAAGACATTTCGATCCTCCGGGAGGGGGGGGGGGTGCCTCTCGGGCCACCCCCTGGATTCATCACTGATTAAAATATCACGCAGTGCGTCGGAGGCGGTTTTCTGCTGATATTTCGGAATAGTTTGTTCCCTTCTAACCAGCCTATGTTTATCCATTCAAAACTAATACACTTATTATGGACTCTTTACAACTATACTTTCAAAATTACCAGCTGATCAATTAACTTATATGATGTACAGTAGCGGAGAAATGTAGTTGAACAAAGCGCCTTTTACTTGTATTTTTTAAATTTCGCTTCAGAATTCCAGCAAAATAATTTTTTTCTCTCACAAATCGGATAGTAGAAAGAAATTGCGCGAATATTTAATCGTAAAGTCTAAAAAACAAAATATGCAAGTTTTTATGGGAGATAAAACTATTTGAACAATACATGCGTAGTTATTATAAGTCATGAGATGAGTTGGAAAGGGAAATGATTTAACTCTGATTTTAAATTGTGTTTTTATTTACATCAAGCAAATGTGTTTTACAAGTTTCCATACAAACTTTTATAATTAATCATATCTGAAAGGAAGACATCGGATGTTCCTACTGAGTATACTGTAAAAAGAAATAAATAAAATAAAATAAAATAAAATACTGGAAACGTAAAAAATCAAAATAGATCTGGGCAACCTAAATTCACTTTTAGAAGAGACAATAGAAACAAACGAAAATCCGTTGAAAAAATCCTTCTATTTGTCCTAACTCTTCCTAAAGATTTGGATGCATGTTCTGGTATTCACGTCACACTCTGAAGTAACAAATATTTTTAGCAAATATTAGGCTATTAGAGTAGAAGAGCCTATAAAAGCCATATATCAGTGAAGAGCAAAGTTAAGGGACAGAGAGAGACTCAAGTTTCCAAAATTATTTGTTGATAATCCTTTAGATATTTGGAAAAAAAATATTATTCATCTACCAGAGTAAATTTTAGTTATTCAGTTACGATAACAGAAATGAATTTGAGAAAATAAAACAATGCTTTACAATCGTCAAATATGATTCAAGTGTGAAATATTACGGATGAAGTAATTTTATTTGGGTATCGAAAGCTTGCAGTGGAACTCATAAACTTTCAATAATTGACAGAATTCTTGATGCTGCAATGTTTATTGCTATAGTGCGTGATCATTTGTTGGAACATGTATTGAATTTAGAAGTCAGGGAAGACCAAAAAGACATGACTATCATACATATGACGCGGAAAAAGGAGTATTTTTAACATACAGGGTGGTTCGGAACATCTGGGAAAATTTTTAAGAGTTATTAGAACACGCATAGACAAGCTCAAAACACCAAACAGTGCTACAGGGCGCTTTCTGATTGGGAGGGAACCGTGTTTACTATGCAATTTGTACTTCCATAGCACTCAAAACCGCAGCACCATGCATGAGATGCATGTCCGCCTTTTTCTGATTAGTAAAACCAGCCACTTTTTCTGCAATCCACGATAGAAATGAAGATGTGTGTGTAAAACCAGCGCCATGTGTGTTTAATGACAGCGCCATCTAGAGATTCGCTGCTTGCGACATGCCCATGCATTGTATGTCAAAAATAGCTTGTTTCGATGTGTTATATCACGCCTTAAATTTTTGATCATGTGTTCTGATTCACCATGTCTGTAAAGAGAATTTGGTCCAATTTAAGATACCCCCCCCCACTCTCTTAGCTACTTTGAAATTTCTTTACTTCATCTTCTAATTTTCATCAATATCAGCATCCAAGTTAGTAACACTATTCCGCATAAATAAAATCAGCAATCATATGTTAGATATTATGTAGAAAACATGGTTTTCTCCACATTCAGAAAGCGCCCTGTAGTATTTCACTGCTTGTGTTACGACAATGTATTGTGTGGTGTTTTCAGCTTGTCTAGGTGTATTCTATTACCCCTTAAAGTATTGTACAAGAGTTCCTAATAATCGTTCTGTATATGTTTTCATAAAGGCTTCAAAAACCTCTCCAGTCATCAGACCTCTGTGCAATTGAAGATGTATAATCATTTTTGGATCAAGAAAAAAAAATTCACATATTGTTTTGAAAAAAATGCAAAGGATAATTTAAAATTTAACAAAAAAGTGTTTTAACAAAGGCTAGCAGACTATAATCTATTACTGGCAGTAATGGACGGTTTCTAAAACAAAAAATATTAAATATTTTACTTTTTCAAATAAATTATAGCTCTTGGAATAAATATTCAATACCTTTTTTACCACAAATACTTTATATTGTAGAATATTTTGTATTGTATTGTAGAATGATTTTTATCATTTACATATTTACATATTTACTAATTTTTTATATTGTTTCATTTGTAAATAATTTCATTTTATTTGCTAGAATTGGTTCTCAAAATTATATATATATATATTTTAATTACAAAGGAAATATGCTTTGTTCAACTACGGTTCTCGCCACTGAATAAATTGAGACTACCCATAATTTTAATGCAAAATCAATCAACCTCTTTTAAAAACTTCCAATAAAAGTTTATCCATTAAAATTATCATCAAACAAATTTTGGCAAATCCAGAATTATCCCATATTTTGCGAAAGGTTTTAACTTATTCATTATAGTCATTTAAATTAATTAGATGAAACTTTCATTTCCACTTAAATTTACTTTGCACATATCATAATATCGAACTAAACTATAATTATTTTGCCCATGAATATATATTTATTTTTATTTTCATTACTAAGACATATATTGATCAATACAGCACAAGTTTGTATTTTTCTCGGCGTTGAACAGTATAATTGGATTTGGTTAACAAAAGAAAATTTCAAATCAATTTCAGAAATTACTATAAACAATTCTTAGTAATCAATCAAAAGTTAATTTAAATTACCTATAATTTTCTAATTTTAATAAGTTTATAATGGAAGAAATCAATATACTTTAGTAAAAGTGAGAATACATTAAGCGTTTAAGCGTAAGGGTAATCACAGTTACCTAATCAAATTTAAAATGCACTTTATTTTGAATTATTTTTAATGCATCACTTGCCCTGTAAAGTTTGATATCGCAAAATTTGTATTTGTCTTCTTTACGAAAATTTGAGAAAATTGATGATTTATTGTTCCCTAGAGAAGTCATTAAAAGAAAATTTATTGTTTAAAAGTTTTCGAATTAATGTCTTACATTTAACTTAAAAGTAAAGCTAAAGAAGACTACATAAACTGAATTCAAAAACACACTAAATCTAAATTTTCGTTCAATTTCCTGCATATATCTATTTATCATTCTATCTATCTATCTATCTATATATTATATTATATTATATTGTATTATATTATATTATATTATATATATTACTCTTTTAATCAAGCATAAACTTTAAATATATATTAAAGATAATTAAAAGTCCTTTTACGTGTGTCTTCTATTTGAACAGGCTTCTCATAAAGCCTGTTATTGTTGTACATTCCTTCAAACGCATATAGGGTACATGCGCCAGTAAATGACATGATTGAGGAATTTTTTTTACATTTTTTAATTAACAGTTATAATTAGTATATTTCAATTTTTTCAGTATTATATTAAAATATCAGCAATATTTAACCACTCTATTAGTCACATATTCCATTGTGAATCAAAATTTAATGTAATAGCTGACATTAATAAAAACACCCAGAATTCCAGTAATAGACGCTTTCTATTCCAGTAATGGACACCTACTATCGCAGTAATTGACACCCTACAAAAAGTAATTTATAACTGTGTTTATCATTGTATTTGAAATCGGAAATTAATCTAACCATACTGATTAAACAAAATAGCCCTTTTCAAATACATTTAACATTTATTATTTCAATTAATTATTTATTCCCATCAATAAGTAATACAATATTTATGAGAATAAATAATTGTTCAACTTAATTATTTTTATTATCACAATATTAATATTTTAATTATTTTAGATAGAATATTTAAAATACGGAGTTTCAGAGAATTACAATTAACAAACTATTGTGGTAATGAGAGGTTTAAGGAGTCTAAAAAAATAGAAAAATATATCTTGGAGTATCAGTGCATTGAATGGTATTTCCCATTACAGTTCTTAAAAGTTAGATTTCCTGAAACTGCTTGATATATTAATTGTACTAATTAATAAAATAAGGAATAATATGATACTGCAGGTTTAATGTTTTAAATAAAATGAAATCATAATACGGTTGACGTTTGAGGCGCCTGGTCTGCAGACTTAAGAGTTTCATTATTAATATAAATGTAATTAATACTTATAGTATTTTTTATGTGCACAGCTGTTTTGTCCGAAATAAATAATCAAACACCAAAGACAGAAAATCATAGATTTTTAATAATTAATGTGACTAAAAAAAGTTTTATTTAAAAGGGATGCTCCTCCTAAGCTCCTCATTTTCCTATGTTCTTGAATGTTATTCTCTCCCTGCTGAGTAGGATATATTGCCAAATAGTAAAATATGCGAAGCAGATTTCTAAAAAAAATTAATCTGTTTAATATTAAAAATTTTATTAACCACGTGAAATTAACTTTAATAAAACATTTGTTATTATTACATTATGGAAAAGGCAATTTAAAAATTAAATTTTAATATTTAACTTAGGGGATAAATCAAAAGATTTTATGCACTATGACCATTACTGCAATTACACTCTTAGTAGTCGTTAGGTGGGGAACACCTTATTGGAAATTGGATACTAAAAACATTCCGTTTTTATTTTATGGAATTCGACAATTATGCTTGTAATAAGTTATTGCTGTTTAAATTTGTTATTGTAATCCTTGTTTGCGTGGAGGTTAAGAGAAATCGTTGCGCATGCGTGTATTACGTCATTGATGATCCAAATTTGAGAAAGCACGTAATTGGTTGTAGAAGGGCGTTCTATTGTACGTGATTGGTTGTAGAGTCGCGTATTATGGAACCGTATATGGAGAAAGAAAAAATTGCATAATTGTTGAGTTAATGATTGGTTTTAATTGTCATGTGATTAATTACGCAGTGGCGGTTTTAGTATGAGTGAGATTGTTTTTGACAAACATTGAATTTGTCATTCTTGCTATGATTGTTAGTGAGGTTGTTACTGACGAGAGTTAGAATATCGTCTGTGCGAATGAATATTATTTTTCCAGAGTACCAGGTAAGTGTTTTATGTAATAATTTGTGTAAAATAAGAATTAGCATTATCTAATGATTACTCTCATATAGTAGTGCATTTTAAAAGTTTGAAATTATGTGTTGATTTTATTTAAAAGTTTGTGAAAAATTAAAAATTCAACTATCGATTGATAATCCTGATTGTTCTAGTCCACTTTAAAAGAATGAAATGAAGTAGGTAATATATTTTTCATTAAATTTATGTTGTAAAAAATGATTTTTTTCTTTACTTTGATTGTTATGTAAAAATACGCTTTCTGTGTTTTCTAATACGTCGTTATTTATAAATGTTGTGTTTGTCATGAAATTAGAATTTAAATAATCATATGTTTACTCTGATATAGTAGGGTACTTTAAAAGTTTAAAATGATGCGAGGATTTTATGTAAAAGCTTGTGTGAAATTAGACTTTGAATTATCGAATGATTACTCTGATATAGTAGTGCACTTTTACAGATTGAAATGACGTAGGTAACATTTTCCATTAAATGTGTGTTGTAAAAAATGTATTTTTGCTTTTTTTACTGTTGTGTAAAAATAAGCTTTCCCGTGTTTTCTAATACGTTGTTATTTATAAATGTTGTGTTTGCCATGATTCCAAGATGGCAGCGGAAAATAGTACGTTGGCGCTGGTTTGAAAAGCGCGACAATCAAAGTCGACAAACATCGTGTGTATGTGTAACACATCTGTTCCTAGTTATGAAAAAAAAATAAAAGCCCAATTTTATTGGTTATTTTTTTATAAACCAAATACCTTGGAGGGCGTCCATTACTGGCACATTTACCGTATAATTGTTTGTGTAAATGTGTAAAATTTATTAATGTGTTCGATGTATTATATATTATATTTTAAAAATCAAAACCCATTATATATGATGGTTATTAATGTAAAATAATAGAATATCTGGAAACAATCAAAATAAATTCTTAATTAAGTTTCTAAATGCAGATAAGATTGTTAAAAAATGATATTTTATTTCAGTGATTTTGAAAGAATAATTATTCATTAGAAGTGGATTGTCATTTTTATTAGAAAACCCATTAGTCTTTTTTTAAGGTTTTGTTCATCTGGCGAAACCCTATTCGTCTCACTCCTCTGTTTCTCTGTCACAGAGTTGGTACTCAGAAACTGTAAAAGTTACAGTCTTCAAATTTTGCATACTTATAGCTGAATACCTCCTGTTACACGACAAATCATAAAATTTTGAAAAAGTCCTATATTATCTTAATTAAATAAATTAATTTAATGTCACCCGACCATTTCTGCAATTTTCTTAGATTTTAAAACTGAATCTTAATTTTAATCTTTTGCGCATAGGCTAGATGGTTTTCTCCAAAGCCAAAGGTTCGGGGTTCTACTTTTGACGACGGTAGTTGATTTTTTTTTATTTTTACATTTCATTGTCTGATGGATTTAATTAAAATAACTTTCATATTCAAAATAACTTTCATCTTTTTTTTTTTTTGCCTTTTTAAAGGTTTCGTTTTTTTAAAAAATAAATCATGTAATTAAATATGCTTTTCAGATTACAAACTGTTACAGTTATCTCAAAAGCAGTTCTTGAATATTTTAAATTTTATTTAAAAAATATTTTCCTCTTGTTATCATTTTAATATTAAATTTAATGGTGCTGCCATATATGTTCTTATTGATAAAGTGTATTGATAAATGATAAGCATAAATATAAATTATTGATTTGGATTTATTCATTAAAGGATAAAGTGTTTTGAAAGGAATATTAAACGAAACACTTTGTGCGATCTTCGATCACAATCACCCACTTGTTTTGTAAGTTTCATAGTTCTATTCCTGAAAAAAATTCTCAGTTATTAGGAGAAATTTAAAATATATATTTTGATAGTATCAGTTGAGAAGAAGATTCTTATACGGAAGAAGTTCTAGTTAGTATTGCAGTTGAAGTAACCAAAAGAGAAGCAGACAGAGCTTTGACATTTGTTAGAGAGTAATTTATTTTTCCGTGTTTGAGCTTTGCCATGGTAGAAATTCTTTTTTATTATTTTCCGCCTATTTTTTTACTATTTCTTTCATCATTTTGTAACTGTACCGACATGCACACATTCAAATTGATGTACATTTTTTTTTGTGATTGTTCTTAAATTCCAAACTTCCCTAATACCTCTAAAAAGAGCATAAACTGCCCATTCGGTGATAGTGCATATAATAAGGCTCAGTTCATCCCATTTTACTTTATGCAGCAACGTTTTTTCTTTACTTTCTTGTGCACGACCCTACTTTCTTTCTTAAAAATGATGCGTTTCAAAAAATTATAGGACTGATCATATTTCAGAAGAGATTATAAGAGACGTGTTTTCATTCAATGGTGTGAGATTCATTTAACCACAATTTACATAGGAAGTTTCTGATTTCGCATAGTTGCTTCAAATGAAAGTCATAAATTCCTATAAACATTTTTAGTGTTTCAACAGAGTCTCAAATCGTATAATTTGCATTATTTTTTTTTAAATACATCATTTTTTATATAATTCATTAGTTATTACTGGAGGGCTTGAGATAGGTACACATTTATTGCATATTCACCAACACAAAACGAGTAAACCGATATTCGCACAAATATTCTTATACGTTTATTTATCAACAGAAGCTTTACGCAACATTTCGCAGTTTACAAAAAAAAAAGAAATTATTCATCGATACTAATTCTGGCGTAAAGTATTGTACAAAAATGTTACTGGAATCAACCTTTTTAAAATAACGTTTTCTAAGTTGCGTATATTTTAATTATGCCTCGGGTGTTGTCTATATATTGCAATGCTAAGAAAAATTTAAAAATTTAATACTGATACTTAATTTTCACATCTTTTAAAAATAATAACATTTTACAGAAATCGTGTACCCTTTTCTTTCTCTTGTGCAAGCATGCTTTATCTTTCTGGCTGAGTTTATCATAATTAATGTTGAAAATATTTTTCATATTTCTTACAACAGTTATCAGAAATATTGTGCCCATGTTTAAAATATACTTTAGTATATTCCACTTTCGGCCTTTTTAACTTTATCTTTTACACTTTAAATGTTTTAATTAGTATGTTCATGCATGAAAAATAAATATATTTAATTAATTCATCATATAAACCCATCATGTAAATAAGGATATGAATGAGTGTTTATGTATGTAACCATATTTTAACCCCTTGCAGAGCGTTGGAATATTATATGTCCCACTTAATTTTCCTCCTAAAATGCGACAAGGGCACAAGAATTTTGAAATAAATTTTGATTTTATAATGTACGTGAAGAAACGCTTTTACTTAGTTTTAAATATGTTTGTTCGAAAATTCTGGTGGTAATCAATCATTTCAACATTTTAGCAACATATTTACGTTGCCTCTGAAATCGTCAAGTATTTACTTTTAAATAAATAGATAAATAGACAGATAAATTGTTTGGTGAACTGACAGAAGGAAAGTTATTTAGAATTATAACAAAATTCTACAAAACAATAATTGAGCGCCTATTAAAATTCCTTTTACGTAAAAATTCAAAACAGCAGAAAAAATGTATACGTTAACAAATTAAGGATTATTAAAATGAAATAAGAAAACTGTTTACATAATATAGTTAAATATTCACATATACATTACTGAAATATTCAGTGAGATGAGAATAGATTTAAAGTGGCAGAAAGGGCAATATACTGAAGTATATTTTAATCATAAGGTAAAGCCAGGAGAGATGGCGCGGTCGGAGAGATTGCCCACATAGAGGTTCGGGGGGAAGGAGTAGAGTGAGCGCGCAGCGACTCCAGGTAGTTGTACAACAACAGTATTGGAGTGTCTACTTGAAAGTGCACGTTGATTGCTATGAGCCTCTAAGATAAAGTATTGCTATTTTGTTATGTTTTCCTAAAGTAAGTGCTTGAATTTTCATAGCTATTCATCAGAATTTCTATACAATGTCAATAGTACAAAATATTTTTAACTTAAACGATTTCTCATAAGTTACTAAATCTAGACTAACAATACGAACATCAACGGTTCGTTTTAGTAGCGGCCATGTTTAAATAAAAGGCCGCGCAATCTCTCCTACCGAAATTGGAGAGTATGCGCATCTGCTACATAGGAGAAATGGCGCTTTGTTCCCATTAATTTCCATGCTAGGAGAGATTACGCAGCTTATTGGTAAATTTGCATAAAAAAATGAAAAATGAAAATGGACTAATTTTAAGTTAAACGTGTTATTAAGTTACATAATTTTATTTTGTAATCTTATCTGGACTTGCTTTTTCTGATTCTTTATTTTTTTTTTCCTTTAATTAAAATTTTTTAATCGTTTTTAAAATTATTTCCTTTTTTTCTGATTCTTTAAGTATTAGGTTGAAATATTCACTCCCAATACAATAAAATTTGCTCACAAAAACCTTACAGCAATGTCATTTAAGTGCAATTATTATTGTTAACAATTTAATTGTAGTTATTATTAGTAACAAGCTCTCCTACCCATGTGCGCAATCACACCAACCCTGTAAGGAGAGATTGCGCAAAATAACTTTATTGGTTTTATTACAACTGTTCAATTAAATTGCAACATAATAACAAAATAGCAATGGAAATGCATAAAAAAACAAATGAAGTAAAAATTATTCATGAATAGTTTAGCAAAAAATTAATATTTAGATTTTTTATTGCTATTCTGTTGAATTGTGCGCATACTATCCTAGCTTTACCTTATGTGCTTTAATTCTGCTAAATATTGTGAGAAATCTGAAAATATTTTTAACATTATTTATTGTATTCACAGTCAAAAATATATATTCATGCCTACACACAAAGAAATTTATGTTGCTATAGATGTTTTAAAAGAACCAATTAAGAATAAATAAAAACGAAATTTGTAAATTGCTTATATAAACTTAATACTTAATCACTTTCCAATTATAGACTTATTTTATGATAACGAGCGTAATTTCAAACGAAGAACTTTATCTTCCCACTCTTTTTATATCAGTGACATAACCTTCACTTTCATTGCATTTATTAATTATGCAGAAGCTTTACGGAAACTTACTTCTCGAGAAGATGTATTTTTAGAAGTTCTGTTTTAGGAAGTGATTTTGAACTATCTTCGGAGAAATTAGAGCAAACTAGGTATTTTTATTACTTCTATTTATAACGAGTAAACGTCACTCAGTGTCTCAAGGACATCGGTGACGCTCTTTCTTTCTGTCTGTTAAATTCGAGTTTGTTAATCAATTTTTTAATGAAATATTAAATTTCTCCTGAACACAATTGTATATTTCTTTTATTTCACATAACTATTTATAGTTATACATTTTTAAACATTAATATTAATTTCAAATATTTAAACCAATAATGTTATAATAAATCTTTTTCAATTAATACAACATTGAACATTTGACATTTAGAAGGAGTTTCTTTGAGATCGTTTATCTGTTATGGCCATTCTCGCAAATGATATTTAATTTACATAATCACGCAAATTTCTTCTTTTTTTACATATATCTTTATATACATTCTTCCATACACAAGTTGATAGTTTTGTTACTCAAAACATCCACAGGACGACATAACTACAGACGGGAACTTCACACTATGTAGGTGCGCAATCGAAACCCTGGCGGTTGATCCCGGTGCTGCCACTATGACAGATCGACGGCTATACACTCTTTGCCACGGGGAACCCAAAACATTGAAAGTTTGACAGAATAAAATACAGAAATAAAACAAGATCATAAAATCACATAGTAAAATCATAGACTTGACTAGAGTAGTCGTTTTTGGCTCTAGATAAGACCTCAGCAGTACAATTCTCCATAAAGATCAAAACATTACAAAATTTACGTCAAAGCTTTCATATTCATCTGGAACAGAGTATGTACTTTCTTTCTTTAAATAGTCTCATTCCTCGTGATACCTCGTGATGAAGGGCCCGAGTCGTATACTCTAGTCTATTATTTTATTATTTGATTTTAATATGTTGTTTTATTTTGTATTTTATTAAACGTCGGATTCTAAAAAATGTATCACTTTTAAATAATATGAATTCTTTTTTTTTAATAAAAATATTTCTTAATCTGATATTTTTTAACATACTGCTATTCTTGAAATAATTCTTATGATTCCCAAAGTACCAATATTCTTTGCAAACTAAACTACGACCATACACTTGTATCAAGCCACTAATGTTTAGTTAAACCTTAGCTTAAAATTAAATCAAATCAAATTTTAAATTGATAATATTCGTAATATTTAGAGCCTACACAAGTTCTTCAACCTGTGGCCCGCGTACCACAGAACTATCATTATTTTAGAATAGAAAAAATTGCCGTATTTAATGGCAGAAATTTTACGATTAAATAAAGCGAAGGTATTTCGTTGCGATTTCTAATGGCATACGAATTTCAGGCAAATAGTTTGAATATCTTTATGTTATGATATTTGTAAGCTAATGTTAAATCAATGGAGATCTTCTGTACAACTTTCTTGCTTGAAATTCAGGATTTTAAAATCATTTTTTTGCACATATCCGCGGTCGCCATCTAATTTTGAGTGCTCTATCCGTTTTTGTTTCAGTTTCATATTACGGCATTTAATATATCGTAGAAAAATTAGCTGACTGGTTCCAAAATTGAAAGTATCTTCAGAAAGAAACTTCATCCAAAAAAAAAAAGAATATAGGTACAACATTAGCCATGAATTTCAGATTCTTATGCAAAAAGGATAATTTAAAAATATTGAAATGAAAGGAAGAAATTTGCAAATAACGCTTCCATTGGTTTAACGTTAGCTTCGAATCTCGAAGCGTGAATGGATTAGGTTTATATCTGTCTTCTATTCGTAAATGTAACCATTATCTCTAATAGTAATATAGCCAAAATTTGATTTCGTCTTGAAAGAAAATGCAACTCTTATTGACATCGTTGTCGTCACGTGACTGTAAAGATGAGTTGAATCCAAGTTAGTGACATGTGGATATGCCACACTTTGTGATAAATTTCAAATTTTAAAATAAATACGGCATAGTGACTTCACCGTGGAGTCACGAAAAAACACTTACCCCAATCATTTCTCAATCAAAATTATTTACATATTTTGTTAGTACTTGCTTTGTGATATTTCCTTAACTTCTTCTATTAATTTAATTAATTATAAATAATAAATTATTTAACGACTAAAAATGCAAAACACATAATTATAGTGAAATACATAAAAACAACGTTTAAAGCAACAATAATCTACTGCAATTACAGACCGGTTTCGTTAGCATTAAGCTTATCGTCAACAGTGTAAAAATAATAATGGTATTTTTCTTACACGTGTATATAATAAAAGCATACAGTAAATATTTTCGGGCAATAGAATTTCAGAAAGAGGGGGGAAGGCAATAGGATTAGCGAGACAAAAATTATGCCTATTAGTTGTTGTTTTTTCGATTTCTGAAATGAGATTACGACAACTCAGACAATGTAGTCTACTGCCCGAATCCGAGTAATTCGCCTTCAACCCACAGAACTTCAGACATTCGTTGAGTAAGTTATCAAGTAGTACTTTGTTTTGTTACGTCTTTTCACTTGCTATTAGGTGCAGCTCAATGCCATGCATGCTGTATTATTTCTGTATGGCATTATGCATCTATTAGGCATAGAGAAATCTTTGAAGATCGATTACCAACATAGTAAAGGTAATTTGTACACAGATTATTAATAAATGCGAGGTTATCTACACTCCTCACGACCCTTCGTAACCACGCTGCAATTCAGCAATGTAGAAATAATCTCAATAAAATGTACAGATCTAGAATACAATTACACAATATCTAAACTTTCTATTTATAGCCAGATCAGAAATTTTCTATCTGATAATTTCAGTATTTCCTAATCCGCTTATCGGTTTCTGTTTTTTTACCTTAGTCAGCAAGAAAATGTAGCGGCTTTGAAAAAAAATATCATATTAATGGCAATATAAGTATAAAATTGGGTTAGTTAAAACAAAATCTGTCAGACAAACCGCAAATATTCTGAAATACTACTGGTGCTTACCATTAAAAGCAACATAAAAAAAAAGTTTTTAAGAATTTACCATCGTAAAATGTACAAATACTTGATTATTAATATTAAGAAATATTTCGTCTGCCATTTTAAAAGAAAATTAACATTTTTCATGCAGAGTTTCGTAAAACAAAAAAAATCATTTTCCAATAGCTAACATGAAAATTTAAAGTCATCCTGTTTTTCATTTCAATAAATGTTGATGAATTGAAAGAAAAAAAATGTGCTGCTGGAAGAAAAAGTGTAAGTTACAAGAAATAGTTTGAATTAAAGTGAAGTGACGAAAATAATTTCAATATATAGTAAATGAATTAATTCGCTCAGGAATAAGAACGCAGAAATGACTTTTGATAAAAATGAAATAAATATGAAGAAAAATGTCATTGCATTGGAAAGAAAATTCGTTTTCTTGTGGAAAACTTTTAGAAGAAGAAAAAAACTAAGAAGGTAAAATAACTAATAAGAATTTATGCAAATTCGCCATTCTATTCAAACTAGAACTATTTTTGCTAGATTTGTATTTGGTGTACGTTAAATATACATTATTTCCTTTTGATGTCCAAATACAAATATATAATTATTTTGAGCTACCGTAATATGGGGTTACATGGACCAACAGCAAAATAATATTCACATTTTATATCCATTTTCTGGACGCGTATCTGCCTTGTGTCATTGATATTCTATGAGAAATAAGCCAAATTACCTCTCAAGTCGTGACGCTATAACTATAAGGTGAGTGAAATGCTACACATATCACAGTAACAAAGTTTGTTGTTTCATGCACAAACTTATATATTTTTTAGGATTTTTTAAGGGAATCTATGCATTATTTTATTACTACCACCAATTTAGACCCGGTGAAAATGGACACTATCTTCGATAATTCCTTAGTCTGCAATTGAACCATATTCCCAAAAGCGATAGATTCAAGTTGCTATCGTGAAAAGCATTCAGATATTTCGATTGAAACTCATTTGCAATATGTATATACGAACTGCTGGAAAAATACTGTTTACAATTAAAAGTTCACATAGCCACCTATAAACACAATCTGAGCACTGATGCAAACGTCGCGTCGTAGGATCAATTGACGACAAATGGCATGTATGCGAGGCAGCCGAAAAAGACAGGCTACCGCACTGCCTCACGCGTTCATCTTCATTCGGACTCCTTGAGTCACGTGATCAGGGTTCGCACGCTTTTAAGCCACGCCCAATTTTGTAAGGACTCTTCCACCAGTAATCGCATAAAACTATCTTCTACCTAATGAATCTTGAATACTATTAGGGAGAATATGATCGTTCAATTATACTGGTGGCAGAGTCCGAACAAAATGGGGCGTGGCTTAAAAGCGTGCGAACCCTGTGTGATGTTCTTTTCGTGCACCTGCATTCATGCATTAACCCCACTTGCACCGCGTGTCTCAAAAGGTGCAAAAGCAGACAAACACGTGACGCAGTTTGCAGCAGCCTCTCTTTATCGTCTGTCTCGAAAGGTATAAATGTTAGTACTCTTGCAATGTCAGTAGGCGATAGACAATGCAATTATTTCCAGTACACTTCAATTTCCAATAAGATGTTAACTTCTTATGTGCTACTGTCTAAACTCTCTGTATATTGAAGGATCCTTAAAAAGAGTTATCCATCGCGGTATTCATTTATCTGTTCTTGTAGGAGTTTTCATTCCAAGCGATACAGCTTGAAAAGCATCGCTATTCCTTTTTTCGTCAGTAAACAAAGAGATCTGATTTCCATAGCTTGCAATTATTTTCTTTCTTTAGTGTTTCACGCATATCCGTGACAGTGTTCCAATGCAAAATAATATATATTTGAAATTGCGTAAGCTTTTTTGTTTGAGGATATTTACGCTTCTCTAAAATTTCGTCATAACGATATATTTCCGAAAAAAAATTAAAACTTCTAACATATAAAGCATTAATTTTAAGTTTATTTGCAAAATTTTAAAAAGGATATGTGAATTGCGTATAAAGAGTGGATTTTGTTATTATTATATATATTTTTTATAATTATCTCTTAACGGCATTAATGATTTATTAATTATTTATTTACTGTGAAATGTTCTAAAATTCCAATTTGTTTCATAACTATTCAGATGGCTCATCAACTGTGCAAGACATACAGCAACAAGTTATTCCGATTAGTACATGATACGGAGCATTTAAATGCGTAAAAGGAAGAATGCGCTACACTCTGGGAATGGTGCACTGGGTTTAATTGGTTATTGCATTATCTACTTAAAATATGATATATTAATAAATCAGTCTAAAAATATAAATCTACTTAATAATAATAATACCTACGGATAATCTACTACTTCAAATGTACATTGCATTATAATTATTTGGGTAACTTTTGCAACAAACTTCGAAAAGAATGTATGTAATTTTTCAAAAATAGCATATGGGATATTTAACTTATTTCATTACGGCAAAATAATATTTTAAATAAATGCTGTTATTTTAAGCAATTGAGTCAAATTCGATTCGATTGTTATTTATTATGCATTTAGCTATGTCTATTCATCTACGAAAATTAAATAGTAAAATACATAATGAATAATTTTCTTATTTTATATGTTAAGGAGATTACTTTAAAAAGTCAGCTAATGTAGGAAAAATTAAAATTTAGTATAATGCTTCACTTTTCTTTTACCTTGAGCTGTCTAATAATAAAGTGACAAAAAGAATAACGGAAAATTTTAATACAGATTTATTTTTCAAAATTAAGTCGTCGAAGATTTTATACAGTTTTTAACATGAAATGATTGATACTGTTGTAATGTTACTTTATTTAATTTTGACATACACAATCTTAATATCATTATCTATGCATTTGGCAACAAACTTTTCGGCTGTAAATATTCAAAAATTTTTCAACACTCAAAAAAATGCTGATTTTTTTTATCTTTATTATGCATGAAATCATGTTATTAAAATATGTCATTCATATAGCAGAATTCCTTGGTAATATAAACAAATGCCAAGATTGACATTTTATATCTTCATACGATGGTTGGGTGGCACTGTGATCATTTGTTGTCCGCGAGTATTTGGCAAACCTGGACCTAAATTTTCCGTGGATTTTGAATGCTACAAACACACGTCTTAACGGGTAATTAAACTCCAAACCACCAGTTAAGAAATCAACGTCGTACAGGGACTAGACGAGGTAAAGTGTCCTTGTTGTTATTTGGTGAAACATTTAAAAATCACATATGAAAACACGCTCATACGTGGTAGTAAATCAGAAATGGCTTACTAATAGGAAATTTATAACCAAAAATTGCGAAGATCTCTTTTTACGTGAATTCTGATATTAAATAAATCTCAGTAAATTTGTAATTATTCACATGCGATATTTTCTTGAGGTCACTCCAGAAGTTCGACCTTTAATCTGCAGTGAGTCTCAAAATTTTATATATGTATTTAATATATAATTATTATATCCATAAAAAAGGCTTATTTTCTTAAAGATTATGACATTGACTAACAATGCAGAGGATCTGATTTTGAATTTTTATCCTCGAGCACTTCTACGAGCGTATCTAATTCGGTAATTTTTATGTTATCTTATTTGAAATTGCGAAACAAAAAAAAAATATTTTCAACACTCAGTTAAAGCATTTCCATCAAACTATCAATAATGTAAATCGGACTTCACAATCACAATTGAAAAGACACAAATTAGCTCTTTTTTCATATCACCATTTCATTTGACCGTTGATATTCCATCTGTCAGCTATTTTCGTACATAATAATCGATACTAAACATGATTCACAATTTTAAAAATTCAAAATGAAAAGATTTTATAGTGTATAGAAGCAAGATTCTTTAACATGTTTCCTGTTTGAAATTTTATATATTTCAACAACAGTAGCAAATTCGTAGAATTTTCTACTTACTTGACGGATTATATTTTATTTAACAACAGCATGTGTCGACATAGGCATTTGCTACAAGTCACTTGTGTGATCCAATTGCAAGCAATATAAGAACTTACAAAACCTGTAATTATATGCTGTAACATAACATATCGATTAAAATTCTTTTTTATGTCATAATTAGTTAAAGACCAAAAAATAAATAATATACTGATGCGTTTATACACAACTTTAAAATTACTATTATAAGAAAAATACATTGTAATTTTTTTAAAGAAACATTTAGCTTTTATTTTTTAAATTTTTGTTTTTTCAACGAAAATCAATGCTTTGTAATAAAAGAGTGTCCAAAATAAAATTTTACCATATCAAATTTAATGCAGTTCATTAAAGCAAAAGCAAATTTAATTCTATAAAATGGTTAACAATTTGAATGTAATTTTATAATACATAAGCAATGTTAACAAAACTCAAAATGAGTAAATTACATACGATGAAGATATAAAACTGGAATTCAATCGTGGTTATTCTAAATATGCATCCGACTGTAAACCGCACATATATATATACAATGAATGAATAAGTAATGATAGTAATGAAACATATCCATTCATAGCTTAAACTATGTAGATGACACTGAATGATTCTGATAACTACGACGCTGCGCAAACAAATATCACTATATTTCGAAAGTAATGCTATATGGATAATACACTGGAGGAATCATCTGTTACATAAGTAAAATATGACCAAATTCTGTAACGGGACTCAAATTAAAAGAACATAGTTTCGAAAGTAAAACTATATGGATAATACACTGGAGGAATCATTCGTTACATAAGTACAATGTGACCAAATTCTGTAACGGGACTCAAATTAAAAAAACTCACAACTTTAGAATTTATAACATTTTAAACTTTATCTTTTTTAAACGCCATAAATGTATGAACTTTTTTAATTTTTACAAGTTTTTTTAATAAAAAACTGCATAAACTGCGTAATTTATGATCACAAATTTTAGCGAAACTCGGGTACGTTAGGTAACATGGTAGTTATTATAATTTTTTCTATGTTTAATGATAGATTTAAATAAATTGGATAGTTCCATATATAATTTGATAATACAATTTCATAGGGTTCTATTTACTCTTCATTTTATATCGGTTTTCAGATTAAATATAAATATCACTTATGCTTTCCTAATCAAATGAATGAAAAATAAATTAATTTATTTTTCAAAGTGTCAAAATCATGAAAATAAAATGCATTTATCTTTTTTAAACCTTCAAAGTAATTTTAAATGGAATCAAAACTTACGCCTATTGTCCGGAAATACCGATGAAAGGTTTTTATAACTTGAATAGGAAGCGATATAATGAAATGAGAAAGGGGTTACAGGTTTCTTAGTTTCCATGGCAACAAGTTCAGCCAGGTGGTTACTCTACTCTTCCTCATCAAAGCAAGCAACACCTGAGAGCAGAAACTCTTCGTAAACGATTCTTCGTAAAAATCAATAAAGCAAGGTCACTTGCTCCGTTGTTCATGTAAAAAAAAAAAAAAAATATATATATATATATATACTCTTCTGATCTTCTTGCCTCCATTTTCATCTGGTATACGCAATCATTTGAGGCATCTTCCTCCTCGTTAAACGATATTTGTGGTAACTTACAACACAAAAAATCGCCAGGATTTAATTATGATTCTGGAAGATGTTTCTTTAGGTTTGCTAATGAATGTTTTTCTAAGATATTGTGGTGAGAGAGTCATGTTCACGAAAAAAGACGAAAAAAAATGTTGTTAAAAGATATTTAAGCTTCTTTACCAAAAAGAATTGGTTGCTATTTAAAAAATAAATATGTTAACAGTTTTTTCACAAATGAGCTCAAATATAATGTTAGTGTTTTTAATGATGTAGTGTGTTTTTTTAATTTAAAACATGTTTTTACATGTTATTTATAATCCATATAAATGGATTTCTTTAACACTGTACTCCCAAAATAATATTAAAGGACTAAAATAACAATGAAAAAATCCTTTTAATATTTTGCAACAACTGTTACTTTGCGTATTTAAAGTGTATTTTAATTGTAAAACTAAAAAGCTCATTTGACACTGTTTAAAAATATTATATGAAAACTATTCTTTTCGCTACTTTCACAGTAATATTAAAGCTACGTATTTCTATTTCAAATTTTCATTTGGAGTCATTATGCCATCATTTGTTTCATTAACTTGTTAGTTGAAATACGTGCGATTCAAAAGTTTCCATAATGCATATAAATATATTTAAAACAAAGAAATCTATTTAATAAAATGTTCCTTATTCCTTTGCTGTATTTGACTTCACTTACTAAGTCAATTTTACGATTTAATAGAGGTTTATATCATCTCGGATTATACTAAATAGATTCTGGGAACTTTTGGATCGCGGCACATATATAAGGTATGGGAAGATTTAAGCATTTAAAATGTTACACTTAACAAATTTGGGTAATATAAAGTGTCACTTATATCCAATAAGAAACATTCTGTATGTTTTAATATTTTAATAAGTCAACTTATCTTGCTACATAATGTTTATTTACAAACGTGTATTTCCAAGATGTGTTTAAAATTCTATTACCTCTCTTACAAGTTTTTTTTAATATTATAATAAAAATTATAATTAAAGGAAAATTATAAGAAAACAGTTTGGAAAACTTTGATCATACAATGTTTTAATTGGTAAGGAAATTACATTTTAATATAATCTATTATTATTATTATTACTATTTGTGTTATGTAATACATTTTTATATTTATTTAATTTATAGAACTTTATTTACTAAAATATAGCCATAAATAAAATTTGACGTAGACATTTTACATTCATTTTGAAAGAACTTAATACTGTATATAGAAACACGTTTCTGTGTAAAATGATTTATGTTCACGTTAATGTACAAAAAAATTTTGCTCATTTTTTAACTTTTCGTTTTCAATTTTGTTTTACTATATTTTATCATCACGGGTTATTACAATTAGCAATTACTCGTAACTATTTTTAAATAAGGATAAATGTTTATGTCCGCACCTCAATATTCAGAGGAAAGAAAATAACAACTGTGTCGTTTTTCATCGACAACATTATCATCATCTACAGGGTGATTATAAAAAAACTATCCCGATATATGAGCCCCTAACTGTCATACCGTTCACAGAAACTGAATGAAATTCTGGCCTAACGTATTTTGAGGTATTCGTTCAAGAATCATGTGAAAAACAATGATTAAATTCTAACAGTTACGGTTACAGTGACAAAATTTCGAAAATTTCAAATGGCAACACCTACTTTTTTTTATTGGAATGTGATCTTCATAGTGAAAAACCATAAAAAGCGTTGGAACGGTACCTGTAGCACGAAAATCGCCGGTGCTAGACAGACTAAGAAGAAAAGTGAAAACAACCAATAAAGGACAGAGAAGCAACAGAAAGTAAAACATTTTATTGTTCAGTGCTATCCACCATCTGCCGCATGTGTCGTCGTGTGTGAAATGGAAAATGTATGAAACACAATAAAATGTCTTGTTTTCTGTTGCTTCTCTGTCCTTATTGGTTGTTTTCATTATTCTTCTTAGTCTGTCTAGCGCCGGCAATTTTCGTACTACAGGTACCGTTCCAACGCTTTTTAAGTTTTTTCAATATGAAGATCAAATTCCAATAAAAAAAAATAGGTGTTGCCATTTGAAATTTTCGAAATTTTGTCACTGTAACCGTAACTGTTAGAATTTAACTTTTGCCTTTCATATGATTCTTGAGCGCATACCTCAAAATACTTTAAACCAAAATTTCATTCAGTTTCTGTGAACGGTATGATAGTTAGGGGCTCATATATCGGGATAGTTTTTTTTATAATCACCCTGTACATTCAATAAATTGGCGTCTATAGAATTAACATTATATATAGAATTAATTGTATACATTTACTTATCATGAATAAAGCATATTTACGGATTAATAATTAAATTTGGCATACTACAGTTAAATCTTCAAGAAATTTCATTTTTGAAAAATATAGGGCGAACTTGGGATACTTGACCCATAGGGATACTTGACCCAAGGCCTTTTTCTCAGAATTGGGAAAGTTTTGTAAGCTGGAAGTAGCATCACTTCTTTTATTTCAGGCGGCTTACCATATGGTGAAAATAACAACTGAATCATTTCATAAGTTTTTAAACTATCAGACAAAATACATTTTCATGCTCCAAAAGTAATTTTTTTGTGCTGTAAACTCTGATGTTATAATTTTTTTTGTTTAAAGGTAAGACTTTTTTAATTGGTCATTTGTTTTGTACACGTTTTTAGCTACAATAACATGTATAATAGTATTAATTTACTTATTAGCAAATGGCTGCATTTTAGGGTTATGTAGTAAATATGCAACTAGGGACACTTGACCCAAGTCACCTAGGGATACTTGACCCAAGGGATTAGTACTATTCAAATGCGTTTTATTTATTTATTTTTTTTTCGTATAGATGCCCTAAAAATATAAAAGAAAGAGGGGGCTAAACCCAGAGAGGTTATTCATTCTGGTATTTAGGAAAAATCTTTGGCAAAGGTCCTGGATGATGACCTATATCATACAGTAGCCAAATAATTTCGTCTCTGTAGAACCACTTTAAGAAGGTATGTCAGAAAAATCCAGAGATAGCAAACAACAAATTTTGTTCCATCATATAGTAAAGCAAAGCAAGTTTTTAATGAAAAAGAAGAAGAACTGTCCAACTATTTAGAAGTTATTGCTCGCATAAATCATGGTTAGTCACCAAGTTAACTACCAAGATAGAATTACAAGTTCTGTGTTTAAATATGACTTTATATTTGGAGTTGATTAAATTGTTATTTTCTTATTCTGGAACTTGTTTAGGCACAGGATGAACTTTCAGACTGCTAATATTTTGAACTTTCTGTAACAAAAATTTAAATTGGACATATTAATGCTAGGCCTATGTAATAAAAATTAAATGTATTAATTTCATTTGACAAAAATAAAAAAGCATTAACCTTAACGTTAATTTTGTTCTTATGTAAAAGTGTTTTGTTTGTAATTTTAAATCATACCCCAAATTTTTGACTTGGGTCAAGTATCCCTAATGGCTGGGTCAAGTATCCCCATACATTGGGATACTTGACCCAAATTGAAAGTTTTTGAATAATCCTATTTTACTACCTTTACAGTAATATTTCGGAATAAGAATAATAAATATTGTGCAATACTTCCTTAAGTTTATATAGACTGCATTTACACACCCATAAGTATTGTACAAAAAAATTAAAAATACAAAACTAACAGCTGGGTCAAGTATCCCTAGTTTCCCCTACATATAAAAGTGCAATATTTTCTGGGCAATTTAGAATAAACAACACAAAATATTTGTGTAGCGATACCAGTTATTACTACAAATGTGTCAGGTATTTTCCATTTAAGCAATAATTAAATTAATACTTTAGATATTTTTTTTCTAAAAATTATGAAAACGTGTTTTATTTCAAATTGAGCATAATATTTCTCTTGAACAGCTAAATATTTTTGCATGCAACAACGATATACGCAACGATAAACGCAATGGACACTATACTTTTACTAGATTAATTTTAACACAATTATTCAAATTGGTAAAGAAATCATACGAGTTGTAATTTTCCAACTGGACGAAAAATGTCCGGGCCAGGATTCGAACCTGGGATCACTTGACTGAAGCTGACACGCTCTACCAACTGAGCTATCCCGGTCGAATCTGGACGACATAATTCATCCATATGGATGAATTATGCCCTCCAGATTCGACCGGGAAAATTACAACTCGTACTATACTTTTAAACGAGCAATTTATAGTTCACCTCAGTAATGCATATAATTTTCATTGTGTCTGAAATAGTGAAACATCATTAAGTTACACTGCAAACGATTCCCCCCCCCCCCCCCCGTAGAACAAAGTGTAAGAAAATTCTTTTTTTGTTTGATCCTGTAAATGAATAATAAATATTTTGCATACCATATTCTACGAAAAGCGTGTTTTAACGCTCTTCATAATTATATATCAATTTCATCATGTTTCAAATGGCGTAGTTTCATCAAAATGCACTTGAAACGATTATTTCCCATTGACTGTAATGTAATGGAATACTTTTGACTGTCCCTGTAAAAACACTGTAAGTGCTACACGCTTCATTTGCAATAGGGAACATGCTGTAGTAAACGACAATATCATACAAAAAATTCAGGGCAATTCGAGTATATTTACGTGAGTTAGAGCACGGCCAGGCGGTGGACAAACGGAAGTCATAAACAATTTTCAACTAGGTTGGAAAGTGTTAAAAAGAATGAAACATGATTCAGTTTATGTTCCTTATGGAAAACATGGGGAATAGATATAAAATATACGCAATTTGAAACAAAGCACGTGGTATGCGAAATTCTGGAAATTGGATTATCATGAATTGCACTAGCAAGATCGTTACTAGACTATTTTCTTTCAATTGTATATATACTTGATACTATAATTACAATGTAGAGATTTAATTTTATGTATTAAATTATTACATAAATTCTTTCCATAAAATGACATTAAAACTATATGTATGAAAACATTGCGATTCATTAAACGATTATTCAATCATGATATTTTAAAATACCCGCTGGTACAACATTTTAACACATCGGTTGATAAGTTCACAGTCTGGCACACAGAGGGCGTTGCAATCGCCGAACCGATGATTTTTTTAGTAAATACTAACCTTTAAAAGGTAGCAGAAAAAATGTCATGATGATTCGCCGTGTGGATAAAACATTAGAGTGGTTTTAGTTGAACAACTTTGTTGATAAACAAAAAAATGGATAAACAAGAATTTCAAGAATTGCTATTTGGTAAAAAACACTGTTCAAACAAAAGTTTGGCTTGATATGCGTTATCCGGACACCGCACCAGGTAAATCAACCATTATTGACTGGTTTGCTGAATTTAAACGTGGTCGTACAGACACCAGTGATGCACCACACAAAACAGGTGGTTACTCCGGAAAACATAAAAAAAGTCCACAAAATCGTTTTGGAGAACCGTAAAGTGAAGTTGCAGGAGATAGCTCAGACTCTGAAGATATCCAAGGAACGTGTAGGTTTTATTTTGAATGAACATTTGCCTATGAAAAACCTGTTGTCAACGTGGGTGCCGCGCGTGTTGACTTTTGACCAAAAACAACAACGAGTCGATGATTCTAAGCACTGTTTGGAGCTTTTTCGTTACAAAATTATGTTATTTATTATAAAATTATTATTATTATTTATTTATTAAATTATTTTTATTAACTTATTATTATTAAATTCTTATTCTTCTTCTTCTTATTATTATTAAATTATTATTTATTATTAAAGTTATGTTATTTTTTAAAGTTATAATGTTATAAAGTTATAAAGTTATAAAGTTATGTTAAAAAGTTGTGTTTTCTTTATTAGACCGGGAACTTACCAGCCCATGTGTTAGAGTAATTAATCTGTAAAATAAAAGAAATCATATTTTCATCTAAATTTTAAAATCCTGAAATGAGTAAAATGAAAATCTTACACGTAGAACTTATGCTTAAGGGTTTTTAATGCATAACACAAAGGTATAACAAACTAAAAGGATTGAAACAAAGGGGGCATAATTAGGTTTGAGTTGTGTAACTTAGTTTGTTTTTCTAACCTATATAGCACGTTAGCTTATAGCTTCGAACAACATTGTCTCAAGAATTTTTTAAGTTGAAACAAGTCTAGAACAAAGTTAAACGTCATGAATTTAAAAAAAGCCCCAGTGAATGTCTAATATTCACAGGGGATCATTATGATCGATATGACATATACTATACCGGGTGTCCTAAAAGTCTGGAAACGGTCGAATATCTCTAGAAATGTACATCAGATTGAAAAACGGAAAATATGTGTTCAGTGTTTTTGAAATATCTATTTAGGGATAACAAAGTTGAATAAACCCACCCAACTGTACCCCCTGGGGGAAAGGGGGGGGGCAACTTTGAAATCTTAAATGATAACTAAATGATAAAAAAATACGTCACTTTTGTATTTAACAATTTCTTCGGAAAGTCGTAGATGGTGCTGTAATCGAGTAAACTGCAGTGAGGATCGTTTCCATTGAAAAGTCTGGAAACGATCGAATAACTCGAGAAATATACATCGGATTGATAAATGTTTAATGTTTTTGAAAAATCTATTTAGGTATATCAAAGTTAGCCCCACCTCTGCCCCCTGATGGTGAAAGGGGGACAACTTTGATATCTTAAATGATAAGCCCCCCACCCTTTTTATTGCAGATTTGGATTCTATGGGAAAAAATACGCAATTTTGTATTTATCATTTTATTCGGAAAATCGTACATGGCGCTGTAATCGAGTAAAAGGTAGTGAGAATCCATCTCGAGTTATTCGACAGCTTCCAGGCTTTTCATTGGAAACGATTCTCACAGTGTTTTGCTCGATTACTGTGCCATCTACGATTTTACGGAGAAAATGTTAAATACAAAAGTTACGTATGTTTTCTGTAGAATCCAAATCTGCAATAAAAAATAGAGTTATCGTTTAAGATTTCAAAGTTCCCCCCTTTCTCCCCAGGGGGGCAGTATTGAGGCGCAACTTTGATTTACCTAAATAGATTTTTCAAAATATTGATCACATATTTTACGTTTTTCAATACGATGTATATTTCTCGAGTTATTCGACCGTTTCCAGACTTTTCTGACATCCTGTATGTAACATATCTAAAGTAATTTAAGAAGCTAAAATTCTATACTTTAAATTAGTTGCATTTATTTAAATATATTTTTCTTACATCTATAATTTGTATATATTTTATATCATACTTTAAATTAAATTTCTTTCCTTTTAGGGAATGCTGATTATTTTAGTTCAATTGTGCAGACTTGTGGAGTCATAGGACTGAAGAAGAAAAATAAGTTTCCTTTTGTTTTCATTGTAATGGTAAGACAAAAATCCATGTCCAATATATTATTTAAGTTTAATTTTTACACCTTCCAACTTATTGCCATTGAAATTAAACCAGTAATTCAGCAATTTAACAAAGTAATTTGGTAAGACAAGGTTTTTTTTTTTTTTTTTTTGTAAAAGCAGATTGCTATAAAATGCATGTATATTTTTAACAGAGAACTCACCGGTGTCACTGTTTTGAGTATCACTATTTCCAAACTATTACCTTCGTTCAAGATTTCTGGAACATTTGCCTTTGAATTCTAGTGCGAAGTTTGTTGGTTGAAAATAATGGTTACTAAGAAAGTTAGAATTGTATTCCCTGATAGTATAACAATTAAAATTATATATTACAAAATCATATATGAATATGAGTTCATTAAGGCTGCTCGTCAGTAAACTTCCCGGTTCCCCTCGCTAATGTTATTCCTATGGGCGTAGGATGCATTCGTATTTTTTAAATATCTCCTCGGAAAATTAATATTTTTGACATCTGTTTTCTTTGTACTGTTCTTAAAGAATGTCTCTTTTTTTCTTAGTTGTCAATTTTTTTCTAAACTATATACTTAATTTTATATGAAATGTTAAAATCTTATTCAGTTTCGCTAAGATTTTAACACATAAAAATATAAATTAAGCGCATAGTTTAGAAATATTTTGACAACTAAGAAAAAAAGAGACATTCTTTAAGAACAGTACAAAGAAAACAGATGTCAAAAATATTAATGTCCTGAGGAGATATTTTAAAAATACGAATGCATCTTACGCCCATAGGAATAACATTAGCGAGGGGAATCGGGAAGTTTACTGACGAGCAGCCTTAAACGATAACAAATATATCTGTGTCCATGAAGTTAATTTATTTAAAGTTACTTAAGCGTATTGCAGTTTCTAAAAATTATAGTTATCCCTCATTAATCTCTTTTATACTTTTAGTAATTTGAACTAATATAAATATTGCAAAGGGAGATATAATTCATTGATCCAAACGACATAATATTTCGCGGTAGCATTTTCATATACATGGTGCGTATAAACCAGGTATAAAATTCAAAAGTCACAGTTTTCCAACTACAAATGACACAATCCCACAAAGAACACTATAGTAGGAAAAAGCCGATCAGATAAAAAATAAATACTTGTATTTTAAGCTATTTGTAGCGTGAAGGAATAAGCGAAATTGCGTAATATTTGGTACGCTTAATATTTAAGAAAGAGGTAAAAGAAAGTGGCACAGAAAACAAAATACGCTTCAAAATGACATTGATAAAGGATGTTAAGGGAATTAATTTTCGTATAGAAAACTGTCATAGTAAACACACCTAAAACAATATTCAAACAGTATTTCTGCAAGCAACATTACCTATATTCATTAAAGTAGGCGAGATCGCATTTACTTTTACTGTTATCCTAAAATCGCACCTCAAACACTGCGTAGTTGTTTCGCGTGAAGTGTATAATATTTTTAAAAGTAATGTATGCTGTTAATTTCTATGCATGTTAAGAAGGATACTTTCAAAGTTTCAGGACGCTATATCTTTTACATTTAAATGTGCAAGTGGAAGGAAACAGTTACTTCGAAGAAAAAATTAACACTTTGTTGGCTGCTACTGTCAAACCTCTAAGTGGTACCACCATTTTGACCAGTTTAGAAATTTGAAACTTTTTTGTTGCTTTAAGAATTATTTTAATGCAGAAAAATCATAATTTATTTGTTAGAAGACCATACAAAAAGGGAAAGGACAATTCTTGTGCGATAGATATACAGTGCGCCACAGCGAATAAACAGTAAATTTAAGAGCCCCCCCCTTTTTTGTTTTTCAGAATAGTAATAACTTTAAAATTCAGTGTACACACTTGCTCCGCCAATTCTCAATCAATATTTACGAAAATGTAGATCATAAGTATTTTCTAGTGAAATATGTACTTTTTTTTTTAATATTGGTATCTGGCTTTTCTGTGAATCTTTAAGTAACGAATGTTTTGATTGAAAATTCAAATTCACTTTAAATTAATCCATTTTACCAAGAATGCATACTTTTTACAACGACTACATATTTCACTAGCTTTTGGACTAAAAACGTTTGTCTCATTAATCTTGGTTAAGACTACGATGAGCTATAGTGTCCACCGTTTGACCATCCCATCATTCTTCGAACGTTCCCTCCAATCAGCTGTCAAGCCGCCATTTTTTAATATATGAACTAGCTGTTTAACCCGTTCTACGCACGGGAGTTCATGAATTTAATTCTAAAATGTGAATAAAATGAATTTAATTCCCCTGTTAAAATGTTGAGTTTTTCAATAACTATACGATTCAGAAAAAAAATACTACTGCACACTTTTTTTTAATGAAACTTAATTTATGTTTCTATGGCAACAGACGATAAAACGATATCTTTGGAATAAGGGAATAAATAGAATTAAAATGTTGTTAATCTTTGTGATAAAATGTGTTTCTTTATTTTAAAAAAATGAAATAATGAAGAGCAATTAAATAATCTCTAATTATTTGCATGCGAGGTAAAAGAATTATCGTAATACCCGCTACAGCTTCTTAGTATTGCAGCGTGACGTCCATAATATGTATATCTCACATTGCGGTAAACATTTAGAACTGGTTAGAACTCGCGAAATTACGGGTTGACATAAAAAAGGCAAAAATTCGTCAAAAACTTAAAAAAAAATCTATTTAAAATTTTTGAATTTTTTGCCCCAATTGTTCATTGGCTCCCTACCAGCAACCCGTATGCCAAATTTCGTAGCCCTGCGCCCAGTGTTTTTCCAAGTTTTTGAGGTTACATAGATACGCGCACGGATTTTAATAGGGTAGATATTATTCTAGCTGACCCACCCGGCGTTGCCCGTGTCCGTGTAATAAACTTAAATCTCTTAAAAAACGAAACTCTGTCCCGGATCTCCGATGGCTGTGGCACCGTTTACCGGGCATGCTCATACGCTCCGGAAAATCTTTTATTTACACCTTCTACCGCCAGGGGAGCATTCCGTTCTAAACAAACCTCTTTCCGAACGAACATCTGACACAAGTTCCCGTTGCTTACGGCACCGTAATAGTAGACGTGCAACAAAAGCGGTTTGTAGAAGATGGGAACAATATTCGCCGAGTTATTGAAATAAGGCACAGTTAGAGAAAATAACCTTGAGGGGCTGCCGGGGGGACGGGATGTTGAAGTGTCCTTCAGAAAATGACTAATTAAGAGGAACACTATGCATCTTTAAAAAAATTTTCGTTTGGTTAAGCTATGAACTTAATTACAAATTTGGTTAAACTATTATTTGGAAATAGTGGTAACTACTACTCATAAATTTAGTTTAAGAATATAGAGGATGACTGTTAAGTTAATTATAGTGTTTGTAATCAGTTGCGTTGAAATCGGAAAGACAGTTGCTGAGTTATGGAAACGGGGCATATTTAGAAATAAAACCTTGAAGGAGGTGCCGTGGAGTAGCGGCTGTTCAAGTTCACTTCAGTAAATAACTAATTAGGGGGGCCACTATGCATCTTTAAAAATTCGTTCGTTTGGTTAAGCTAGGAACTTAATTAAAAATTTGTCTTGGACTGTAATTCGGAAATAGTGGTACCCGCTACTCATAAATTTATTTTAATGATATGGATGTTGATTATTAAGTTAAATATGATATTTGGAATTAGTTGCGCTGAAATCGGAAAATTAGTTATTGAGATATGGAAACAGGGCACAGTTAGACAAAAAGCCTTGAGGGAGGAGCCGCGGGGGGGGGGGGTCGGGAGCGGATGTTCAAGTGCCTTTCAACAAATGATAAATTAGTAGACCCACTATATGCATCTTTAAAGATTGATTCATTTGGTTGAGCTAGGAACTTAATTTGAAATTTGGTTTAGACTATTATTCGAAAATACTGGTAACTGTTTTCTAGAAGTACACCCTGATGCTATGAATGCTGATTTTTATGATAATTTAGGAAAATGGAACTGGTTTGGAGAAGTTCGGAAAATAATTATCTGCATTCTGTAAGTAAAGCACCGTTAGAGAAAAAAACCTTGAGGGAGGGGCCGCGAGGATGCAAGCGGTCAAGTGCTAAACAACAAATCATTAACTTTGTCTGTTGGTATGCATCAACTGAATACGGGCTCTGTACTTTTATTAGAAACAAATTTAATTTTTACGAAAATTGTTATTCTAAAATAGCGGTATCATCTATATAAAACAGCGGTTAAACGTTACGGGTGGATAAAAAAAAAATTTAATTTGTTAAATGTAATTAGTTCAGTTGAAATCAGAGCAGTAGATTTGGATTTATTAATAAGGAGGATCAATTAATAAAAAAGCCGCCGCCAGGTGGCGCGCGGTCAAGTAAAATATATGGGATATTTAATAAAAAGTCGTTTACCCTCACCTCTCCCCATCCTTGCAAATTTAACAAATAATTTGTTAAAAAAAGTTTTCTGTAATAATAATCTCTATCATACTAATATATGTCATGTAAAAAAACCCCTTAAACCCAGCTAATTATCCTTCATTAAATCGATAAAATCTTTTAAAATTAAGTTTTTAGCATTCGGCAACGGTCAATAATTAAGTTGATTGTCTACATCTCATATTATCTCTGATCCATCGGTTTTAAACACTCGACTGGGAATTGCAATCATCCCTACCCTTGATTTATTTAATTACTTCTGTGGAGATTTTATACAACCAACCAACCGACGAAAATAAGCGTATTTTTGATGAGATCTCTTTGTAGATGGATTTTAATTAATATTTAATCTATCAAAAATCTATTTAAAATTTTCGAATTTTTTGCCCCAATCGTTCATGACCGCCCTACCAGCTACCCGTGTGCCAAATTTCGTAGCCCTGCGCCCTGCGGTTTTCTAGTTTTTGAGGTTACATAGATAGAAACGCGAACGGTTTTTAATAGTATAGATTAAACAAAATAGTTTCCTAATTTGGTATATGTATTCTAATTTAGTGTAATTGGACTTTTGTATTTCTTAAAAGAAAAATCCCGAAAAAGCCTTAAATTTCACGATATAAAGCAGAATCTGATGAAGTTGCTGGAAATTTGAGTCTTTCATATTTGTCTGTTAACGAGGTCTTAGAAAGGTAATCCATTTGTAATTTTTACAAATATTTCTTAACATCATCAAATGTTGGCAAATGACGTGGAAAAAGTTTGATTTTCACGCTTAAATGTTTAACGTGAATGGCTGTAGGTAAGGAATTTGTTTCGAGAATCTTATCTTTTAGATGAAATACATTTTTCATGTCCGTGATATAAAGAGTACGCAGAAACACATTATCATATTTTGAGTCACCTAGTGTAATTCTATAAATAATTTTCACACTCATAAGATTAACATGTGGTATCCTTTTACTACATCCTCATGCGTTAAGTTGGTTTATGTAAATTTACAAATAACCTTTCGGAACCGGTTACAACCGTTTCCAAAATTGAAAATATCCGCTTATAAAAAAACTGCAACAAAAATCGAAAAAGTAAAAACTAACAACGTTAGAGATCGACCTCAGCTATCCTAAGCAAAAAAAAAAAATCATTTAAAGACATTGAAATGCGAGCGAGAAATTTGAAAATAACCTTCTCATAGACTTAAAATTAGATTGAGCGTTTCTTCAAGTGACTAGTATAGGCTCTAAAATTCGATTATCAGAAGATACAGTATTATTTTTCCTGTCAACAATGGATGAGTGTCAAAATTTGTCATATGGCGTCTCCGGTTAGAAATATGTTAAGAGTTTTTGTCCACTTTAATGACACTTAATTGTTTGTAAAATGTAATACATTTTTGATTTTCAAGTCTTTTTTAAGGTTTTTGCGAAATTCGCATAGATTTTTCATTAGCATTATTTTCATCCAAATATATTAAATGTTTTGTAACTCACTTCAAATCTTAAAAATCCTGTCTTGAAAGATCGAAAAATCTTTGAAGCCTTATTTTATATCAGTTTTTTATTATTGTTATTCTCTGGCTATCAAACGGATGCATTTTGGGTAAATATTCAAATCTGCGAAGGCAATGAAAAAATCTTGCGTTTTCAAACATCAGCTGTGATGGAGTTTCTTATGGAAAATTTACACTTCTACTAATTTATATTCTAACAGAGATCTATGGAATGTCCAAATATGATGATGCCATTTAATATTTCAGTTATATACATACAGAATACGATCTAAATTGGTAAAATTAATTTAACATATTTATGCTCAAAGTATAATTTATTTTTTTCTTTTAATGTTGATTTTCATGTAGAAAAACTGTTCAGTATTTTTTAATGTTCTGTGTATCTTATTATTTATTGAAATCAAAGAACTAGAAAAAGACATGTATTATTAATAAATATAAATAATTTTCCTATTACAAATTTAAAATTTAGTATTAAAAAATAAAAAATAAATTACAGTCCCTGGCCAAATTATTAGACGCAGTTGTTTTTATTATAATTTGTTAAATATCTGGAAAGATACATGAGGAATTATCTTGAAACTTTAGGAGTGTAAACAACATGATAAACGTCATATATTTCCGAGAAGATTTTTTCTTGAAACCTAATAAGGGGCCGTCAACAAATTGAAGAAAAACTAATATCTTTTGGATAACCCTGTAAAAACTAATATCACAAAAGTGTTGAAACGGTATCACACGCTTAGGAGGCTTATTGTAATAATTTGGGTTCATTTTTATGAAGATAGCATGTATACTCGAAGAGAAATTCAGGTTTTTATAAAAACGATCCCAAATTTTACGAAGTTTTTTGCTTATAATTTGCAGAGTTTTTAATATAAAAACAAGTTATTTTCAGAAAATATGACGAACAAAATTATACACAATACCCTGTAATCAAAATTAAAAAATAATAATAATTGCATGAAAAATGAGCAGGTTTACTAAATATTTTTTCACTGCGCATGCGCAAATTCAATCAAAATATACTGTGCATAATATATTAGCTAAATATATAGACCAACTTTTATGAAAGTCTCAAACACATAGCTTGAAAATTCTGATAGTGATCATCGATAGAATAAGCTCGAAATTCGCTGTTTCCAAAAGGAAGCAAAAAGATGAGGGGTTGTATCAAATATAGAATGAGAGACGCTTCATTCTTATTATGTCAACTTTCAAAAGCTAGTATATTTGGATACAACCCCTCATCTTTTTGCTTCCTTTTGGAAACAGCGAATTTCGAGCTTATTCTATCGACGATCACTATCAGAATTTTCAAGTTATGTTTTTGAGACTTTCATAAAAGTTGGTCTATATATTTAGCTAATATATTATGCACAGTATATTTTGATTGAATTCACGCATGCGCAGTGAAAAAATATTTAGTAAACCTGCTCATTTTTCATGCAATTTTTATTATTTTTTAATTCTGATTACAGGGTATTGTGTATAATTTTGTTTGTCATATTTTCTGAAAATAACTTGTTTTTATATTAAAAACTCTGCAAATTATAAGCAAAAAACTTAGTAAAATTTGGGACTGTTTTTATAAAAACCTGAATTTCTCTTCCAGTACACATGCTATCTTCATAAAAATGAACCCAAATTATTACAATAAGCCTCCTAAGCGTGTGATGCCGTTTCAACGCTTTTGTGATATTGGTTTTTACAGGGTTATCAAAAACGTATTCGTTTTTCTTCAATTTGTTGACGGCCCCTTATGGGGTTTCAAGAAAAAATCTTCTCGGAAATATATGACGTTGATCATGTTGTTTACACTCCTAAAGTTTCAAGATAATTCCTCATGTATATTTCCAGATATTTAACAAAATATAATAAAAACAACTGCGTCTAATAATTTGGCCAGGGACTGTACTGAAATATTACGAAGAAGTTTTTTATTTACTAAATATTTTGAAATTATTTAAAGGTGAGCGTTGCTCTTCTCATAATAATAAAAAATTGTTATTCTTGAAGAGATATGAAATTCTTTTTACAGCATACACGATCAATATTTAAGATTGTTGAATAAAAGTGTCATAAAATTTGTAAGAACAGAATTTTGGATAGTATTATCATAGGTAAAATGTAGAGAATGTTTTTCAGTGGGGATTATTTTCTTTTCCTTTCAGAAATGGATTTTTTCTTACAATGATAATCATTTTATTCTGTTTCTAAGGGTTGCAGCTATAAATTGAAATCACTATTTTCAAGTATATCATAATAATTATTAATTCAAGATTCTGTTATGTGTTCATATTTATAAATTATTTCTTTTAAATCCGAAAGCTTACTAATTCCAAAGAAAAATATATTGGATTGATTAATTTATAAACAATTATATTAAATAATTAAAAATCATGTTAATATTGCTTGAGTGCCATCACATTTAAATGCTTCATTTTTTAAACACAGACTGAAAATGACATTGAAGATTGATATATTTAGTACACTTTTTCAAGACATCAGTCATAATTTCGCCCTATAACTATAGATGTGGTAAACTATATGACATAGTAAAGTATGTTATCCAATACTAAACGCCTCTTTCTTTTTTTTCTTACAATATTTTTTTATGAGGTGGTTTTATTTTTTAGAAATTTTAATATGGTTTACATAATCTGGCCAAATTTTCCAAAACAAAGGTATTGTCTGGTATAACATTTGTATATACCTCAGGTAAAGGTATACATAGTCTGGTTTTTGCTCATAAATGCATATATTAAATTTATGTATACTTGATCCTGGAGTATCAAAATGGCACAACAGTTTATTCAGTTGATTTACTTTATTTAGTGGCAAGAGCGTATGTATTTGTAAAATTCTGTAAATAATACTTAATTGAATTTATATAATATCGGTTGCAAGGAAAAGAGAAGATGTTTTCAGCATTAATTCATCAACTTTATACCGGTTGTGTCACCGGCATGTATAGACATTTCTTGAATATTGATTTTTACCAATATTTTCTAATTAATAAAATAGTTATTATTTTCAGTAAACTAGATAAATATCTTTAGACTTAGCATTCATATCATTTTCCAGCCTACACATATATTTTTCTAATACTTGCATCAACATTTCCGTTTATGCCGAGAAGGTGCTCCTCTGAGGCACATATATAGAACAAATATTAAATTCTTTGGAAAATATTTATATACATACTCTGTCATTCTTATTACTATATCCAAGGATTTAGGTTACTGTTATAACTATTTTTTGTTGTGTTCTTCATACTGAAATTTTAATACTGATTTTAAAAAAAAATTAAAATAGTTTGACAATATATTTTCGTAGTATATTTGATGTGCAGCTTGTATTATAATAAATTTTAAATAAAAAATGATAGTAGCATAACGTAGCTGCATTACCATTCATTTAAACAGCTTATGAAATATGTCCAAACAATTTAATATTCAATCGTTAATAAATATGTCATTTTATATGTACAAATTATCTATTATTGTTAATTTAAATACCGGAGAAATGACTAATCTTTCATAGTCTGAATGACAGATTAGAATTTTTTTAATTCATACTCACCGCTTTCAACTTAACAAGTGTTATTTCTTTTATATTATACCTATTTTCTAATTTAGTAGAATACCACTCCTTAAGTAGTGTATTGTAATTAGAGGATCAATTCTTAAAATCGTATCAGTCTAACATAATTAATATATGAAATTCATCATGGAACATCCTGTGACTTCTATTAAAATTAATAAATTGTCGTTAAAAATATTGTATCCGGTTTGGATGCTAAAATAAAAAATTTTGCAATTTGAGTTCATGTTACAAGGACGATAGCTGCCTAAGAAAGCTTTAAAATTAAAATTTTAAAGTAGGATATAATCCAAATCAATTGGTAAATGTGATATTGCCGCTCACGATTATTTGTGATGTAATTACTCGTCATTGTACTTTTTTATACAGAGCTGTATATGTGTTAGAAGACAATACTTCATTTCCCAAATACATTAAAAATACAACGTTTCTTTAAACATATTTTGCTTACTTAGTAACTATTGTGATGCAATATTTGCAACGGAAAATAAGCCACAATACCTGTTGTTTCAAAACATTTTCTTGAGATAAATGATGAAGTGCTTGATGATGTTAAATGTGACAATATAAAAATCGTTTTCAATACTATTACAGTAATGCTGATTGATTTACACTTGCTATCCAAGAAGTTAAATTTATATTTGACATCCTGCTCAGACTATAGAAATATTCTCGCTTCAAATAACTTCGTTCATATCACATTTTGTTTTTATATTATTGGTAATCAGCAAATTTTAGCAATATCTCGTCGTGTTTTGTTCACAAGTTTCTATGGCAAAGTCAAATTATCAACAAAAAGTGAACAAAACGCAACAAAATAATTCATTAGTGAATGCAAAAAGCACACTTGGCAATGAAAGTTAATAGTGAAAAAAATAGTGTATCATCAAGTGAATACAGCCTCATAGGTACATGACGGACTAACGCCAACGGAACAATCCCCTGCATTAGTGCGCCAAGTTTCTCAAACAACAAATCAACTAAGTTATACAAAATTCAACAGTAGTGATAATTGACATTAGGATTCAATGGATTGATCGCATTAAGCGTATTCATGAAGGAAAAATATAAATGAAAACCCCAAGCTGTAATGCACGGGTTAGTTAAAGTGACAAAACCAACAAAAATAAGTGTGCAACATCCAAAAATGTGACAACCAACAGTAACAAAAGTTACAATGTGACAAAACCCATGATAGTGACATAATAACCAGTGAAATTCTCGCAAGAAGACAAACAACGGTTTCAAAATGTGACAACCAGCAGTAGCACAAGCTAGAGTTATCAATTTATCAAGATAGTGACAAAAACCCAACCAATGATAGTATACAGAAACAACCTACAACAGGGGAGAGCTCATAAAAGTGGCAAAAAACCCTGAGAGAGACAAATAAAACAAAAAGTGAAATCAGCCCATAAAAGCAGCGATAAACACTACAGCGACAATCCATCATGAACGTGACAAGCCAACAGACATGACAAAGATGTAAAGCTATGTACGCTAATGGCGCCTGGTGCATTTAAATTCCGTCGTGGGTGCAAAACCCTCCAAGTTCCCTGTGACTTGTACCTCTGTCTCGTCACCTGATCAAGATTCTAAATAACGAGACTAATTCCTTTCTCCTCTTTAACTTTTGCTTTTTTTTTAATCTGCCAATTCAACAAAGATAAATAGAAACCTTGAACCGGCAATCAAAGAAAACTGTAGCAAACCACTAGAGAGCAGTGCAGCGATTCCAACAAGGCTTTTATCATGTGGATAACAGCCCTGCTGTGATCAGGCGAATATCGCCCCGCGCCAGGTACTAACTCGTCAAGCTAGGCACTCATGCCCGGCCAATAGGGGCCTGGTTAGCGGTATATATATAAAAAAAGTTTCTACGGCAAACCCGCACTTTAACATCCGTGACATATCGTGAATATGATTCTAAAATATTTAAGATTCTCTTTTAGGGCGCGCAAGCAAACGTACACAAATATATAAGTTTCATTTTAAAATAATTTGCTAAGAAAGAAAAATAATTTTTGCGATGAACGTCAATATGTTCACATCGCTCAATTAAAAAACACGCCAAAGGAATTTATACTTACGGTAACTAAATTCAGTGTAAAAATGAATAAAACATCTTATAGTTAATTAAAGTTCCTGTCTATAATGTACAAACATTAAAAAAGTTTCTCTATAAAAGCGACCATAAAGGTATTTTGAAGTTGAAATAAATAATGGGCTGTTTCCAGAACGTCATCTTTTCTTTCTTGGTAGGAAAACAAATAGAATCAAGTACCTCAATATATGCATTTTCCAAACCTTTTCTTCATTCTTCTTTTATTTTTCAATTTTTAACTGTCAACATCTGCGGCCGACAATTCTTTTCTCACATTGAAAGAGAATTTTCAATTTCTACCGATAGGCAATAGTTACTCCGCTCAGTAGATTCTTCTGTCCATTTCTTTATAAGAAAACATCGATTTCATAGCCTTGTCACGTTTTGATCGTATTCACTCTTGATTTCTTCCCTCCGTTTTATGATAACATGAAATTGAGGGAGGGAGCTAAATTTTTTATAAGTAAGCAAACTAAAAAAATATATACAAGACACCATATGCATTATATGTTCAAATATAGAAGTTTTACATATATTTACTATCTAGTATGATGCATAGAAAACAAATAGCAATAAAAATACGAAGCTGGCTGACACAGATATGGTTTGTAGAACTAAAATCCGTTCTCATTTTTCATATTCTTGGAAAGTTATAGAATTCTAAAACATATAACCTAGATGAAATTTATTTTAAGTTAATATATATTTATTTTATTATAGTTAAAAATATGTTATTATGCGAATGCGCATCGGTAGTGACACAATTTATGAAGTTACATAATACTTTCTTCTGCTTACGTTTATTTAAAATTATTTTTAAAATTTTATCATCTGTAAAATCTTTTATAATGTATTCATTCATATCATCAGTCAATGAATACTATTACATTTATAATGTCTTTTTTCCATTTAGAAATAAATTCATACGTGTACGTCTAGAATGATCTTCGAATAACTGCGTAATAGCATGATGATATTTCATTCAGAATAATTTGCGATAAAGTAATTGAAAATTGTATTCCTATGTTTAAAGTACTATTTTGCCTACCATATGTTTAGCCATAGTTGAAACTTTGTTGTATTAGACTCTTGTAAAATATAATTAAGGGAAAAAGAGAAAATTCCGAATTTAATCACTATTATTAAAACAAAATTAATCTAAGGCGATATATAATATATATATATATACCACCAAATGCGTTCTTGATTTAAATATCACATTTTAAAGAAAAGCCATATCTAAGGAAGATGAAAGTACTATTGATATTTAAAATTAATTTATCGAAACTAACATTTCTAATATGAGGGTTATTATATAAGCTATCAGTTTATATATCTTACCTGTATTAAATTTCACTATAAACATTTAGCGGTATAAAATCTTTTTTGGCATTATCAGTAATTTTAGTTTTGCACATAAAAAAATATTCAACAAACATAAAATTTGAATTTATTTTCTATTTGATACAAAGTAACGCTTTTTTCTTCGAAAAAATCAATCTTCTCACAGTATTTGACACTATTTATTAAGTTCCACCTTTTCTAATGTTTCTTGACTTTTAACTTAAAAAATTATTTTACTTTGTGAGACCTGAAAAAATACCGTCTACCAGTATTAGATTTACTGCTTAAATAATGTCATTCTTTATTAACAAGTACTTTTTTATTAACTTTCTTTTCCACTGGCAGTATGATGTTTAAAAAAATTAGTATAAATTTAAGTTATTATTATGGTTACCCTATAATGTACTACAAAATCTCTTATTTCTTATAATGTTAAATTTCCTAATTACAAGCGATACTTTTTTTCACCCGAGAACAGTTACTGAACAATTTAAAATTTGCTACAAACACAATGTAAAACACACTTTACTTAATTCTGAGATTCATGAATTGTGATTATTTACGTATTTCGATACCGGTTAAAATCACATCAAAAGCATTAACAATTATTTAGCAAAAACTGAATAATTTACTGAATAATTGAATAACTTAATACTTTACTTAAAACTTTATTATCATCCGACTCAAAAAGAGTTTACTTGGTTTCCGGGGTCATAAATTATGATGTTCTCAGGAGAGCCTATACCTAAAAATATTTAAATAAAAAGCATTAACAACTGCTTAAATTACCAAACAATTGCTTAATTATAATATTATCAGATAGAACATTACTGCACTTAATACGCAATTTACTTGATTCCGGAATACATGATGTTCCATATTAATTTCTGATATGATACCCGAAAATGATTTTTGAAGTGAAAACTTCTTTAGGCGCGTTGGGCATTTTTTGAGATGGGAAAAAACCATTGAACTCGCGACACCGTTACTGTAACCGTCACTGTTACCGACACCTCTGTGTATTTGAAGTGAAAACTTCTTTATGCGCGTTGAGCATTTTTTGAGATGGAAAAAAACCATTGAACTCGCGACACTCTTAATGTAACCGTCACTGTTACCGACACCTCTGTATATTTGAAGTGAAAACTTCATTAGGCGCGTTGGGCATTTTTTGAGATGGGAAAAAACCATTGAACTCGCGACACTGTTACTGTAACCGTCACTGTTACCGACACCTCTGTATATTTGAAGTGAAAACTTCTTTATGCGCGTTGAGCATTTTTTAGATGGGAAAAAAACATTGAATTCGAGACACTCTTAATGTAACCGTCACTGTTACCGACACCGCTGTATATTTGAAGTGAAAACTTCTTTAGGCGCGTTGGGCATTTTTTGAGATGGGAAAAAACCATTGAACACGCGACACTGTTACTGTAACCGACAACTCTGTATATAAGTATGTACATGTATTGTGTATAGTTCCGTATGAGGTAGAGCGGGGTGTGAAATGTATGAGTAGCGTGAACCAGAATTTTTAAATAATAAACTAAGCGACATTTGAAATTCAGTTCCTAGCTGAACGAAATAAATCGATCTTTAAAGATGTACAGGGATCAGCCTAATTAGTCATTTAACGAAGGACATTGGACCGTCCGCCCCCCTCCGGCTCCCCTTTTATGGCGTTTTATCTAACTATACCTCGTTTCCATATCTCAACAACGGACAGTCCAATTTCAACGCGACTTATTTCAAACACTATAATTCACTGAGTAATGAATCTCCATAACATTAAAATAAATGTATGAGTAGTGTGAACCAGAATTTTTAAATAATAAACTAAGCGACATTTGAAATTCAGTTCCTAGCTGAACGAAATAAATCAATCTTTAAAAACGTATAGGGATCAATCTAATTAGTCATTTAAGGAAATGCACGGGACCCCACGCCTCCTCTCCGGCCCCCCTTTTACGGTGTTTTAACTAACCATGCCTCATATCCATATCTCAACAACGGACAGTCCAATTTCAAAGAGACTTATTTCAAACACTATAATTCACTAAGTAATGAATCTCCATAACATTAAAATAAATGTATGAGTAGTGTGAACCAGAATTTTTAAATAATAAACTAAGCGACATTTGAAATTCAGTTCCTAGCTGAACGAAATAAATCAATCTTTAAAAACGTATAGGGATCAGTATAATTATTCATTTAACGAAGGACACTGAACCCCCGGCCCCCCTTTTACGGTGTTTTAACTAACTATGCCTCGTTTCCATATCTCAACAACGGACAGTTCAATTTCAAACCGATTTCAAACATTATAATTCACTGAGTAATGAATCTCCGTAACATTAAAATAAATGTATGAGTAGCGTGAACCAGAATTTTTAAATAATAAGTTAAGCGACACTTGAAATCTAGTTCCTAGCTGAACGAAATTAATCAATCTTTACAGATGTATAGGGATCAGCCTAATTAGTCATTTAACGAAGGACACTGTACCCCATCTCCCCCTCCGACCCCCTTTTTACGGTGTTTTAACTAACTGTGCCTTGTTTCCATATCTCAACAACGGACAGTCCAATTTCAACGCGACTGATTTCAAACATTATATTTTCACTGAGTAATGAATCTCCGTAACATTAAAAAAATAAATGTATGAGTAGCATGAACCAGAATTTTTAAATAATAAACTAAGCAACATTTGAAATTCTGTTCATAGCTGAGCGAAATAAATCAATCTTTAAAGATGTATACGGATCAGTCTAATTAGTCACTTAACGAAGGACGCTGAACCCTCCGCACCCCACCGGCCCCCCTTTTACGGTGTTTTAACTAACTATGTCTCGTATCAATATCTCAACAACGGACAGTTCAATTTCTACATAACTGATTTCAAACATTATAATTCACTGAGTAATGAATCTCCGTAACATTAAAATTAATGTATGAGTAGCGTGAACCAGAATTTTTAAACAATAAACTAAGCGACATTTGAAATTCAATCCCTAGCTGAACGAAATAAATCAATCTTTAAAGATGTATATGGATCAGTCTAATTAGTCATTTACCGAAGGGCACTGAACCCCACGCCTCCCCTCCGCCCCCCTTTTACGGTGTTTTAACTAACCATGCCTCGTTTCAATATCTCAACAACGGATAGTCCAATTTCAATGCGACTGATTTCAAACATTATATTTTCACTGAGTAATGAATCTCCATAACATTAAAATAAATGTATGAGTAGCGTGAACAAGAATTTTTGAATAAAAAACTAAGCGACATTTGAAATTCAGTTCCTAGCTGAACGAAATAAATCAATCTTTACAGATGTATAGGGATCAGCCTAATTAGTCATTTAACGAAGGACACTGGACCTCCCCTCCCCCCTCCCCTCTCCGGCACTCCTTTTACGGTGTTTTATCTAACTATGCCCCGTTTCCATATCTCAATAACGGACAGAATAGCGCATTAAATGAAAATTGTAATATAATTTTTGTAGTAGTAGTTTATAATAGTGAACAAAAAAAAACACTTCATTTAAAAGTATTTCCTGACGATTCAAAAAATACACACGTAATTGTTCAAGTTTTCACTTCTGTCGGCACTCCCGAAGTGCCACATTTTTTTTTAACTAGTTAATAGTCTTTGCAAAGAATTAAAGCAAGGTAAGTGATATTTTTATTTCAGCTTTTATACGGATGATATCGTCGTTACCATCTCAAAATATCAAATGTGAAAAAATGCATTTTTTATTACTTTTAAAATTGGACCGATTGTCACCCCTAAATTTTATTAGAATTCTTCGCTTAGTAAGAATACTAATAAAATTTCTGCGAAGAACAGGGTTGCCAGTTTGGCCTTCTTATTTATTTTGAGATGCCAAATTCATACCAGAAATTTTTAGAGAAAACATTTTACTTTAAGTAATCACGAAAGGTCTGTCATTAAATAAAGCAAAAAATTCTGTTTGAAATCACTGGTATGAATTCGTAATTTCTGAAAGAAAAATTATATCAAACTGGCAACACTGATGAAGAATACTATTAAAATTTAGTGGTGAGAATCGGTCTATTTTTAAAAGTAATGAAAAATGCTTTTTCTCACATTCGATAGTTTGACATGGTAGCGACGATATCATCGTCTTTTCCGTATGATTGATGAGATCTGGGAATTAAAATATGACACATATTTCAAATGATTGATTACGCACAAAAGGGTAATTAAATATCATGACTTAAGATATTGACATCTGACTTGATAGCCAAGAATATATAATTGTAAAGAACGAATAATTACTTAAATGCAGCAATTAACTTAACAATAATATTACCGAAAAATATTTACTACACTTAAGATAAAATTTACTTCAGGTATGATTGTGTTCCGATATTTAGAAAACCACAATTCCTGAACAGTAACTGAATGGGGGTCTCGAAAAAGGGCCTATGTTACAAATTAAAAATTTTACAGAAATGAGAAACAACTATTAATGTCATTGATTAGCGATGTACTGAGCACCTAGTGCAACGTAGGCCCTCATTCCGATCTTAATTACCCTCCACTATTGACATCATGCTGAGAATTGACGAGGAATAAAAAAACTAGTTAGATGGGTAAGGAAAGTAATAATAATATTTTAGTTGATTGTTTTATTTTTTTAATTTAAAGTAAACAAACATGTATATTAATAAATTACAAATTTTAACACTGGGTAAACATCAATCATTCGGCGCTTATCCAAAAAAAAAAAAAAAAAAAAAAAAAAACCTTTCTAAATTGTGTAACATAGAGTCTTCATCCACACACCTATTTAATTATTAGTGTTATCTAATGACATAAATCTTTGATTAAAGAAGACGAGTATTACAATTCGGAAATAGTGGTATTCAACACACCGAAACACCACCAACCCTGTTACTTGTTTCCTGAAGTTTACTTTATATGTTCATATCTGATCTGCTACCCGAAAATGATCTTCTTACCAGAAAAACAATTTTTACAAAGATTTAAAGCGGGAAAAAGATACTTTTATTTTAGCTTTTACGCCAATGACTTCACCGTCTTTCCCGTATGATTGATGAGGCCAGGGAAGTAAAACGTGACATATATTTTAAGTTATTGATTTCACACAAAATGTTCCCTCGACTTTCTCACTGAAATTTCAGCTAGTTTGCGCTCGCAATAACGCTGCATGTGTGAGTTCAGTTTCACCTAAATAAAATATGTTTCGTGTATCTTTCTTCGAAAATGTGTACTGTTGTAGCTAGATATAAACTTTTGACTTTAAAGGCCTTCTTAAAATTGTTGTTTTTTATCTTTTGTAAACCTGAAAACTTTCTATTCTTAAAAGACATGCATTTCCAAAGTGTAGACTCTTTTAAAAGGTGATTTTTTTTCGTTTATAAATCTTCTTTCAACTGACTTTTACATTTGAATGTTACATTTTTTAACATAATTTCCAATTCTGATTTATGTCTGATTAGATTTCGATGACATTAATTCAAACTATCAAAAAATGGCAAACATATTAAAAAAATATTGATGTTTATCAGATCTACAGTTGTTTGTTAAAACGCACAATTTACTTCTTTAATTCTTGGGGTTCACTTTTCTAACGGTAAAAATTATAAATAAAACCCTTATAATTTAAAATGTTATGGTTAAATAAAATGTATTAATGCGTTTAAGGAACGTTCAAAATAATTTCCTTTATAGTTTGTCATTATGAACACAAAATAGCTTTACTTCAAAGAACATTTTTTGTTTATGTTATGTCATTTATCCGCAGAAATCGAATATTTAATTAAAACCATATTTTACAAATTTTATGATATATTTTCTTTTTCTTACGTATATCTGCATAAACTGTAAATACATATATATTTCATAAATACTGTAATCCTTATGTTTTAATACGAAAATTCTTTTTCTTCTTCTTTTTATATAAGAATGATAGTTTATCATTTTTATACGAAACAGTAAAACGTATAGTGTTGCTTAATACTTTCTAATTATTTATAACCAAGTCAATTTTCAAAAGTAGGAATTTGAGTGTAATTCTTGAACTTTTGTTACAAATGCATTGCTATTTAAAAAGTATGGGATTTTAATTTTTTTATATTTACATGTATTTTCTCAAAATTGATACCTATTGTTTTTTTTTATTTTTTTTTCATGAATTTGGAATACGAATACCTAAATTTAATTTGTAAATTACAATAAAATTATTTTTTCGAACTTAGCATCATTGTGTTCGCTTTTACTCTGTTTCGAAATCGTGTTAGTAATCATTATATTTGAAATCTGTGGATATTAATTTTCTCTTTTGTCTCAAAGAGCCCAATCATCGCAATGTGCTGGCCACAAAAATGTGAAATTTTTGCTGATGTTCGCGGGTTCGATACTAGTGTGATCTGCGTCAGATGACTGAGAAAAGTTTTTTCGGTTTTCCTTGTGTGGAAAGACAATTCTGGTCACTTTTCCTTCGAGAGACCTTTCTGAAGGCAAAATCCTGTGATTCTTCACCTTTTATCTCAAATATTTTAATATTTCTTCATAAGCACTTGTTAATGAGTATCATACACAATTTAAATAGTTTGAGATTTAGAAGATGAATTTTTGAGCCAGATTTTTTTTAAATGTAGAAAAACATTAAATTTCTACCTATTCCCTCGAAAAAAGCTCAGTTTTATTCTTTACTGCTGTAAAAAATTAAATTACAGTATATTTATTATTTACACCATGTAATTGCTTAAAAGAAACTTTTCAAAAGAAATTATACTTACTTAAATTTCAAGACCACTATATAATTACAAATATTTTTGAAATTTTACTGTAGTCGTATTATGTGTAGAGAAAAATACGTTTAGCTCATCAAAGCGCAATTTTGAATAATATTAACAGTTTCAAAATAAATGCGTTATTAGCAATGCAATTTTTTCTTAAATTTTCAGACGTACGACATATCGTCTCTTTTTATTATAACTTTCTTTATTTTTATCTTCTTAAACTTTATTTATGCCTTAAGCACAACAAAATCTGTATTTTGTTTCATACTTATTTTTTAAAACATGTTTCCATTTCTAAATGCAAAACGTTTCTCACAGTTTCTATATGATGTGGCTATTAATATCGTATATAGATTTTTTTCCGTGGCATAAAAAGTAATCTTTTTTAAAAAAGGAACTCATCGTAAAAACTTATCCGCGAGCAATAAGCTGTTATTGAAATACGTGATATATTTCTGCTTTTAAAATACTGTTTTATTTACTTCCCTTTCGCCAGTAATTTTTAAGATGTTAAATGTTATTTAGTAAATCAAACACCTCTAATGATCATCATTTATTTTAAAAAAGAGCGTTAATTGCATATACATAATAATTTTCGTTAAAAAAGTTTTATAAAAATAAAATGTATTGCAATTATTTTATGTAATCAAGGATATGCTTATAATAGAAGAAGAATATTTAAGTGGAACGTGTTAATCCTGTATTTAACATATGCTTATTTAATGATTAAAAATTAAATTACGTAGTTAAAAAAAATTGTTTGACTTATAAACATTAAATGCTATAACTGAATGTATTGTGTATCCTTAAAATTTAAAAATGGTTTCACTTGTGACACATTTTTTTAAATATAAAATGTGATTTGGAGAGGGAAAAATAATTTTTTTTAATATAAAATATTATTTAAAAATAGCTACAATAAAATATGAAAAAAAGAAACGCACAATTTTTAACTCATAAAAACATTTCTCAATCTTCGCAATTTAAAAGAAGTTTTGAAATAGACATTTTAATGCTGAATCTCAAAGAACATATAAATTCCTTTAGCAACATTCAGTTAACTTTTGGAAATAGCCAAATAATCAAATAAAAAGCTTCAAATTTTACGCCTCTTGCATCAAAACGTTATTTGCACAATGTTTGGTCAACATAGTGGAATATACTTAGTGCTACGTCATTTATTTGCAGAAATCACACAGTGACTGGAAACCATATTATTCAAATTTTATGCGATATTTTCTTTTTTTTTTACGCATATAAGCATAAACTGTAAATACATATATATTTCATAAATACAGTAATCTGTACGTTTTCAAGAAATTGATTTTTCCTTTTTATTATTTGCATAAAAGTGGTAGTTTAATATTTTTCTATGAAACATTAAATTTTATAGTGGTGCGGAATAGTTTATCATTATTTATATCAAAGTGAATTTTCAAAAGACAAAATTTTATTGTAATTCTTGAACTTATGTAACAAATGCATTACCATTTTAAAAGAATGGGATTTTCAAATTTTCTTATAGTTCATATTTTTCCTCAATATTGGTGCATATTGATTTATTATTTTTCTTTATTTCATGAATTTAGAATACAAATAATTAAATGTAATTATTTTTAAATTACAATATTTTTCCCAAATTAGCATCATTGCACCCAGAATAAAGAATTGATTAAAACTACAAAACATGTTTTGTTGAGTACATTTTGGCTGTTTTAGCAAAATTCAAGTAAAATTGAGCCATTTTACTTGAATTAACAAAACATTTTTGGCTGACGATACAATTTTTTTTTTTTTTTTTGGAATTGCAAACAAAAACTTTTTTTGTTGATTCAAACAAAATTTCTATTGACCTATATTTAAACAAAAAGTTTTTTGGGGTCAACCGAATTTTTGTTGATTCAACAAGACTTTTTTCTGGGTGTGTGTTAAACTGTAAACTATGCTTGTTTTTACCCTGTTTCGAAATACGTTTATTTATAATTATATTTGAAATCAGTAGCTATACATATTTGTTTTCATTTTGTCTCAAAGGGTGCACTTATCCCGGTGATTGGCCACAAAATAAAAGGCTTGAGCCGACATTCATGGCCAGTGCGGTCTGCGTGAGATGACTTTGTAATACTGTTAGGTATTTTTATATACGGAGAGATAATTCGGGTTACTTTTCCTTCAAAAGACTTTCCTGTGGCCAAAACAGGCCGATGATTAACAAATTCCTTCACCTTTTATCTCAAATCTTTTAATAATTCTTCATGAGCATTTGTTAAATAGTATTGTACAGAAAGTAAGCAATTTTAAATTTATAAGATGCATTTTTGTCCCGATTTTTAAAATATCGCAGAAAGCATTAAATTTCTTCCTATTTCCTTGAAGAAAGCAAAGTTTTATTATTAAGTGTTTTGAAAAATTAAATTACAATATGTTTATTATTTACATCATATAATTATTTAAAGACATTTTTTGAAAGAAATCATACTTACTTACATTTCAGCAACATAATATAATTACAAAAATTGGTGAAAATTTATTGCATTAGTGTTACGTCTAGAGAAACGTTCTTTTAACTCATCAAAACGCAATTTTGAATAATTTTAACACTTTCAAAATAAATGCCTATTAGCAATGCTTCTGAAATTTTCAAGCTTACTAAATGTCGTCTCTTTTTATTATAACTTTCTTTATTTTTCTCTTCTTAAACTTTATTTTTGCCTTAAGCACAACAAAATCTGTATTTTGTTTCATACTTGCGTTTTAAAATATGTTTCCATTACAAAATGTAAAACTCCTCTTAAAGTTTCTATATCATATAGTGTTAATATCGTGTTTAGAATTTTTTCAGTGGCACATACAGTAAACTTTTAAAAAGAGGACTCATTGTAGAAATGTATCCGCGAGCAATAAGCTGGGATTGAAATACGTGATATATTCCTGTTTTTTAAATTATATGTTTTATTTACTTCACATTCGTCAGTAATTTTTACGATGTTTTTAACATGTCATTTATTAAAGGAAAAAACTGTTATGATCATTATTTATTAAATGAAAGATTGTTAATTTCTTATACATAATAGTTGTCGTTAAAAAGGCATTATAAAAATCAAATGTATTGCAATTATTTTATAATCAAGGATATGGGTATAATTGTAGCAGAATATTGAAGTTGGACGTGTTAAGCCTGTATTTAACAAATGCCCAGATAATGATTAACAATTAAATTACTTATTTAAAAAAAAAAGAAATTCATTCGATTATTAAAGTTTAAATGCTATAACTGAATGCATTTTTAATACATAAAAGTTAAAATGGATTCACTTGCGCTTTAATTTTTAATACATAATATAGGATTTGGAGAAAGAAGCACAATGTATTTGTTCTCTTAATCGTTAGAACAACATTAAAATATAACAGCAATTGACTATGAAAAAGTAAAGCACGATTTTTTATTTTATAAAAATATTTCTCAAACCTAGCTACTATTTAAAACAAATCTTTTAAAGCTAAATCTCAAAGAAATATACATTCCTATAGAAACATTCTGTAAAGTTTTGGAAATAACCAGATAATCAAATAAAATCTTCAAATTTGCGCATCTTGCATCAAAACGTTATTTGAACAATGTTGGGTCAACATAGTGGTATACAGCAGAATTTTCTCTATATCAGGCCGTTATTTATATCATTACATATCTGAAATATGTGATATGTCGTTTACAATTGGTTACCATGTGCTGCTGAAATGCTTACATGGCGATAGAAGAATCTTTACTAAATTTTGTTATCGATGAAATTTGTTACGTAAACATTTCAAATGATTAAAATAGAAATATTGCTAAATGAATTTTATTATATCCGCATTATACTACCACATTATTATGTCATTCCTATATTATTTGAATGTATATATTATTACTGAAACTGCACTGTAAATATTTGAAAAGTAAGTCAAAAAAACATAATAAGTACGACTTGTATTTATATATATATATTTTTTCGTATGAAATGAATTTTTCTAATTGGATTTCTTAGGTATTTCCTAAATATTTTCATAAATAACTCGATTACTGGAGTATTCCTCCTTTATGCTCCTTTAAAATTTAGACATCTTCGTGGGTGCCTCCCAACTCGTGTAGATTTTCTGTGCGGGTATGTTAGATGCATGTTGCATAAACATACTCAATTCTACATATAAATAGATGCAGGTGCATATTAATAAAAGTTTTCAAGAAAAAAAGTTGAAAAGGTTCTTTACAACTAAACAGGATACAAAGTATAAAACAATGCCATAAAAAAGCCTTTTTGAGTATGAGTCATTCCGTAATTCGTTTAACATCAGCTATCATAAGAAAGCTCTGTAGAAATTGCTAACATTTCTTTCAAATTAAACAAACTTTTAAAATCTCTAAGTACACATTATGTAGTTATATTTATACATTTGTAGAGTCTTCATGGACACCGGTGCACCTACAATTATATATATTATTATACATTTTCGGCGACGTTCTTCTGTTATATACAATGTTAAATGTAGTGATATTTTTAGGTTTCTTTGCCTTGTAAATATTATGTACGATCACATATACCTGATATTAGATAACGTACACATAAACAGCAAAGGCAGCATAGTCAGTTAGTGGTACATTTAGGTATGCGATTTTATTGCTTTTAGAATTTGTATTAAGTACTCATCAGGATGTTTTATGACAATATTATTGAAGCAGAATTTACAATTGTATTACCGATCAGTATTAAAGATATTAACATAATATTTTTAGAATACAGTTTGAAAAAAATACTCCTGAATTATCTGATTTTACTTCGCAATTAATTGGGCAATTTCTGAATCTTAAACGTGATTCAGACTTTAATTTAAATCAAGAACAATTTTACAAAATAGTTTTTATTGTTTTGCAAACACTTGTTCTTTTGTCATACATATTTATTTTAATGCTATTTAAATGTCCACAGACACTAAATTATTATTTCTTGTCTGGATAAATGGTATTTATCAAATGAAGCCCATTTAATTAGTTCTTAACATTTTCACTTTATTCGTAGCATCGTAACAAAATGTGCTAGATTACAACAACAGCTTTAGCATAAAAAAATGAGTTTTCTAATCGTGGTGCATGGGTTCAGGAAATAATGGAAAGGTATATGAGTAACATTATAATAAAATAAATGAATTACAGTATTCTTACAACAAACGAAATCAATTAAGTGGATCGTATAACAGTATTTGTAATTTGTTTCGAATCATTTGTATAGCAAAACAAAAATGGGTGTAAAATTTAGTATGAAATTTTTCCAATGACAGGAATTAAATTGGACATTTTTATGAATTAATCTTTAAAACGCAATTAAAATACAATTTTTTTTTAGTTTACGCATATAATGCAATTCAATTCCAAATTGTATTTTGAATTTAAGGATTACTCTATAAGAAATAAAACAATGGCTAGGATACGCAACGCATTCAGTATATTGAAAATATATAACACTGATATATAATCTGTTACAAAATTGTTGCATACATTTCCTGGAATGAAAATTCGCTACAAGTTTTTAAGCATGTTAAAGTACTGTTTTAAACAAAAAGTTTTTAAATAAATAGTAATAACTTATAAATACGCGATCGGTGGGAACCTATCTTCTGTTTTTTGACATTGCAAAATATGCCGCTAAAACTAAATCTAAAGGGCCCTCCGAAAAATGGATGTTTAGACAAAATGCCTTCTTATCAGGTAAAGTTTTGTGAATTTCGTGATGCTATTTTTTTTTCGTTTAATGCAGGATTCTATTATAAGCAGGTTTCGTTTCCGTATCTTATACTGTATAGACCTATTAAAGAAGTTTAAATAGCATATAGACTACTTTAATATGGTATTGGTCTTGATAATAAGAGATTGAAGTTGCATTGTTATAGCTTTCTATTCATATTTTATCAGATTATTTCTATTATTCATTTCTCCATTTACCAATCGGATGATCTACTTTATTCAGCTTGAGCGAATAGAAGTTCTGCTGTCAATGACAAAAGTTATCTTATGTCGAAATATCCTTGATATAAGAAGACGGAGAGTTTCTCTAAGAAAATTTTCTTACGTCATTTTCATTTATTTTTTTAAATACAATCTCTTATAACATTATGCTTATTAGTAAACTTTCAAATTTATAATTGGATATCAAAACTTCCTTTTTATATTTTCATATTTTTAAACTTTAATTTCAATATGAATTTGCTGTAAACATTTTTTTAAAAGGATACTGTCGAAAAATGCCAAATATAGATTTCAAATTTTTATTGTAAACAACACGAGCCATGATATCAGGAAATATTTTACTCATATTTGACGTAAAACAAAATAATAATAAATCTAGTATAAATTTCAGCTTAAGTTCAAGTAAAATTTTTAAAATTGATATGTGTTTATTTTGCTGATCCAATTGAGATTGCTGTAAACTAGGTTTCGCTTGGTTTGTTGGGAACTCTATGGTCAAATTTAGCATAAGGGGGTTCAACAGACCAGGACCTTCCTTTAACCCTTTGATCTCACTGCTATATTATTTATACCACTTAATTTTAATTCCAAACTGCCAAATGGCACCAAGCCCTTATAATGTACATGATGAAAATAATTTATTTTCAAATCAATTCGTTCGAAAATTCGTGTGACATTCAACAATTTCAATATTTTAGCAAGATAATTACATTGCCTCTGAAAGGGATAAATGGGAATCCGATCTACTTCAGACATACATGCATGATTCGGTATTCGAACCCGACAACTTTTGTCTAGTAATCACAACCCGGACCACAAGCCAAACATGTGAGCACTTACATACCAGGACTTAATTACGTTATAAACTGAAGCAGTAGCTTTTATTAAAATTAATCTACTATTTATTTATACGTCTCAGTGTTTTCTAATAATTTTATTATTATTATTATTATTTAAATGAGACTTGGTTACAGAGAGGATACAACTTTAACGCTTTAAGCTCGCGGCTATATTATTTATACCACTTAATTTTAATTCCAAACTGCCAAATGACATCCAGAATTTTTTAATAAAATTAAGCCCTTATAATGTACATGATGAATATCATTTATTTATTTTCAAATCAATTCGTTCGCAAATTCTTGTGACATTCGATTATTTAATATTTTAGCACGATGCACCAATTGCCCCTGAAAGGGTTAAATGGGAATGCAATCTACTACAGACATCCATGCATGATTCGGACAACCTTTGCCTAGTAAGCAGCACCCGGACCACCAGCCAAACATGTGGACACTTACATACCAAGAATTATTTACGTTTTTAACTGAAGCAATGGCTTGAATTAAAATTAATGTACTATTCATTTATACGTCTCAGAATTTTATAATACTTTTTTCAAATTTATTTTTTACTATTTTATTGAGACTTGGTTAAAATTTAATATTTTTTCTTTTATGTACCATGAAAGTACAAGAAAATCTGACAACAAATAACTAAAAGAGAGAAGCATAATTTATATCTTTTGAAATGAAAACTAAACCCCCATTTTAGTCTGCAGTTATATTTTTTAAAAGCTGGGGATAAACTAATTTTAGTTTTTCGTTTCGTTGTTATCTTTTTCCTGCCTTTTACCTAAAAAGTATTTTCTTAATACCGGTTGTAACAGATTTTTGTGTTTGTGTGTGTTTATTTTAAAATATTCAAGAGACCAGTAAAATCGTTATACTGAATATTTTAAGAATATTAAATATACATTTTAATAATTTACATTAAGTTCATCTCCGCGCCACTTAAAATATTACATGAATGGTATAAAAAGATACGGTATTTATGGAAAACCTAAAATCTCTGAAAAGATTAGAATCACTTTTTCAAATACATTACTGTTAAAAATTTGCATCAAACTGTCCAGTCATTTGACCGTTTTTATAGAAAACTGTTTCATAACCGCAATTTAAGTCTATTCTGACCATATTATTGCCTATATTATAGTCAGAATAGAGTTAAATTACGGTTATGTAACAGTTTTCTATAAAAATGGTCAAATGACTGGACAGTTTGATGCAAATTTTTAAGACTGATTGAAGTTTAAGAAATAAATTATTATTCAGTGGGAATGGAAATGTGTTTTGATGGTCATCAGCCCTATCTTAAACTATTTTCTTTTCAATGTTCTTAAAAGTAAGGAAATTATATACACATATATATATATATATATATATATATTTCAATAAATGTTTTATAATGTAAACTTCACGAATGGTATACACTATAGGGTCATTCGTCATCGAACACTTTCAGTTTTAGACATTTTGTCGAATATTTACAGATATTCTTGTCGGATTCTTCGGGAACTTAATATGTTTGAGTTCATATAGAATGTGTTTCACGTTATATTTATCAACGACAATTTGATCAGGAGGACAATTAGGGGGTTAACAAAAAATAGAATAATAATAATAATATTTTGGATCCCTCTGTAAAATAAAATGCGCGAAATGATCTATCTCTACGGAACACGAATATGCGGATATTGTACAATATATTTATTCATTTGTGTAAGAATAGCACGTATGTTCATAGAGGTATAGTGATTTTTTTTAAGTTTAAAAATTATTGCATATTTTTTCTTTATATCATGCAGGGTTTTCAACTAAATTTAACGCCAGTTTCCGAAAATTTTGCAAAATGTAGTAGAAATAATATAGTGCAAATGGAATAGAAATATACTTAACATTTGATGAAATATGAATCGTTGTATGAAATATTTTGTGGGGGGCATGCGCGAAATATATTTTTTTTTATGATTTAATAGTCAACTCTGTGGAATATAAAACACCTAGTAAAATATCTTGAAAATTCAGAAATATATCGACGATAGGGTGAGCTGTTTTTTAGTTGGTCTTTTAAGCAGCTGAATTATAAGGTATTTTCCAAAAATTGTCATTTTTAATTTTTATGCTATTTTTCATTTTTATTGATACTCTAGTGAATAAAAATGAGAATTTGTGGAAAACCCGTTATCATTCAGCTACTTTTAGAGAACAACTATAAAAACAGCTCATTCTATCGCCGATATCTTTCTGAATTTTCATGATACATGAGTAGCTTTTTTATATGAATTGCTCCACAGTGTTGACAATTAAATCATGAAAAAAATCTTAGCTATCGCTCGCGCATGCACAGATAAAAATATTTCATACAACTACTCATATTTCATCAAAAGTTTAACATATTTATATTCCAATTGCACTATATTGTTTCGACTACATTTTGCCAAATTTTATTTAAACTGTTGTTAAATTAGATTGAAATCTCTGAATGATATAAACGAAAAGCATGCAAGAATTTTTATATTTTTTAATAAGAAATCGCTATAGCTCTATCAATATACGTGATGTTCTGCACAAAGGTTCACAAAGGAATACACATATTGTACAATATCCACATACTCGTGTTCTGTAGCGATAGATCATTTCGTGCATTTTATTTTACACGGTGCTCTCCCAAATATTATTTACTTTTTTTTTTGCCATTGACAAAAGTCCTACGTCAAAATTTCCTTGATATAAGAAGTAAATTTTGTCTAAGAAAATTTTCTTGCGACATTTTCATATATTTATAAAATATAATTTCTTATAGCACTACGCTTACTTATTAAACTTTTAAATTTTTAATTCGATATCAAAACTTCTTTTTTATATTTCATTTTTTAAGCTTTGATTTTAATGTCAATTTTCTGTAAACATTTTTTTTTTAAAAGGAAACTGTAGAAAATTTTCAAAAATAGAATTTTGCAAATTTTTATTGTAAACAACACGAGCCATGATATCAGAAAAAATTTTATTGAAATTTAACGTAAAACAAAAAATAAATGAATCTAGCTTAACTTTCATTTAAATTTTTAGTTAAGACTTCTCTTAATTGACATATGTACCCACACAGCACAAACTGATAGATATGACATCCATATACCGTAAAGTACATCCATACACCATGTCCATAATTCATCCCAAGAGTTCCATATAACATAGTATCTACGTAGATATTACCATCAGATGTCACTCCGTATACATCCATATAGCGTTCGTTGGACATCCAAACCCGACATAATATCTACTTAAACGGATGTCTATGTCCATATACATCATGTCCTAGACATAATATCTATGTATTATGTACATATATATACATCATATCTATGTAATATGGATGTCTATAGATGTAGATAGACATGGAATATAATGTAAATATGCTCTTACATAGATGTCCATTACACTTATATGGATGTATATGTCTATTAATCCCTTCTGGATGAGCCTTCTCCATATTATGCAGTGTTGCGATTCCGACTGTTACTTTTTTTTACTTAAATTGCTACCAAATTTCTGAAACAGTATAATTCGCCTTACTTTTGCTTTATTTAATGTATCACTAAATAGGGCGAATATTACTATTTCAAAAAACTGGTATCAAATCATCTAAATCAGCTATTCTTAAACTTTTGATTATCACTTTACAAATTTTCTCTGTCTTTGCAGACCTCTAGAATTTAAGATTGAAAATCTTTAAAATAGTGAATACATGATACATACATTAATAGAGATATGGGAAGGGTGGTAAAACAAAAGCGAATAGTAAAACTAGAAGTGCATTCAATTCAAGTAAAATATATTAAATAAAGCATATACAGTAGACTCTCTCAAATCCGCACATTTTTTCAGATATAAACAGTGAAACTTACAGTTAAGATACAGGGAGGAAATTTAAGATTTTTTTATTTTTATATCATTCCGTACACATTTTATTATGTAATTCTGGTTAATATCATTGAACTTTTTCTTTCTCATAAAGGACGTATAAATTTATTTCCGAAAATTTTCAAGATAGCACTGATATTAGTGGCGATTGATCTTTTTATCAAATACATTTATGTATTATCAAGTTTTTTTGTTTATTAAATCTGGCCAAACATCAAATAAAATTTTGTAATTTTATGGTTTTGATGTAAATTACTAGTGTACCTTTATGAGGCAATTTCAATGAATAATTCAAGAAAAAATTATCTCATCATTATGCACATTTAGTAATGTATTATTAATTACGTATGTACCTTTACTTTATTATTTCCCATAATTATTTTAATATTTTACTTTATTGTAAGCATTCATGATAATTTTGAGTGCATTATTACATTCAAATTACTATTTAAAAAATGTAAACAAAACAGTGACCAGAAATCTACAAATTTCTGAAATCCGCAAAATTCTAAAATCCGCACAACCTCTGGTCCCAAGCTGTGCGGATTTGAGAGAGTCTACTGTATGTTATAAATTGTTTATTACTATAAATAATGAAAGTCACATTCTTGAAGGAATAAATATGTCATAAAAAAGGTAAATACCATCTAATTCTAATCCTCACATGCATTATCATATTGAAAATTAGTAAACAAAAGCACTTTTTTTTAAACGTATCAGCAGATTTTATTTATATCCCAGACTGAAACATAAAAATATTCATTTCATATTATACTCACAATTTTGCTCTATCGGCAATATTCTCATGATGTCACAGTAGGTAAAATGGTCGGCATGATTGTTTGTTTACATTGTGAATTCATGAAGGATTTTTTACTATAACTCTTAGTTTTACTATAACTCATATTTTACTGTCATGCATATCAGCTCAAAAATCAAATTAATGAAAACAAAAGCATTATTCTTTCATTATTTAATTATTAAATGATGAACAATTTGATAAAAGTGCGATTTGCAAAATTTTTCATATAAATTTTCTAAGTTTAACTAACAGAAATCGTGATATAAAAATATATTTAAGTAAATAAGTTTAATTTACATAATTTATAAATAAATCTCAATTTAAACATTTGAAATTTTTACTAATTTTTATAGACTTTGGCTTAATATAATTTATTTTAACATTATATTTCTAATACATTCAATAATCAACACTATATTAATCTGAAATTAAATGAATGTTCCTTATATTATTCAGAGCTATTGCATACATTGCTATCATTTCAGTAACATAATAAAAAAATAAGTGAATTATTCAAGAGCATAATGCTTTCAAGTAGTACGATTTTGAATGTTTTCCCAAAATGTTGGCTTTTTATAGCGTCGAACCCAAAAAAAGAATATTGTCAATTATTGTATGATGGTCATTTAAAAATATTTTCAGCTAAATAATTTTTGTACTTATACATTTTTTTATTGTGTTCTCATAGTTTGTAGTGTAACATGCTATTTTTGGAAAACCTAATTTTGCAAGTAATGTAATAATAAAAAAAGACTAGTTTGTAGGGAGCATCAATATTATTTTTGACGTTACTTCAATAAACTTACTTCACAGTCTCCTCTTTCGGCATAGCATTGGGACTCCTATCATATTGCAGATTTTACAAATGTATGTCGAGGCAAAGATGAATCCACAATCCTTCCAAAAGGCATCAAATTCCACTTGCTTGCAGAAGATCACTCATGGTAGTTTTTTATTATACAATAAAACTACACACTTGTGATCGTCTGAGAGCAATCAAATTTCTTTCCAGGCACCAGAAGATCCACCACACACTAACACACTAATCTCTTTCTCTATTAGTAATATAATTTTCATAAGTTGAGATTTAATTTGTTGCTGGAAGTAACGTCAAAAATAAAATTGATGCTGCCTAGAAACTAGTTTATTTTTTTTATTACATTACTCGCTATAAAAAAAAAGAAAAAAAAAGTATGTTACACTACAAACTAAAACTATAAGAAATCCAAGGTCTACTGCAATTTCATTACTTTTTTTTATACGGCTTTTGACCACTGAAACAATATATATCAGTATTTGCCTAAAAGTTTATAAATATACAATTAAATCGAATAATCTTCCACAGAGAGCATTCTATATTTTTTTATAATGAAGGTTTTTCACAAAAATGTAATAATACTAAATAAATGCTTTTGAAAAAGAAAAAAAAAATCTAAATTTTTATTTTATTAGATAAATACATTTAAACAGATGACCTATGCTGTAAGATAAATCTATTACTTGTAAAATAAACACATATAAATAACAATTTAAATAAAACTTTATAAATCTATAATTCTAATGGAAAAGTTCCTACTTTTAGTATCGATACTTTTTCAAAAAATGAAAATAACCATTCTATCGCTGTTTTAACTTTAAAATGCATTGATAATTATGAACTTTATTTTTGCCAAACCAAAAAATACTCCAAAAGGTTTCAGCAAATCAGACTTTTATTTTTTTTTGTGCGTAGTACTATTTATATTAGATAAAGTGTAGGGGTGTGGGGGAAGGGGAAGAATAAAAAATAAATACAATCCCAAATATTTGAAATATTTTATTATGCAAAATTTAAATTGATTCGCCGAAAATTTTAAAACTTGAAACCGATGAGTAACCATACTAAGTGAAGTACAGAGATTGCTATGTTTTTTAGGATAAAGTTAAAAATCGCAAATATTACAAAATGCATTGAAATAGAATATTAAATAAATAACTGAAAGAAAGAAATCAAAGTACTTACTCACATACAATCCGGCTCGAATAAATAATCCCAAAGAAAATGTCAAAAATATTAACAACATGCTTCAAAAGTCAACTTCAGCCGTTGTTGTTAGCACTACATATCTGCATCCTGATTCAACTATAATTTCATAACAATATTATTTTATAAAATTAACAATCAGTTAAATAACTTTTATAGATGAAATAAAATAAAATAATCATCACCGCATGAATATCTGCGTAATGGCGTCGGCGTCTAGCGTTACTAACAACAACCAAGTTCATGTTGCCACAAAAAAAAGTGTATCGCCAGTAGTATATTTAGATCGAATTTACCTCCATATTTTGTTAGTCTATAAATTGTAGAGATATAAATGCATTCTGGATGTAAAGTACTGGACGATCCAGTTTACGTTGTAGAATGGACATCATCTTTATCTCCATATTATGTTTGTGTATATTATGTTGGGATATGAACGTTCGGTGGATGTCATGTATTGAACAGTCCAATTTACGTTTAGAATGGACATCGGTTTGACATACATGGATGTATTTTGGACGTAAAAAGTTCAAAATGGGCGAAATATCTACGTATGTGCTGTGTGGGTATAGTTTCCTGATCCACTATAGATTGCTTGAAACCAGATTTGGCTTTGTTTGTTGGGGACACTACGCATACGAGGGATATACAGACCAGGACATCCTTTTAACACTTTGAAAAACGGTGCTATATTATTTATATGATAATTTTAATTCCAAATTGCCAAATGTCACAAAGAATTTTAGAATAAAATTTTGCCCTTATAATATACATGATGAAAAAAATTTATTTATTGCAAATTAATTCGTTCACAAATTCTGGTAACATTTAATCATTTTAATATTTTAGCAAGATAATTATGTAGCAACTGTAGGGATTAAAGGGGAAGCCGAGCTATTAGAAACATCCATGCATGATTCGGGATTCGATAACGACAACCTTCGTCCATTAGACAGCATTCGGAACACTTACATACCAGGATTTAATTACCCATAAACTGTAGCAGCAACTCGAATTAAAATTTATCTTCTATTTAGCTATACGTCTGAGAATTTTCTACCAAATTTTTTATTTCTATTATTATTATTATTTAATTGACATGTGCTTAAATTTTCATTTTTCTGTTTTTGTATACCAAGAAATTACAATATAAAAACTAAAAGAGAGAAGCATACTTATTTTCTTTTGAAATGAAAACGAAACCTACTTTTTAGTCTACAGTTATATTCTTTAAAAGCCGAGGGTAAACTTATTTTTTAATTTTTTGTTTTGTTGTTATGTTTTTCCTGTTTTTTACCTAAAAAGTATTTATTTAATTTCTGTTGTAACACATTTCTGTGTTTGTGTGTGTTTATGTTAAACTAGAAGAGAAAATTCAGGAGACTCTTTATATACTTATACTGAGTATTTTAAGGCTTTTAACCTTTTATTACTCGTGGTATAATGCGTTCTACCGAAATTTTAAAAAATCCTAATTTATACCCAATATTACAAATTATTTTTTTTCGCGTAATGTCTGTCATTAAATAAATCAAGTATTGCCATTCCGATTTTTTGCTATGAATTCGGAATATCTCAATAAAAATATGCACTAAATAGGCAACACTAATATTATTATATAATATATAATTTATAATATACCAGGTAGCATATATGGTACCTGGACAATAGAGTGTTAAATATTCATTTAAATAATTTACCTAGTCGCAATCAAGGAAAGAAAATTTCGAAAATGAAAGTTCTTCCCCCTTCCATGTTAAACCATCTTTATTTCAATATTTACTACTCAATAAAATATTACATGAATGGTATAAGAAGATTAGGCATTCTTAGAACACCTAAAATCTGTAAAATATTAGAATCGCTTTTCAAATACATTGTACTTTTCAGAAATAAAATATTATTCAATCGCAATTAATTATTTTTTTGAATGTTCTTAAAAGACATGGCAAGGAAATTAAAATATATATATATTTCAGTAAATATTTTTTAATATAAACTTCGCGTATAATATATTTCATTATTTAAATAATTATTATTTGAAATGTCATAATAATACAGATTTTACTGAAAAAGTTACATATTACATACGTAATACCATAATAATTTTCATGTAAATGTATGAGCATTATATAATAAAATATAAATATTATAATTTATAATACACTTAATGTTTTGAGAGAAAATTTAACTAAATTTATTTCCTTGATTGAAAGACATTTTATTCTCTATAAGGATTCTTTAATTTTTTAAACTATTTTAATTTTTGTTAGTACTTAAAACTAATCGCTAACTTACATTATGGAAGCAAAATAATTTGTACAAATATTTAAGGAGTCTAAAATAGACTGTTAATTTAAATAATGCTATAAGCATATTTTCTATAAACATATTTTAAATATTTTTTACCAATTTCAAAACTCGTATCAGACTGTCAAAATTGAAAAATTGGATAAAAAATGAGAAATATAACGAAGACTTAAAATGTTTAATTTCGTTAACACAGAACTTAATTTACTTTATTTTTTCAATCATCATTATTATTTTAAAAACACATTTCGGCTGTGTTGAAAAGTATGCCCTCATTTCTAAGCATAAATTGAATATTTTGCTTAATAAAGACTCACATTAAAATTACCCTTGTTATTTTATGCTCTAATGAAAACATAAATGTTTAAATCATCGAAAGACAATTTTAATTCAATAAGAACAACTTAACATTAAATTTTCTTTATCTTACACCCGCACGTCATATTTCATTTTTAGAATTTAATTCAGAATGAAATTGAGTTATTTTATTTTTTTAAACAAATGTTCTTCTCTGCTTTAAAAAATATGTAATTTAAATGGAAATTACTTATTTTTAAAATTTATATTGCTAAAGTTTATAATGCTAGTTTATTCCAGACAGTATTTTTAACGAATATTGGAGTGGAATGTAGTCCACGAGATTTGTGGGTTTTCAATTTTTCCCTATTTAGAATATTTTTTATATTATAAATTTTATGTATGACTTATTCATAAACCAATAATCCGCAAAAATCTTCATCAGCAGATATATTTGTAAAGGGATATTTCCTTTGTTATCCGGAAAAATTATTTAATAACACCACACATTGCATGATAAAACAATATTACAACAAGTTGGTAATATTTAGTGTTTGTCTGCTTAGGTTTTAGTAGTCGATATTTAATTTACTTCCTGAAACGATTTCTAGAAAAAAAACTTAACAATCTCAAATGCTCTCACATGACTAATAAAAATACATTCTGATCCAGATAAAGAGCTTTCTCTTTTTTATTCTCGTCTGACATTGAGGATTCCATGGCCTTTATTTTTAAACTTCTTTAACTGAATATATTGAAAAGAAAGATTTTTCAAATATATTTTTCCTCGTTACTTCCGTTTTTAGCTTTTCCTATCAACTAAAACACCGGCAAGTTACAAATCCCGTTATACGATCCCCTTACAATACATTTCATTCTGACATATAACGTTTTCTAACCAATTCTTTTTATAATATCAAATCAGTAAAAGTTTCTTTTTCTATTTTTCCTTATTTTTTGGGCTGTTAACTTCTTACTTCAAATGTTGAGAGACGTTTCAATTTATCAAATCTCTAAAACTCATCCACTTATTCATGAGTCGTAAAAGGCAATTTCTTTTTACAGCGTGAAAGTTACCTTTTTATTTAAATTAAAACAGTTCTTCTTTTATCCAGTGAACTGCATCTAAAGTTCCCAGCTACAAAATGATTCTTAATTCTTTTTTATGACTTTTTATATTTGGAAGTATGTTTTTGTTTCTAAAATAAAAACTTGTTATAAGACAATTGATAGCAATGCTGTTCATATATTTTTAAATTTTCATTCATTTATTTCAAATTATTATATAAGATGTCTGCCGTTTTTGCATAAACTTTTTATCTCAACATGAAAAATAACTTTTGTATCTATTTCAAGAATAATGTTTTTCACATAAACATTTAAAAATTGCAAAAATATGCTAATGCAGGAAAATCGGGCATTAAAAAGCAAGACTTGTAAAATAATTTAGATTTTATATAATATATACAATTTCCAAACACTGCATAAAAGGTAACATAAAAAAATAAATATTTTCCTGAAACAAATAAAATAGCTTATTTAATAACCGATTAAATAATCCGAAGGTTACTATTTCAGAAACGTGGCAGCAATTAAGCAATATGTATAAAATTCCAGTCCAACTGGCAACACTGCAAGAAATAGCAAACTACTTTAATATTGTAGCACTTTTTTTTCACACTCTGTACGTTCCGTGTCGCGAAACGCTTTCCGAAATAGCTACTACAGGAAGAAGAATTGTGGAATAGAACGGTGTGCACTAAATTGAAATGTAGAAAAAAGTAGCACATAAATCAATACTAAAATGTATATATATCTTAAAAGAAAATAACACTTAGAGTTAAATAAATCGACAAAGAAAGTTCTCTGATAAACCGTTAGAAAAGTGATAGCGCTATGATAATACTATGCGCTATGATCTCCGTTTGAAGTGAGATGGAGAGGGATGGGGGTAAGGAGGGTGTTAATTCACTCTGGATGCAATCTAGAAATGATTCATTTTAAGTCACAGACCTTTCATATGTCACCGTTGCTTAGTCAGAGTCTTATACATCCTCTAAATAATACTTACTGAATTTTTATTATTATGCAAAAAACAATACATGGGATTACGAAATATTGCATATGGGTCGCGGTGAAGAGAATTTATGCATAAATTTCAAAATTTAAATAACTCTTGTTAAAAATATAAGTTTTAGCATATCGAACTAAACGCATAAATATTTATTGAAAAGCTATCAATGAATTTTAAAGGTTTATTATTATTATTTTTTTTTATTTTATTTTTTTTTACAAAACCTACGTTTGTAGAAAATTCTTTACGCGTTATTTGAGTTTTAGATTTTTAAATTTGTGACTGGGAAATACATCTTATTCAGGTTTATAAGCGAGGACAGTTTATTCATCGTATTATATATATACAGGGTGTCCATAATTAAACGACCCTACTTTAAAGTTGTCTACAGACGAAACTATTGGTCAGAAAGTTCTGAAATTTCGTGAAGGACATAATGAAGAAATGGGAATTTGTTTAAGAGAAAAAAAAATTGTTCAAAATTTCGCCACCAGATGGCGTTTTTAAAGAATTAATTGCACATTTAGCATACATTTACGACAGTTTACATATTTTATTGCAACAAAACATTTTCCACATGACGGCCATCATTTTCAGCTACCATCTGGAATCGTAAGATAGCATGTTCCACAGTTGACCGCAGTGTGTTCTGGGAAATGCTAAAAACATGTCATGAAAAAAGTTTTGTTGAACAATTTTCGTTGAAATAAAAAAATGTAACCTATCATAAATGTATGCTAAATGTGTAATTCATTAAAAAAACGCCCTCTGGCGGCGAAATTTTGAACTAAATTTTTTTTCGCTTAAACAAATTCCCATTCCTTCATTATGTCCTTCACAATATTTCACAACTTTCTGACCACTAGTTTCGTCTGTAGACAACTTTAAAGTAGGGTCGTTTAATTATGGACACCCTGTATATATATATATATATATATATATATATATATATATATATATATATATATATATATATATTTACGAAAAAATACCTATAGTTTTCTAGTTAATTCCTAGTTATATACAAATATTTAAAACAGATAACTAATCCTGTTTTTCATGATTTTCTCGATTTATTTTTTTCATACGTTGGATATCCTGCACCTGTACGTTTAAAAACCAGAAAGGAAGGGACAGCGCTGAAAGGAAAATGACTCCTCACTATCTTCAATCATAGAGCTATAAAAAGGATATATAACTAAATTATATGTATATATATATATACAGGGTGATTATAAAAAAACTATCCCGACATTTGGGCCCCTAACTATCATACCATTCACAGAAACTGAATGAAATTTTGGCAAAAGGTATTTTGAGGTATGCACTCAAAAGAATGATATGGAAAACAACAGTGTCACTCAAACAGTTACGGTTATAATGAGAAAATTTCGAAAAAATCAATAGGCAACACCCAGTTTTTTGTATTGGAATGTGATTTCCATTGTGAAAAACCCTAAATAGCGTTGGAACGGCAACTGTAGCATGAAAATCACCGGCGGTAGATAGGCTAAAAGTGAGGACAGCCAATACGGACAGAGAAGCAGCGTAAAATAAAGCATTTTATTGTGTTTCACAAATTTTCACAAAGACCTCCTTCACACACGATGACACTTTGCACGCGGCTGATGGTGGATAGCACTACAGCACGTATCATGGCAATAGGAATCTCTTGAATCGCAGTTCTGATGGCATCTTTCAAATCCGATGCAGTTTGAGGACGAAACTGGTACACTCTGGATTTCAGATATCCCCACAGCCAGAAATCCATTGGTGTCAGATCAGGAAACCTTGGTGGCCACGGAAACAGGAAATGACGGGAGATAACTCTGTCACCAAACTATTGAGTTAAGACACGTTTGACTGAAGACCCGACATGTGGAGGAGTGCCATCTTGCATCCACACAATATAGAGTATATATTATATTCAGATAGAGCATTTTGCCGTTGCAATGCGGGAATCGCGTAATGAGTTAACATGTCCAGATAGCGAGCACTCGTTACTGTATACGTTTGCAGTTCACCGGCAGTAACCTCTTCAAAAAAGTAAGGGACGAGGATGAACGTACTCGTTATACTACACCACATAGTCATTTTTTCCTCGTGTAATGGTCGTGCATGCACATCATGTGGTTTATTCTCTGCCCAGTGCACACAATTTTTCGAATTCATGTTACCAGTTAACGAGAAATGCACCTCATCTGTCCACAGAATGCGTAAAGGCCAGCTGCTATCTTCATCGTACCGGATAAGGAATTGATTTGCAAAATCCAGCCGTAATTGATAGTCTCCCGCTTCCAACATCTGGACACGCTGGAATCGATACGGAAACATGTTTAGAACAGAGCGCAGAATCTTGCGTACAGTTGAATTCGTCAGATCCAGAACACGTGAAATACCACGTGCAGTTGCGGGACGAACTGTGCTTATCGTCTGATGGACTTCTGCAACAGCTTCCACAGGAACGGAAGGTCATCCAGACCGAGGTCGATCGCATGTGCAACCAGTTTCTTCAAATTTATGAATCAAGTCCCGTACAGCTTTGACAGTGCACGGGCCTCGCCGTAATCCATAGTTTCTGCGGTAAACACGCAATGTCTCTGCGGCATTTTGTCCATTCAGGTAATAAATCTTTACGATTTCCCCACGTTCTTTCCCTGAAAGCGGCAACTTGTTCGGAATGGCAGAAAGGAACATACGCGGCTCGCATTTCGCAGTGCCTTTTCTTTCACCTAGCGTGACGACGTCAGTCATGACTGTGTCTTACGTAGAACCCGAAATTTGCGTTTCTTGGTTTCTTCTTCTCGTTTTGTTGAGAACTAATCAGGCTGGGATATCAGCCAAAGAAACGGTGTGACGTACGACGTAAATGATGCAAATAATTAATGCTCTAGTGCACGTCAAAGTCCTTTTTTCTTTTCTCTTGCCAAGTTCCGATAATTTTCATGGTACAGTTGCCGTTCCAACGCTATTTAGGGTTTTTCACAATGGGGATAAAAAAAACTGGGTATTGCCATTTGATATTTCGAAATTTTCTCACTGTAACCGTAACTGTTTTAGTGACTCTGTTGTTTTCCATATCATTTTTTAGCGCATACCTCAAAATACCTGTTGCCAAAATTTCATTCAGTTTCTGTGAATGTTATGATAGTTAAGAGCCCAAATGTCGGGATAGTTTTTTTATAATCCCCCCCCTCTCTCTCTCTCTCTCTCTCTCTCTCTCTCTCTCTCTCTCTCTCTCTCTCTCTCTCTGTATATATATATATATATATATATATATATATATATATATATATATATATATATATATATATGCGTGTGTCATTCACACGTGTGTTATTTCACTTTTCAGCCACAACTACTCAGCGCAGACCACTGGTGTTTGGATGTAGTAGTAGCTTCGAGTCTCCAATCGTGCAAATTGTGGTTGCATGTCGGTAGCTCTGGAAGTGTGGGAGGTATGATGGTTGAAAGAAGTCGAATTAGAGCCTTTTCATATAGACGTGTGTCCCTTTATTTCACTTTGCAGCCACAACTACCCAGCGCAAACCACTAGTGTTTGTGTGTAGTAGCCTAGAGTCTCCCATCGTGAAACTATGGTGATTGCATGTCGGTAGCTGTGTGGGGGTAAAAGTTACAGCTGCTAAAAATGGTCGACCTAGGGCGTTTTCAAGTTTCGACAAAAGTGTTCTGAAAAAGTTTGGAATCTTCTTTAACGGAAATTGGTTCATTTAACGTAACATGAAATAATTAAGACATAGATAACTAAGTAAGATGATTTCGCGCCCCCTAGCGGTTGAAATTGAAACTAAACGATATTGCAGCGCGTGCGTAGCACGGATGCTATACAATGCCGTAGGCAGCGGGGACAATTACCGGAGTTTCGTTCGGAAAAAGTTTGTGTAGAACAGAATGATTATTTTAATCCGAAAAGGACTATTTTTATCCGAACTGCAAAAGAAGTTACTGATTTCCGTTCAACGCCGGACGGTTCAGCTAGTTTTTTATATATTTCAAGAAAAGTGTTTCGAAATTTCTCTATTAATATTATTTATTTACTGAGAGAATAACATATATTTTTAGTTCATTTTTAAATGATATTTTGGTTACAAATTAAATATTCAGTGGTTTTTGTAAAAAAAAAAATATGTGTTTCTGGTAAAGAATATAATTTTACACGAGATAGTTGCGTGGAACTAGTTACTTATAAAATTGAAGTTATTTGTTTAAAATATTATCTTTTGTATTTTGATAAATGTATGTCCATTTTGAGTAAGAACTCAAGATAAAAAAAATTACAAAATATTTATTTATTTAAAGTAGTTAATTAATATAAATTTGTTCTTTTAATCAAAATCGTAACATTTTCCCTTAAACTGCTTATGACGTTACATAATTCTTTTCCTTTTCATAGTTTTAAATATTTTCTTTTTGTTACAAACAGAAAAAAATTATATTTCAAAACATAAAAAGTACAAGTAAATACATTTTTTTTTCAACTTATACTTTTATTAAAACCTATGCAAATAAAAAAGTAAAAAAACACAAGCTTTAATAGATGAATGTTAACTTTTATTTTGCAATATTTAATCTTTCGCTTAAAATCCTATTACAAAATGTCAAACTTTTCATAAAAATATTCATACTTTTTATATTTTACAGGATAGAGAAGAAGAATTTTTTTTTTTTTTTTTTTAAACAGATAAATCCTATTAGAAAATTGGATTTTATAGAAATCTTCTTTCTTTATCTCGATTAATAACACACCTTCACTTCCGAAAAATCGCTCTGGGTAAACATCCGATAAATCTATATTCTATTTGATATGAGTGGAATTTTTTTTTCAGATTTCTCGTGAAATAATTCCAATATTTTTATACAAAATGTTTATCATCGTTTGTAAAATATCGGTGTTTAATGACAAAGTCTTTGCCTATTATTTATACTTTATTTAAATAAATTAAAATATAACATTATTTCGGATTGCTTTTGTTGTAAAGAATAAAAATGTTAATTTCGTAAAACCTTCATGATGTATATTTTAATCGACGTCCAGCAATGAAAGTTATACATGTTGGTTACATACAATGAAAGTTAGTTTGCATGATTATTTTATGTACGCTGTAAAAAAAGACAAATGTAAGAAAATATGATATAACACAAAACGGAAATATACAATAACCTCTTCCGAGTTACCACGTTTCTAGAAAGCGTTCTTTATATTTAAAAACCTCAGAAACTAATGTATTTTCTGGATTTAAATACACATTTATAAAAACGAAGTTTCTTTTGCTGCCACGTATTTTCGGAAACGTTTTCTAATAGTTTTTATGGTGTATTAATCTGTTTTCTCAATCTGGAATATAGGTTTTTCGGATGATATCAATTGTTAAGTAAACATTTTCATGTTCAACAAATATATTTATAGACAAACATAATAAAATAGTAGCATTAACATTAACATTAAAATTAAAATTATTTTCTAATTCTTGCGCATATAAATTCAGCTTCGAAAATGAATTGAGTAGTGATAGCATCATTAAAATAGATATACTATTTTGATAAAACTGATTAATACACTTTAAAATTTTCAGGAAAGCGATTTCGAAAATCACTGGCAGAAAAAGAAACTTTGATTTTGTAAATCCATCGTTAAATCTCAAAAATATATTGATATCTGGAATTTTTAAATATAAATAACGCTTTTCGGAAGCGTGGGTAACTTAGAAGAGCTTATTGTGTATTTTGTCCGTAGTTAAATTTTCAGAGAGTAAAAAACATTTGCCGCTTTTTATATTGTTTGTCCAAGCATAACTTTTGAACGAATGTTTTGATTTTTATAATTTTTATTTTGTCGGAAAAAGAACATTCATTTTAGTGGTGATCCCATTATTAATTTCATCAGGATCCAGAAATCGTATGTTTGTTTTTCTGTTCATTTTCTTGTGTTCCTTTTTTAAGCTGTAACTTTCGTAAAAATTGTTCAACTGCCTCAAAATTTCAAAATGTGTTTTAAGCACACATTACCAAATATTTTTTATTAGTAATCGTATCACTAATCGTATCGGATACAGTTTGTGTTTACAGGAGACTCGAAAAATAAGATATTTTTGTAAAATACGGAATTTAATGTGAATGTGGCTATCAATAAAGTGTTACTACACAGTCACACTCTGTTGTGCCAAAAAACCGTTCTTAAAATACACCAACTGGAGTGCAAAAAATAATAGTAAGTTCAAAAGGATAAGGAACTACACATTAAAGTCTATTATATTTATTTTTTCTTAAATTTTACTTGTATATTACATTTCGCTTTAAAAACAGATATGCTATCAACAGATATGATTGAATCATTATTTATAATGGAAATTATTGATGGGTTAATTATCAAAATTACTGTTAATTATCAATATACTTTTGTCGGACATTTACAAATGTCAAAAATATGAAGGATAAAACAGTAGAGAAATAAAACGATCATTGCAGTGAATTAAAACAACACAACATTCAAGTGACAAATTACCTAACTCATGTCATTTAATAATAATAAAAGACGCAATATTATACTTGCACACATGCATTATTGTTCATTTGCTGCAGTTCTACTTGGACCCCGTCTAGGAGATTGCTAGATGATCAAAGTTTGGCGCATTCCTGTTCAAGAAGATAAGGTCTATTAAAATCTTTAAAATAAAATATTTCGCAATATTTAACATGTCGTTTAAAATACTATTACAAAATGTCAAATTTCAATAGAAATATTTTTTCTTTTTATATTTTATGGGATAAAGCAGACAAAGCGCTGCCGAAACAACCGATAGATCTATATTTAATTTGATGGAAGCGAATATGTTTCTTCAGATTTCCCGTAAAATAAATCCAATATTTTTAAACAAGATGAGCATAGCTGCCAAGTTTTTTTTTATTTTTTGTTGTATAGAAACAACTGCCTTATTTAATTACAGATTTTGGTAATTAAAATAGGTCAAATTTTACTATTAAATTTTAGTGACAAGAAAGAGTCGTAAACTTTGGCAGCTATTGATGAGTATGATAAGTTATAAAATATGAGTGTTCAAAGGTACAATTTTTTCAAATTAATTATATTTTATAAAAATATAAAAATATTATTGCATCTTGCTATTTTTGGAGAAAAACTATGTTTGTCGAGTATGTTTCGTAAAACCTTCATGATTACATTTCTCTTCAAAAACAAATGCGCAGTGCATCATTATGTGTAATGATTGGTACATAATGATAATTACACAAGTTTACAAAAAAAAAAAAAATGTTCATGAAATGAAACATATATTATTTATGTAGGCTATGGACGGTAGTTAAAAAAATACTTTTTTATTTTTTGTAGCACGCCACAATTCTGAGATATGAAGGTCTTTGTTTTATATCTAACTGCAATTGCTTAACCCTTTCCGGCACAGACAAATTCTGTTCGTTAAATGAGAAATTACTGACTGACACCGGAATTTACAAACGACTGTTTTATTATATAAGAGGTCATTATTTTAAGCTTTCATTGTAGAAACAAAAGTTTATTAAAATATTCTTGGTGCCTATTGTTTATTTGGATGTAATTTTTTGTAAAAATCTTCTTAATAAATATTTCAAAAATCTGACGTGCTGGATTTTTTTAAATATTTTTTCCTAGATGTAGATACCCAAAGTAACGTAAACGTATATCTTTCATTTCATGAACAAAAGTCATGTAAACTAGTGTTATCAAAGAAATGTGTTTTTGTACATATTTTAGTAAAGATCAACAACCTGAAATATAAAATTAATACTGAGATAGCAACGTATTGTTATCGAAAAGGCATAATTTTCAAGTGACAAAATCTATAACGAAAAACAGCGGTTTGAAATAAAAGACGCTCTATTATCATTGCACAAGTGCGCTGTTCGCCAGTTTGTTGCACTTGGATCTGGAACACGTTCGGGGTAATTCTATCAGTGTAAGTGACGACAGTAAAGTGGTTGATAGAAAAGCTGCAACTATGGTACATTCAGTCCTTGGAAATTCAAGGGAATTTGGCACTGGTAATTCTAAATAAAAATTTTCTATTTAAAATTTAAATAGCAGAAGTCGAAATCAACCTATTTAATCATAAAATTTATAATATTTTCTGGGATGAAATAAGGCAAGAAATTTTACTAAAAATTATGGCATAACTGCAGCACCATTTGCAACGCTATAGTAACAATTGCAAAATTATTATTTTTTTTAATTTAAAACTCTTATATATTTTTTTCTTTCAGATTTATTTCTAGATTTATGCTGAATACTTTTAAGAAGAGGATGTCACTCCAAAAACAATTTTAAATAAATATGATTTAAAAGGAAAATACTAAAAACAAAGGTGATAGTGCAATACGATTTCTGAAAATAACGGGAAAACCTTTTGACTATGATAATTAAACGCTCATTTTCTTTTCACAGTTCATTGTTGCATCAGTTGGAATGTAAAAAAAAAAAATATTCTTATATCTGAATTATCCTTGTAAAGTTAATTTCTTTTAAGTTAGTTGAGTTAGCTGCAAATTTTTCACAAAACGTGATTGATATTTTTTGTGTCGAGGTGTGTCTATAAACAACTTAATTTCCGTTTCCGTAGGCACTCTGATGATAATAAATGCAGAGATTAGCTGCAACAACTTGCGATCTTGTTCAATGTTTGTGTTTGAGCAAATAAAAACATAGCAAAGAGGCAGGTACAAATATCTCAAACAAAACGTATTACTAGCTGATCTATTGGTGTATATAGCCTCAATCTGTCGATAATATAAATCTTAAACATCGTGATTGAGACAATATTATTGAGACAATAAATTAAGATTTATTTTTAATATTTATATTATTATTCATTGGATTTTCTTAAACGCTGATCTGTATAGCATAATTCAAGAACTGGGTACCTACGGGAATGTCGATTTTTAAACACGACACTGTAAAAAAAGACAAATCCTTCTTAATCTAGAAAAATGTAATATCGCCAAGAACGAAAATATACAATAACCTCTTCCAAATTACAAACGATTCCGAAAAGTTTTCTTTATCTTTAGAAACATTAGAAACCAATATGTTTTCAAGATTTAAAAAATCACTTGTAAAAACAGTTTCTTTTGGTACCACTGCATTTAGGAAACGTTTCGCGGTAGTTTTTATAGAGCATTAAAGTTTTAAAACCGGAATATTGATTTTTAGGATTCTATCAATTCTCAGTTAAATATTTTAGCTGGATAGTTCAATTTATACATGCAATAGTAACAAAATAATATCAGTTTAAATGTTAGTGTTAGTGCTGTTAATTTATCATGTTGTTTATGTAAAAGATGTTTGTTGTACATGAAAATGATATACTCGGAAACGTTTCCGAAAATTCGTGTCAGCAAAAGAAACTTTGATTTTGTAAATTCCTTTTTATGCATAAAAAATATAGCGGTTTCTGTAGTTTTTAAATAACAATGTTCAGAATCTTGAGTAACTCGTACAAGTTTATTGAATATTTTCGTTCGTGTTTATATTATATTTTACACATTTTCAGAAACATTTATCTCTTTTTACAGTGTATGTTTGTGATTTCTAAGCAATGTCTAAAAAAACGTTTGTTTCACACCAGTGTGTGACATCGCATTCCCCTCCTAGAGAAGATGGTGTATTAAAATTTTCAAATAAATATATATATACTCTTAAGTTCAGTATACTTTATCAGTAACTTTGAAATCCACGGGTTTTAACTCCGCAAAGCCCAGCATGGAAAGGCATTGCACTACCAAGCGAGATTGAACTGTTACCCTGAGAGACAGAAACAATTATTCTTTCTATCTCCCCCTTTTTATTTTACTACTTCCTGTAGCGTTTTCTTTTTTCATTTTCGTATTGATTCACGATTACGCCTCTGTTATATTGGCTTCCAGACAGATTATTCCTGTATTTAAACGTTCCGTGACGAAATTTTTCTGACTAGTTTTTAAATAAAAAGAAAGTTCTCCAAATTTCGTTAACGCAAGAATAAATAAATTTTTGGAAAGTTTTATGAAAGTTTACTTATTTTTCTTTTAAATATTTCATTTTTAATTGTAACTAATTTTAATTCAAGCTTACAGAATAGCAATACAACCGAAGCAACATAAAACGTCTCGATAATAATTGGCAGTGCGATAATTTTTTTAACCCTTTACAACATAGTTCAACTGGTTTTATGAATTCGGTTTGTCTGTCTGTCCGTGCTCTAACTATCGTAAACATACTCCAATCGTCATGAACTGATATATGTTATACATGTTTACAATGACATGTTCAGTATTGAAAATTAAGTATATAGAGTTTATACTTCATATACAGGCACACTCAAAATAATTCGTGTTACATTACGGTCAATGAGGAAATATCGTTTGCTGTTTATTTTAATAATATTTCACTATTTCAAACATATGGAAATTGGTAGATATCACTCAGGTGCAATATAAAAGGCTTACTATAGAATAGTGTGTGTATAGTTTTCATCGTTCATTAGAGGGACACACAAAATAATTCGGTTAAAGTACTGTCCGTTAATAATAATTGCTGGAAGTGCATTTTAGTTGTCGTACGCGTTTTTGAATTTTACTAATTTTTCGCAAATTATTTGGTGTTTATAAATTCTTCAAATCATATACAGGGCAGCACAAAACATATCGAGTATGTTTCCGTTTATTGATAGGTAATTGCTGAAGGGGAATTTTCAACTGTGCTATGTGTTTCCTAACTGAAGTAAATTTTATTATTCTGTGTAGTATAGATACAAATCTATAGATTATCTATAGAACTACACAAAAGAATTTGGATAGTTTCCCAAATATTGTTGGTAACTCCTGAAATTGTGTTTCTAAATGTGTTATGCGTTTTTCAAATTCTTTACGTAGACATCATCCTTCACCTCATTAAATAGCAAAGATTTCTAAAACTATTTTGGAAGTGTTGGAGATTGTTACATATCTATGTTTGGCGCATATGATTTTTCGTCCTTGTTCAAAACTACAAGGGGATCTAACCCGTCCTTCCCAAGTTACAGAATATAAGTAGAATCCTTTATTCTTATATTTCTTTCTATTACTTAAGACTCTAGTCTTTTTGAACCTCATCATCTATTTCTAAATTGTCCTTATTTTTCAAACTAAAAGGTGCAAAAGAGTCGCGATAACCATCTCCACAGAATTCGTTAACATCAGTTTGAGAAAGTCCAACATTGAATTCAAATTTAGTCTCATTACCAACTTTATCTAAATCTACAGAATTTCTAACTTGTGATAAACTGGATAGTTCTCTATCCTCTTCAATGATTAACTCATCAATTCCATTAATCTGCTTTAAGCTTAACATTTCCAGGGTTTCACTCACCTCTTTCAGCAATTTCCCCTGTTCTCCTTTCACATCTTGAAATTTAAATAATTTAAGCTCCTCTTTCAAATTGCCTCATTAGGAATTACAACCATATCAGAGTCACAGAATTTCCCAGCCAATGACTGATTTTCAACTAAAGCAAAGTTCAAAGCTCTCAACTCGCTATTGAAAGTATCTTCACTCGAACTGTATTTCTCTTTTATCTTATCAATATCATCCATACCAGATATTTTTTCGCCATTGCAGGAACCCTTTTAAACAATGTCTAGTATGAGCAATGTCTAGTAAGATTTGATCAATATGATCAGAAACCACAAGTAACTTCACCTCTTTTTCTATCTTTCTATCACCTCTTTTTTTTATTTTTCTTCTCTATTGACTTCCTTTTTACCCAATATTTATTCTTTAGCATATTCTAACTCTACTCTCAGTTTTTCCAGTTGAAATTTCCTTTCATCCGACCTCTCTTTTTCTAACCTCTCTTTCTCTTTCTCTTCCGCCTCTTTCCGCTTTATTCTTTCATTTAGAACTGACAAAAGCATTTTCTTTACAAACTCTTCTTCATAATTAACACTTTTCGTTATTAGTTCACGTAAATCAATTATTTTAATGCTATCATTAACTTCTTCGCCCAATTCCACTGCAACAACTCTCAGGTCCACCTTTCGGCCTTTTAAAAAGTACGCCATCTCAAAGTTCAATTTCAGCACTCTAGTGCGTAGTTCAAACACTTCCTCAGAGCCACGGACACCCAACCAATTAATTAAAATTTATTCGATACTTTCAAAACTATTTACTCAATAGAATGAATACTACTAACTCAGTAAATAAATATATATTCCACAATATCTAAATATCACAATTTCAAAACAGTTTTCAGCACATCTATAAATGCTATTTTATACTCTACACAAGTATATATCATTACATAACTGGAAAACACCAGTTTCAAACAGTATTATTCCATTACTTTTCTCTAAAAAATTTACACCATCAGTTCAAAATTTGATAAATTTCTAAAACACAAATTTCCAATTTCTGAAAATCAATTTTAAATTCAGTTTCAAAGTTTAAACAAAATCACATTAACTATCAATTTACAATATCACCTTTACCTTCAGAATACCATACAAATGTTTTCCAATGCAAAATTTTTAGACAATTTTTTCCCTTTTTTTTCTCAACCTCTGTTCTTAGTTCAGAATTTTAACCAGTTTGGTTTTGACACTATATGCATCCAATTAATCAATTCACCAGTTTTGTGTAACAATATACTGTCTTATACTCAGTTTAAGAACTTTAACCAGTTTGGCTTACATTATATACATACAATAAATCAGTTTGATATATACAGATATTTTTAAATATACTTAAACCAGTCAATCAATTCACCAGTTTTAATACGTCAGAATCACAATTAATTCCTACCAGTTTCACCATAGAAATATTTCACACAAACTGCATACTTAATCTTTACACAAACACAAAATAATAAAATCAGTTTAACCTTTTTTTTTCAATATACCTCAATCATTATACATTTAATTCATATTTGCCAGTTTGACTTTTGCAATATTCTGTTCAAAATACAATATCTTCTATCGTTGTAATTCAAGAGCACAACTTCATTAAAATCACTTTGATTTTTTCAATATACATGAATGACTATTCATTCAATTAATTCATATCTGCCAGTTTGGCGTAAACAATTTAATTAAAATCAGTTTGATTTTCAATACATGAATTATTATAAATTTAATTCATGTCTGCCAGTTTGACGTAAAACTATTTAATTAAAATCAGTTTGATTTTCAATACATTAATTGTTATAAATGTAATTCTTATCTGCCAGTTTGTCGTAATACTATTTAATTAAAATCAGTTTGATTTTCAATACATAAATCGTTATTCATTTAATTATTTCCGCCAGTTTGGCTTCAACTTAATAATTTCCTTAAGTTTTAAGATTTAAATTTACCAATTTTTTTTTTGCTAAATGAGATACACAGTCTTTTCATTACAAATACGAACCCAAAATCTAGTTTCTAAATAAAATATACAATGCTGACAATTGTGAACCGCTGCATTCAATACAAAACATAAAGGCCAGTTTGGCATAAAAAATCCTCCCAAATTCAACTCTTAAATATAAATATTTAAATCGACAATCATTATATGCACACTGTAATAGACAAAAGGGAAAATTAAATACCTCTCATAAAATATATTCGCTGGTTTCACACGTCCACAAAAATCCATCTCGGTGGAACCTCCATTAAAATCTCTATATAAACTGTAACGATTTCACTTTCAATATTTCAGTTCCAGTATATGATGTTTAGTATATATTAGTATACGATGTTAGTCTCCAGTCGATGCTTAACATCTAAAACAATTTATTCACTTTCATTTTTACAACTAAAAAAAAATACACAAATTTTAAAAACACATCACTCTATAACTCAAAATCTAACGGGTACATTTCTCTATTTTTAACACAATCCAGCTCGTATACCATCCGCCATACTTTCTCTATCTGCGTCTTCATCTCTCAACAGCTTAGCTCTCTTCGCTTCACTTGACCTGCCACATAACATCTTCAGCTCTCTTTTCGCATATCGAAAACTTTCCCTCCGATACAACAGAACGGCTGATAAGTCTCCGAAACCTTGGCCGCAATCCGTAGACAAGCTCTGGACAAAAGCTAATTTTGCTACTTGCGAGTCAAGATAGGCTGCGGGGGTCTTCGGTCGTTACAGTACATTCTTTTTCCTATTCGACGTTTTGCAAATTGAAATTGTGCGAAGTTTAGAAATTAATAAACTTACAATAAAGCGAAAATTTTTTCTCAGGCCGTTGCCAACCTCAAATTGACGTTATCTTAATTATGGACATGTTTCTCCTTTAAAATATCTGTTTATACTATTTGTTTATTAATACATTCTAAGGGGACTCACACTCTGTCATTTAATGAAAGAATCATCCGTCTGCTAAAGAAAATACCAAGGGATAGGAAAAATATTTATTTTAGTTTTATTATTAAAAGAAAAGCATTCATTAACTGTCAATGTTTAAACAATTACTTGAAAATGTACAATAATAATTTTCTTCTATATAAAATGACCCGTAAAATGGACAGCATATATAATTATTATTGTTATTTATATCCATTTTTCAGTTGCAAAGTACTTTTTCAAATCTTAAATAAAGCTTCGAAGGCTTTCCGATAGTAATTTTTCTTTCCTTTATTGATATATATTCATAATCTTGTTTTAGATAATCAGAAGTGAAAATCTCTTATGTATAAAATTAATTAATTAATATTAATTGCAACAGCTCTTTAAAACCTGGACCGAATAATTTATCATGAACTCTCTTTTGAATTACCCCATGAAGCTTACTAATAATAGAGATGATAGGTTTTTAAGCATAATTTGATGAAATGAAAAATATTGTAAGAGCTTTTGTTTTAATTATAAGGGAACAACGAATTCAGTAAAAACTGATTATTTACACATTTAGAAAATGTTTAAATAGCACATTTATTCTTTTAAACAGGGTGCGAAGTAAAGTACGAATAGAATGAAAAAACGTGTGGACGGATAAAGCTAGAGTTGTGGCACAAGTGACTACCTATGGTAAAATGACTATGCGGTAAGCATACGAGAATGGCTGTAGTGCATCTAGTTGAGAAATTCGGTAATTGTTGACTCTTACTCAAAAGCTATGAGAGATAGCAAAAAAAGCAGATACAAAGGAGTTAAGCGTCTTCGAATTAGTATGAAATGATGCCTTCCATGTAAAACTAGCTTAAATAGAAGCCCTGTAATAGAAATTTGTGGATATCAAATTACCGGCATAAATACGTCACTTTTCGCGCAAGTATGGCATTTTAAATCAGATTCACATTTATTAATAAAACTAACACACGTAAGAGAGTTGCAATTTATTTTATTAAGTAAATCAGGCTCAATTTGCCATTCATCAGTAGCTGTACACATGCGGTCACATGCACACATGTACACTGAGGCCGATGGTGGACACATTGAAAAGGTTTAACTTGATATTCTTATTAAAATAAATTTTAACTTTTTTAGTTGGGGTAGTGTTACTAGTAAATCTGCATTTGCTTCATAAAGCCACACTTATACCACCCACGATTAGTGATTTTTTAAGCCGGTGATTGTACATCGAAAAACTCCATTTCAAGGCTTCTAACAAAGCTATTTTTGCATGTAAGACATCATTTAATAGTAAAGTCAGGACACATCTATTTTTGAAATATTCCGTTGTCTGTTATAGCTTTTGATATACGGTTGAGAACTTTTACATTTTTTACTCTAGAGGCGCAGCAGTAACTCTCACATGATAGAGCATAAGCGTTTTACCATAAGTTGACGTGTAAGTTTTTTCCAAGCATGTTCGTCGATCGGAATCGTATTTGGCAATCTGATTGAATGTTGTTTATGACAGTGTGATAGCGTATCTTTGCCATAATCGTACTTGGCGAAAAATAATTCTGGTGTCTTTGTTTACATTTTTTTTATCTGCTTCACTCTGAATGCGTAGTAGTCCCAAGGTATGTCATTTGCTTCCCAATCTGAGGCCTTGTATTTGAATCCAAGCAACGGAAAGTTTGTGAAAATGGCAATTTTTAGATTTTTTAATATTTAATTAGGTTATAAAAAATAATTTTAATGAAAAAACGGAAAATTTTCATTTTTCAATGTTTAATTAATTTATAAAAAATAATTCTAAACAATATTAACAATTTATATAATGTAAACTTTTTTATTATTCGTTATAGTGATTCCGGTTTTAACGAATAACCTATTTTTAGAAATTACCATACAATGATTTAGCTAAATCCACTTATGTTTTTTAGAGGATTTATTTTGTTGTTATTCTGAAAGGTAGAATCGCCCACACGCGCGTTTCAGTGATACGACTTTAAAGAATTTCATGGATTTTTGAGATTGCTATACGACGAGGTATCTGCATTCAGTGATTTTTTGTTGTTGTTGTTTTCATGGGCGTGCATCGATAATTAATGCGTTAGTGACAGCGGCTTTAACGAGTTTCGTGCATTTTAGCTATTGCTGCACAACAAGTTTGATGCATCCAGTTTTTTTGTTGTTGTTGTTTTCATGGGCACGAAGTGCCCATACATGCGTAAATGTTCACAGCTTTTACGAATTTCATGTATTTTTGAGATTACTACAGAACGCGGGCATAGCTACGAAGGGGCGAGTTCAGCAGATTACCCAATATGTTGTAAAGAACGTATGTTTATTTTACTTTGTTTGTAGAAATTGAAAAAATTAATTTATAAATGTAAGTAAATTATTTATTATAATATAAATTTTAGGCAGAGTCAGACTTTGAATTGATATGGCCACGTGTCGGGTTCGTTAGGTCTAAACAGCATATGATTGGTACGTGCAGTGGAAGACGTTAACACCCACATCCTTAATTCGCTGTCATTTGGTGCAGCAGAAGAAAAAGGAAACAGGTACATTTAATTTATTCTTATGGGTCTTACCCATGCTTTCAGCAAGGATGCTGTTAGCGAACGAAGCTGGGAACACACAGAATAATGAAGAGGTAGACAATTTTATACAGCTGTAAATGTTCTTTATTTCAGACGATCTCTAAACGAGCACTCGGGAATACTTGAAACGGACATCGCACACGCGCTTTCTAAAAGCAAACTATTACTTTATAAACTTACTTGGCATCCAATGGAAGCTTCGCGGCGACCGTGAAGCCTTAACGAACACTCCCTTTAACCCCTTCGGGACCAGCGGCTTTTACACAAATTTTATTCGGTTGGCACCACTGTTTTTTAAAAAGCTACCTTTACTTAAACTATCACAAAAATGCTCTAATTAGAGAAAGTAAATATTATTTTTATTTTTTACTGGTGCCTAAAACAAATTCTGTATGCTCGTTTTGAGGGTGCATATATGCACCCATGGTCCCGAATGGCTTAAGGCGTAGACACAACTGAACTGTGCTAAATCACTACTACTCCAAAGGTACGAATAGCGCATGCTTATATCAAGCTTGGTGCCGAAAAACCAGTGACCGATCGCCAAATCGGAGGCACGCGCCGACGCCAAAGAGCAATGAACCAGCGTAGGTGGCAGCCGCACCGAAGCATGCGCTAACCGAAATGCGGGAGAAAGAAATGTCCTTGAAGAGTGCCCGGCCAAGATGACAAATTGCTGAGATGAGACAAAGAGCGAATTATAAAAGGATAATTACGGCGTCGTACAAAGAGGAACTCAAAAATTGAACAAAACATCGTAGAAAGACAAATGAAGTATAAAATTAAAGGGAATTTAAAATGCTGAATAATGGGAAAGGTAAGTTAAATGAATATTAAGGAGAAACTATTAAAATGATTAAAATTAAGGATTAAAATGGAAAATAAGCACGTGGTTACCAGTTAGACGTAAAAGGGCTTTAAATGTCACATTTATATTCATGAATGTATTATCGCGCATAAATTTATGAACGTATTTTTCAAATTATTCAGAATCATCATTAAATTGTTAAATTACTGTTAAAAATACGGTTTTTCCATTTGCCTCCAAACTCACGGAATTATGTAATAAATAAAAACTAAATATTAAGTATACTTAGTTATAAATAAGGTAACGTTCAAAAAATTAATTAAAAATTATTGAAAAATAATATTACTGAAGTAGTATTTATAATTATACAAAATACGTTAAACTTTCTGCAGATGACCCATTATGTTGTAAAAAACGTATTTTTGCTTTATTTTGTTTTTAACGTACTTTTCCGAAATCGGTGCAAAGTCGCCAAAATAGTTAAGACAACTTGTAGGAAACAGAACCAACAACAACCAATCAGATTGCGAGCTAGAGTTCCGATTAACGAACATGCTTGGTAAAAAAAGATATGTTAGAATTAAGGTTTAAAATGAGAATTTTAATGGGTTAGATTCCACAAATCTAACTTTAACCGTTCAAAAATTATTTGAGAATTTATGGATATTTCATTGTTATCTGTATGTATAAAGAATATTTCATTTCTAACATATAAATAGCGAATTCGAATTCCAAAAACCTAATTTATTACCAAAAGACATTTCAAAAGCTTCTATTCTTGACAAGCAACAATGAATAAAAGCTCATTGCTAAATCTGAAAATATAAACATTTCGTTCAATTTACACCCCCTATTTTATTGAGTGTTGTCTTTCCTTGAACTGCTTATAGTTTCTTTAGCGAAGAATAGTTTCTTTAGATCACTTCATGAATTGATTAAATAGTTTCATATTTTTAAGTGTGAAATTGTTAGTATTACTTTGTCCTAATGGATTTTATATATATTTTTTTAATTCTTCTCATTATGGATTGTCATTATGGATTGTATGTTACTACAGAACGCGGGCATAGCTACGAAGGGGCGAGTTCAGCAGATTACCCAATATGTTGTAAAGAACGTATGTTTATTTTACTTTGTTTGTAGAAATTGAAAAAATTAATTTATAAATGTAAGTAAATTATTTATTATAATATAAATTTTAGGCAGAGTCAGACTTTGAATTGATATGGCCACGTGTCGGGTTCGTTAGGTCTAAACAGCATATGATTGGTACGTGCAGTGGAAGACGTTAACACCCACATCCTTAATTCGCTGTCATTTAGTGCAGCAGAAGAAAAAGGAAACAGGTACATTTAATTTATTCTTATGGGTCTTACCCATGCTTTCAGCAAGGATGCTGTTAGCGAACGAAGCTGGGAACACACAGAATAATGAAGAGGTAGACAATTTTATACAGCTGTAAATGTTCTTTATTTCAGACGATCTCTAAACGAACACTCGGGAATACTTGAAACGGACATCGCACACGCGCTTTCTAAAAGCAAACTATTACTTTATAAACTTACTTGGCATCCAATGGAAGCTTCGCGGCGACCGTGAAGCCTTAACGAACACTCCCTTTAACCCCTTCGGGACCAGCGGCTTTTACACAAATTTTATTCGGTTGGCACCACTGTTTTTTAAAAAGCTACCTTTACTTAAACTATCACAAAAATGCTCTAATTAGAGAAAGTAAATATTATTTTTATTTTTTACTGGTGCCTAAAACAAATTCTGTATGCTCGTTTTGAGGGTGCATATATGCACCCATGGTCCCGAATGGCTTAAGGCGTAGACACAACTGAACTGTGCTAACTCACTACTACTCCAAAGGTACGAATAGCGCATGCTTATATCAAGCTTGGTGCCGAAAAACCAGTGACCGATCGCCAAATCGGAGGCACGCGCCGACACCAAAGAGCAATGAACCAGCGTAGGTGGCAGCCGCACCGAAGCATGCGCTAACCGAAATGCGGGAGAAAGAAATGTCCTTGAAGAGTGCCCGGCCAAGATGACAAATTGCTGAGATGAGACAAAGAGCGAATTATAAAAGGATAATTACGGCGTCGTACAAAGAGGAACTCAAAAATTGAACAAAACATCGTAGAAAGACAAATGAAGTATAAAATTAAAGGGAATTTAAAATGCTGAATAATGGGAAAGGTAATTTAAATGAATATTAAGGAGAAACTATTAAAATGATTAAAATTAAGGATTAAAATGGAAAATAAGCACGTGGTTACCAGTTAGACGTAAAAGGGCTTTAAATGTCACATTTATATTTATGAATGTATTATCGCGCATAAATTTATGAACGTATTTTTCAAATTATTCAGAATCATCATTAAATTGTTAAATTACTGTTAAAAATACGGTTTTTTCATTTGCCTCCAAACTCACGGAATTATGTAATAAATAAAAACTAAATATTAAGTATACTTAGTTATAAATAATGTAACGTTCAAAAAATTAATTAAAAATTATTGAAAAATAATATTACTGATATGATACGCGATATGAAGATTAAATGATAATAAGGACATTTTTCTTCGTAAGATAAAATCTATTACTATTACTTATTATTATTGTAACTTTCAATACATATTATGAGTTTTGATTATATTGTCGTGGAAATTCCAATAGGCACTGATCTACAAATTTTGGAACATACCACAATAAATGAATTTGATGCACTTGCCAATGCTGAATCTGAAATGAAGCCAGATTCTTTTCCATCACGCGTAACATTTTTATTATTTAACCCTGAGAAATTGCAGGAATAGCATAAAATTTGGAAAGTGACCAAATCTTTTCGTATATGAAATTATGTAAAGTGAAATTAAGTACACTTGCGTAACTGTAAGAAACACAGGGCGTTTAGTGAACACGCAAAATGTAACATGTTTACCACACAACCTCACCCGCCAATGGCTTTACATTCACTCCCAGTGTGCGTGATTGTAAACACGTTCTACGGTATGGACGCATTGGTTAAAACATGGTTCATTGGCCTGGGGTAGATAATTCATTACTTATTACATACACGTATGAATTATTTTGTTTTTTTAAAGACAGCATATCGTTTCGATTACGTACCATTATAAATGCCATAATACAGTTATTTAAAGTAATATAACTAGAAAACGTGACGTAATAAGGAATTTTTTATTAATTTTCTGTTCCATCGTTAAAATGCTTTATAAAACACTTACTGACTTACCTGTTCCGAAAATCGTATATAGGAAGACCGGGGCATGTTGACCATACGCAACATTTTTTAAACTATCCGGTGGATAGCGTTACTATCTAAGTGACATGTGTCTTATTATATCTTCTTTCACCCACAACAGCGTCAACAGTGAAGAATCAATCAAAAGAAAGCCACTTCAAATTTTCAAATTTTCACTCAGGTAATTTTTATTTTTCACTTATAAATAATGGTTTATGATTTGTTTATAAATTAAATTTTCACTTTGGTGAATAGCATTCTAAAAGACTGTTGTTAAGAGCTTATTTTCTACCTACTATTTTTTTTTTAAATATTAACAGAATATTTTGATACGACGATCGAAAACCAAAATGGCTGTATGGGGCAAGTTGGTCTTTTTAATCCGCGCAGCCTAAAAGTTTGTTTTCTACATTCATAAGTCTATAAAAGTCAATAAAAGTCCTCAATTAAGTGTGTTACTCAGCAGGGCGGTTTTAACTAATAGACAATTAAGACAAATGTCTAGGCCCGTAAATCGGGGGAGCCCGGCTTTATAAACAGAAAATAATAATAATAAAAGTAATATTAAAAATCCATAAAAATCTAATTTTTATATAATCTAACATTTATATCTTATCTGAATTCACAAAATAATTTATCTTTTATTGTGTATATAGCTGACAAAAAAAAAGAAAGGTATAATGTAAAAAAGACTCGGTACTAGTTGTTTCTCGAAAGCCAGGAAGTTTCCGAAAGTTCATTTAGAGAAACTTTATTATCAAATTATTGCATTAGTTTATTGTATTCGCTATTATTAATAAAAACTGTAAGTGACATTATTTAAGATTTCTTTAAAAGCAACTTGCATTAATATGGGTCCCAATTTAAATTGTGTCTATGGCCTGCTACAGCTACTGCTTCATTTCTAGATGCCAAGATGGTCCGTAATTACGTTAAAAAGTCAAACAGAGGAAAAGTTTCGGATGAGACAATGAAAGTGGCCGTTCTCGAAGAGAAATTGAACAATAGATCAATCAAAGAAGTAGTAGATCTATGCAGTGAAGGAGAAAAAAAATGTAAAGAGAATTCTCTATGTCTTCGCTGTTTTAAATCTTTCAAAAGTAGTAAATCAGGAGAAGAGTGGATTCAATGTACCAGGTGCAAATGTTGGGCACACGAATCATATTGTAGAGAAAAAGTCTCTACATATTATATGAAAACGTATTTCTTCACAAACAAAACCAGAATTCACCTTATAGACCACTACCTTTCAAAATCAAGCCAACTGTACGACAGCGAGTACTCCGACTTAAAATGGCACTTTCTCCAGTGATACGCAAGTCAAGGAGTAAGAGGGAGAAAAGTGATTTTTCTCCCAGTTCTTCTTCCGCGGAGTGGCAACTCGAACGAGAAGCAGTTAGGAGGGAATTTTTGATTGTGAAGGTAGCGTGGGGTGGCTCAGTAGTATTCCTTTTTTTAGGATGCTGTCTGTAGCTAGCCCGTTATATATTTTTGAGTTTTGTTTGTGAAAGAATGTTGTAAAGTCATGCGAGACACGATCATCATCTATTTCGAACTATCTATTTTAAAGCATGGAGGTCTTTTGTGATGAAGAAAATTCTCTGTCCGATGAAGTTCTCAAGCCTTATTATTCTCATCTGATGCTCCATTATACTCGTGGGGTTTTTTGCATTTGATGAATCGAAAAAGAAGACCAAGTTTTGTGTTGAATTCCGTAATTAGTGGTTCATAGAAATAAGTAAATGCAAGATATTGTTTTGTGAAAGTATGTTAATTTTGTCTTAAATGAAGTAAGTGCGGGATGCAAATCGTTTTCATAGTGCAATTTAAGTAAAGTGTAAGGTACCAAAAATAATGTAACGATCAAGAATAGTACAGAATAATATTCAGAAATATGATATTATCTTTTTTAATCAAAAGCTGCATAAAAAATATGCAGTTGGATATAGTTTTCAAGTCTTAAACTTGATTTAAGGTGGAGTAACTAAAATGGGAGTTTTGCCGTGTAGTTGATAATTTATTTCTTTAATTAATTTGTTTTGTAGTACTACAAACATATTTATATATTTATTTAATTTTCCTGTATGCATGCACATGTTTTTTGCCTTAAGTTCAATTCTTAATGTTTTATTATTTCATGTTTTTCCTTTTCTAAATAAATATTCAAATTGCACTTTCTGAGAATTTTTTGGTATTTTAATTAAGTGTTCATTTCTGTTAATTTTCAAGGTAATTTTTAAAAATATGAAATTTCATTCTTATTTTTACCATTATATATAATTGATCATGAGCAAGATATTAATAATATTCTTCATTAATTAAAAGGTTAAATTAAAACGCTTTATTTTCTCTTGCTGTTAATTATCAATTGTATTTCTTTTTTCAGTTTCTGAAGTTAAGGCTGCTCTTCAGTCAACTTCCCGATTCCCCTCGCTAATGTTATTCCTATGGGCGTAGGATGCATTCGTATTTTTAAAATATCTCCTCGGGAAATTAATATTTTTAACTGCTGTTTTCTTTGTACTATTCTTAAAGAATGTCTTTTTTTTTAGTTGTCAATCTTTTTCTAAAATATATACTTAATTTTATATGAAACGTTAAAATCTTATTCAGTTTCGCTAAGATTTTAAAACATAAACTATAAATTAAGCACATAATTTAGAAATATTTTGATAACTAAGAAAAAAAGAGACATTCTTTAAGAACATTACACAGAAAACAGAAGTTAAAGATATTAATTTCCCGAAGAGATATTTTAAAAATACGAATGCATCCTACGCCCATAGGAATAACATTAGCGAGGGGAATCGGGAAGTTGACTGAAGAGCAGCCTTAATAATAAAATTGGTAATTAATAGTAAGAGCTTCCCCAGTATCTATGAGACCCCGTTTCTCATATGTATATTTGGTTCCGTGACCAGGATTCGAATCTGGGTTATTGCGGTTTCAGACACTACAAACGTGTTTTTCTATTCACCAAAATATGTGGAATGATCGCTTGTACAACGCAATGGTCAAACATGCAAAATCTTCTATAAACATGAAATATTTGTTATTGTAATTAATTTATATTTTTAAAAAAGACCTAAAATGCTAGAAAAGAGCTTAATAAATATAATACGAATAACAACTTAATCTTCCGATTTATGAGTATTACGTTTTCGGAATAGTATTCTTCGACATATTTAATCTGAAATTTCGGCCATTAAATAAAGAATTTTTTTTTCAGATATAGTTTCGGCAGTTCTGTAAAACTTTTAATACTTGAGCCATTTGTTTGATAAAACAGTTAATTCCAAAATTGCATGGTTAAAATATACATTTAAAATCCATTCCTGTGATTTTTTATTTTCATCTAGACGAGCAAGTGCTACACACTCTACAATGATTTAATAACGTATGAAGAGTTTGAAGTTTTCAATCTTCTATAATAAATTTTAATAGTATATTTTATAAATGCTTCATAAAATACTATTTTTTTAAACTTGTTTTAGTATTTTATAAATATAAATATAAATTAAAATTATTCTAAAATTTTATTGCTGCATATAACAATACAAACATTAAAATTGCACAAAAATCACATTTTCATACATTTTCATTATTTACGTAAATATACAGATATCTATAGCTTGGTATATTTTATTATTCAGGAGATCTATAATTCATTGTTACAATGTATTTCTACAAATATGACATAGTGAGCCAAGGTCAAAGCAATTAACAACAAAACTTTGCTTTCATCCAAACATACAAAAGAATCGATGTTGTATTCTGACACATTCGAGACAAGTAGGAATATATTTTTGGGGAAACTTCAAATTGCTATCGATATATAACTAGTTTTATGGAATATTTTCGATATCATTTATATAAATACATGTCTCTACAGTATATACGAGTGTCTGTATATATATATATATATGCGTATGAAAGCAATCATTTTATCTTATTTTGTTTCTTGTACATGTATACTTAACTTCTTTCATATTTAAGGAAAGTAATTACTTTCATGGAAAACTAAAGGCTAATAAATGAAGATTTTTCTTTTAAATATTATGAGGTTGTTATGAATCATTAAAATGTAAGTAAATGAAAGAATCTAGACACACGGCAGTGTGTCAACCAAGTTCGTCTGACATACTAGTGTGTTATATTACACGAACCATTTCGAGCTGTTTTCACCAAATTTCGACACTCTACTACTGAAAATCTACTTGACCTACGTACTTGTAATATTAGATGTGTAGTAAGACCCCCTTAATTATCCAAAATCCAAAAATTTATAAATGACGCATAATTAGTTTCCGAGATAATGATATTTGAAACTATCTGATAATCAGTAAGTTAATCACTGACTCACTCACTCCTCAAAAAGATCTCGTATATCTATTGCACCTACAGACTTCAAATTTGGTAATTAGTTCGTTTACACTATAAGGAATCGAAAAAAAATTCTGAAAATCGATTAATTACCCACTTGGGGCTGTCCTTTTTTACTTTAACGTTACTTCTATTAAGCGAAATTTTAATTTGCCCAAAAAAAAGCGCCAAATGTTGAATCCGGTCTGACCTTTCATCAATATCACCTGATTATCAGCCATTTTTGGCTAATTTCAGAGAATTAATTTCTGAGTAATGATGCATAAAATTTACCTTTTTAGACATATTGAGAGAATACATGTATCAAAAAACGCATATATTTCGAGACATCCGCAGTTGAAATTCGTCTAATCCCAGAATTAGAAATGTAAACAAAAGAGAGTCATTCCTATGATTCAAATAAATATTGATCATGCTTGTGTGGCTACCATGGGTCTAGGCAATGTAGCTGTGGACAACCTTGCGGTGTCTCGGCCTCTCAACGCCAGTGATGCGGGTAATCTATCGATTTTCGCTGCGGATAAAGGTACTCTACCGATTGCCGCTGAGTATAAAGTTAATGCTTGCAGAGAACTTTTAAGTATCATTTCGATGTCTTTCGATAGCGACACGAAATTTCAAACTGTTGGATACGGTGGGTTTTGAAGATGCAAATTCTTGCTATGCTATAGTTTCGGTGGACGAATTCGAATTTTAATAATTACTATCCGTTTACTTTCAAGTTTGTATGGTCTGTGTCAAATAAATGTTATAATTAAGCAAAATTTTCATTAGCATATTGTTTTTAATTATAGTTTGAGCCAATACTTCCTTTCACAAGAATAAAAACCCACGTTAGTAAGGGCTAAAAGTCAAACGGATTTCTTGTTAGTGCTTGTTTAAATTTTATACTATTTGTTTGATATTATTTAGATAGCTTCGTCATTTTATTTGTAAATATGAATCGGACTGTTGATTTATATGTTAATGAGTCTGTAATGGTAAAACATAAAATTATGTCAATATGATTATTGTTATTTCAGAAATAATAACAATTTCGAAGCAATACATTTCGTTTCAAAACAAACATTAAATATAGCAGTTTAAAATACAGATTTCTGCCGCAAACAGACAGCCAAATATTTTGTTGTAGGAAATTTAAATTAAATTGAATGTTACCTGGTGAATAAAATAGTCACTTGTAAACACATTAAAAATCATTAAGTAAAGGGTTTAAGTATATTGTAACTGTACAAAAACTAATGATACCTAACAAAAACATAACTGTGAAAAAAGGAAGCGAAGTTCTGTTTAAAAAAATAATAAAAATAAAAGTTATTTGTAAGTGGGGGCCAATTTCAAATAAAATTCACCCAAACTTACCTACTGAAGTATTATAGCATTGTTTAAATTGTTTAAAAATAAAAATTATTGATAGTATATTAATAATAAATCTAGAACTTGGCAAGTTTTTCCCTAAGAGGTTTCCAGGAGTGGGGGGTCGCTAGAGTGATAATCAAAGACGAGCGGAAGTGTAGCTGTGTGTTTATCAAATGTTTAACACGAGTCATTTGTTTATAATAATAACAATATTAAAAATTATTATATTGACAGTATTATTAATACTATCATCATCATTTTATTAAATCATGAAAATGATAGGCATATTGTTTATCACTTGCCAAGTTCTAGATTTATTATTAATATGCTATCAATAATTTTTATTTTTAAGCATTTTAAACAATACTATAATACTTCAGTAGGGAAGTTTGAGTGAATTTTATTTCAACTTGGCACCCACTTCTATATAACTTTTTTTTTCTACAGAACTCAGCTCCCTTTTTTAACATTTATGTTTTTGTTAGATAATCATTACAGATACAGACAGATAGGTAATATTTAAGAAAAGTTGTAGTTTCGTAATTAGTCGTAGTCGATAGTCGAAAGGTGAAAATATAGAAGTAGTTAGTGTTTTATCTGCCGAAGATTTCTGAAGCAATTAAACAGAAATAAAGTGCAAATAAAGTGTTTGTAAACTTAGATTCTACTTAGACATTCCAAAGTGCACTAATTTATTTTGATTTCATCATTATTATTGATGATTATTATTCATCATTATTTTGATCATTATGATTCTACAATATATACAAGTATCTGTATATACAGGGTGTCCCAGGATTATTGGGACAAACTTTAAGCGGAGGTAGGGCACATCACAAGCATTCAGATTTGCATAGCAACCTATGGACGAAAACATCATGGGAAGGTAGTATGACAGGTACAAGAAAGGCAGAGACACAAGACTGAGATCATCTGAAATAATTTATTGGTCAAAGATATTACATTTGCTGTGGTAGATGCTATGTGAAAATGTCACAAAAGATGTTTAAATTTTCCACCACTGATAGCGATGCATGCATTACACCGTCGGACCATGGATTGGGGGACTCTCTCAAAAACACCTGAAATTTGTTGGATATCCGCAGCAGCACAGACGAGTATTCCAACCAGATCCATATCAGAATCCACAGGTGTTGCGTACACAGCACTTTTCATCAGAAGATCGTGTTGGCCAGGGTACCGGTCCACCACGGCCAATCCTTCGGTGACCAAACACCTGATTCAAATGTTCACGAACACATCTGCCATAATAGGGATTTTCTCCATCATGTTGAAACTGCATATGGCATAGTAAGCTTGGTAGCACCTCTTTCAAAAAGATGCGATAATCTGCAGATGTTAGCGGTACTGGCAACAGTTAAGACCCGACTAAAAGGTCGCCGACCACACCAACCCAAACATTCACTGAAAAGCGATGTTGGGCAGCATGTGGTCTCATGCCATGGGGATTCTTGCCAGCCCATAAATGTGCATTGTGGTGTTTGAACACACCATCTCGCGTGAAGTGCGCCTCATCCATAAATAAAATGTAGGATGGGAAATGTGCATCTTGGTCACATTTGTCGAGATACCAACGTGCAAAACGCACACGCGCAGTGTGATCTGTGGGGAGCAGTGACTACTCTTTGCAGATGGTATGGGTGTAAGCCGTTACATTGCAAAACACGATGACCACTATGAGATCCTCCTAGGGCAGCAGCAGCGATAACTCGTACGCTGGTACTCGGATTCCTTCGAACAATATCCAACACATTTTGCTCCCTGCTGGGAATTCGAGTCACCCGTGTCCCGCCCTCACTATACCTGTTACGTCGTAATGATCCGTTTTCACACAAATTGTGATACAAATTCATAAACATCAAGCATTCCGGTGCATCTCTCTGTAAGTATCTTTCGCGATACAATCTTTCTGCTGCTCGTGCATTTCCGTGTGTCAATCCGTAAATCAGGTGCATATCTGCCAGCTCGGTGTTCGTAAAATGTTACATACTCCTCCGCGGGCAATGTCAGCTCAAATGACTGCGGGAATGCAGGTCTGTTTCCTCCAAAGCAACGTTTCGAATTAAAATCTGGAAATACCTTTAATTCAATTAATCAAAAATGCTATGTACAGTTTCTGGTATGAATTCTGAATTAAAAAAATCCCTAATCTGAGAACGCTGGTTTCCTCCAATGCTCTTGTGAACAACACCACCTAACGGCGAACGAACCATGGGTTGCTATGCAAATCTGAATCCTTGTGATGTCCCCTACCTCCCCTTATAAATTGTTCCAATAATCCTGGGACACCCTGTATATGCGTATGACATCAAACATTTTATCTTATTTTGTTTCCTGTACATTTATACTTATCTTCTTTCATATTTAAGGAAAGTGATTACTTTGATAGAAAACTAAAGTCTAATAAATGAAGATTTTCCTTTTTAATATTATGAGGTTGTTATGAAACATTAAAATGTTTGTAAGTATAAGAATAATCATTACACATACAGACAGATAGGTAATATTTAAGAAAAGTTGCGGTTTCGTAATTAGTCGTGGTCGATAATCGAAAGGTGAAAATATAAATGTAGTTAGTGTTTAATCTGCAAAAGATTTGTGAAGCAATTAAACTGAAATAAAGTGCAAATAAAGTGTTTTTCAACTTAAGATTCTATATAGTAATTCTAAAGTGCATTAATTTATTTTGATTTCGTCAATATTATTCATCATTATTATTCATTATTATTTTCATCATTATGATTCTACAAGTAGAAACAGTTTTATCCTATATTATTTTTTATTGCTCTTAACTTTTTGATATGTTAAATGCTTATACTTGGTATATCAGCAAAATAAAGAACTCTTTTATATATAAATGCACAGTAGAATTTTCTTAAAGCTCACGATGTGTGAACTAATTACCAATTAACTCTGAATATGCGCGAAGATCTAATAAAACCAAAAACTTTACACAAAGCTATCAAATATCCATGGAATCTCTTAACTATCTAAACATTTTCAATACATTTTGGGAACAACTGAATACGCAAGGCTGTGAACTGGAATTTCCAGAATCCGAAAATCAATATTCTTATCCCAGATGTGCTATCAATATTTTTATTGGATATATAAATCATGTACCGACTAGGATTTAATAACGTATAAGAGCAATTAACTACAGCATTAAACTTTTTATAAATCTAAATCAAAGTTTGACTATAATTAAATTTTTCTAACAAATGTTCTACAAGATAATTAACTGAAAACAATTATTATGTTTGAAAACTTCTTAAATTTCGTAGTAATTAAAGTAAATGCAATAGCAAAATTTAATTGCTTTATGTGGAAAAGCAGGGCCATACTAGTTGCTTTTGTAGTAATAAAAAACATTTAAGCAATGCATTGAATTTCTTTAAAATGTTTTTTCTTTTATTTTAATTTAGAAAAAGTAACCAGTATTAAAAAGGACGCAGTAACAGTATCAAAAGAGCACTTCTGTGCATTTACAGTGAATTTTTCATTTGTTTTTATAAGTAAAATGCCAACAAAATATTAAATATACTTTATTTTCTAAAGAAAAGGAAACTTTTTGCTAAAAAATAATTTTAGAAAAGTCAATGAATCTATTTATATGATTGAAATTTGTATATATATATATATATATATATATATATATATATATATATATTGACGCTCTGTGGTTAGCGCACGGTGCAGCCACAAAACTAGTTAAAACTTCACCTCTGAATACGGAGTCGGTTCACTCGACATTTTATCCATTTGTGTTCGGTGAAATGAATACCAAGAGTGATTGGGGAACAGAAACATGAAGGTTCCGTATGAGGCTGACCACCTGACCGAAACACAGCACCCGAAGTCAATTGTCAGGAAAATAGAACAGCGCACTAAAATCCAAGCTCTTATATGATTTATAACAACGTAGATTTTAGTTTTATTTATAGTACATATTTTACATCAGGGTGTTTTTTTAACTGGCGCTATTCAGAGCCATGTGTAGCTCCTTCTAATAACCAGACTGTAAACTTTGTAAAGGGACCAATAATATCATGGTGAAAAAAGATTTAAAAAAAATAGTTTAAAACACCGCAATAGGAGAAAATGTGACGCTGTTGTACTCTACGCAGCCAAGAAATAGCGGGTAACAAATGAAAATTCAAATTTATACCTACGTATGCGACAACAGCGTCAATAATTTGGTCTATAAACGGATACGAAAACTTTCGGGAAACCTTTTCAGCTCAGGTTGAATATGCGTCTCACGTTACCGCAGTGCGGATTATTTGTGAAATTTTACTATTCTAGTTTAATTTTAACACAATTATTCAAAGTGGTAAAGACTCGTAAAATTGTTCGATTGTAAACAGTTCAATGCATCCACCGCTCTTCGTAAGTTTAGAACACGCCACAAGCTACTCAAACGGCTTTTATCAAACAATGCATTGAAAGCACTGAAGTTATAGGAAACATGCTCGCTAACAGTTTAGTCAGGCAGAAGACATAAACCGGTGTCATAAGAGGTAACAAGGGTTGTTGAGACTGCGATCGTTGACAAGCCGCAGAGAACCATTGCTGCTAGTAGTAGCAGTAGCCAAAGGAGTTGCTCGAGAACTGGATTTGACTGTTTCTACGAATTGGAAAATCTTGCGGTGAATTCTTACTAATATCCATACAAGACAAGCTGCTTGCAACATCTCCAACCCAACGATTTTGATAAACGGCTAACATATCTTCCCAGAATGGAGATCGATGATTCTTTCCCGTGGCGAATTCTATTGGGAGATGATGCCTATTTTCATCTAATAACACTCATAATTGTCTAATTTGGGCCACTCCTTGCGGTTTTAGAAATTCTGTTGCATTCACCAAAAGTTCAGGTGTAGTTCATCCTTGGACAATTCTTTGTTTAGAACATTACTTAGACAGGACCAGTAACGTGTACCGTTAACGCACAAAGAAATCCCGACATGCTTGCTAGTTTTGTCACTCCACAACTCCAGCAAAGAAAATGTCTGGATAAGACTATCTTTATGCAGGATGGTGCACCATAACACATTAGTGTAAAGGTACAACAGTTGTTGCACCATCACTTCACTGATCAAAGGGTCATCAGTCTTAGTTTTCACGATGCCAGGTGCCCCCGTCCCCGGATTCATATTGGGTCACATCATCCCAATCTTACTCCATGTGACTTTTGGCTCTGGGGTTATTTGAATTCCAAGGTGAGGACTCTTCTCTCTTTCTTGGTGAGGTCACAAACCTGAGTACCTTAAAAGACAACATAACACAGACAGTGTGGAATATTCTTTGTAATATGTTACGTTAGGCCGTAAGGAATGTTGTACAAAAAACGCAAGTTGTAGTCCAAGACAACAGCGGTCATATTGAATGTGGTCGAATTCCGCGCCGGGAAAGTGAATATGGTGAATAGAGTATGACGTTTCACGTATATTATTAATTTTGCCTATTTTTGAAGCACTTATTTTCATTGTACAGCACTATGTTTCCCCCTATCAGCGATGTTTAGAACTATTTTTTTCTCGCAATCGTTTTTCCCATGGCGTCATTAGTCTCCTTACCACGTTTACTGTCATTCCGGTAATTAGAACGAGCTGCAAATGAATCTGAATAGCGCCAGTTTAAAAAAACACTCTATAAATTTGTGAAAATAATCAGTCAGTTACAAAGACACAGGTTCAGCACAAAATACATAAAATTAGCATAATCACAGCGAAGAGACAGAATGAAAATCTTATTCTTAAAGTAAAACAGCATTAATATAACAGATTTGTATGTACTTATGGAATATACAAGGTGCGTCTGAAAATTTCGGTGAATGGAAGAATAAAACAAATAAAACAAAACATGGAAACAAAATATCTTTAATCACCCTCAAAGTAACGTCCATTGGCCACAATACACTTATGACATCGTTGATAGAGCTACTGGAATGAGTCAGCGAAGGCCTCCTTTGGGATCGACCGAAGCTCAGATGTCACACGTCGTCGGACAAAAAACGTAAAGACAGTCGGCGATTGTTTAACAGCATCTGTCGCACCCGCTCGATGTTGTCTGTCTTTACACTGTTGAGGGTCGACCTGAACGTGGTTCGTCATCCACGGTTTCCTTTCCCTCCCGAAAATGTTTAAACCAGTCATACACGCATTTTTTGCTCACTGCGTCTCTTCCGTACACATGGACCAACATTGCATGCCTTTCTGTAGCGGGTTTTTCCAATTTGTAGCAAACCTTGATGTTTATCCGTTGCTCCAAGGCAATATGACGCGAGTTTACAAACATAGAACGTTCGACTGACCACAGCAGACTGTTCTGCCTTGGTTTCTTGCGCTTCTTGTTACGTTCCATCTCTTCATTTTTAACTCACGTTGTTTATGAGATATCCTTGCATTCACCAAACTTTTGAGACGTACCTTTTATAATGCAAGGTGAAAATTTTACTTATCGTAGCGAATCACAGTTATAAACAACTTGTAGAAGACGAGATTGAAAGAGACTTATTTTAAAATATTTCGTTTTTGGAGTTATTAGGTTATGAAAACCTATTATAAATTCCAGCATGAAATGAGACACTGTCGCAAAATTCAGAGACACAAACAAATGGTAAGGAAAAATTAAAAACAGGTCAGAAATATATGTTAACACAATAAAAAGATTTCATTCCTGAAAGATACTTATTATATGAAAATAAAAAAAAATATTTGACAATTATTAAACAGTAAGGTTTTATAACATGCCTTGAACTCCATATATTGTAAACAAAATTAGTTACACACAAAATTTTAACATTCACGAGTCCAAGTGGTATGTTGGAAAACTAAATCCTCAGATAATCGAGAGGATATTGTCAGACACATTTTTAAATTGTACAAAACTATAATTAAAATTTTAATAATCCGAATAAATAGTTATTATCATAAAATAAAATAAATAACGATTATCATAAAATAAATATTATAATAAAAAAAATTAGGCAAATTTAAGGAAACAGTTCTGTAACTATGTACCGTGATATTTTTGCTTTAAGAAAAAATAAAACAATTTCTGGGGAAAAAAAACCTGATACGTTTTACAAGTAATGCGGGAAGAAAAGATGAAACACTTTTTGCAATAAGAGTAATCAGAATTTGCAGGGGTGTCTGTTCATCTAAATCTTCCGCTTTTCCGATTTTATTTTTCTATTTTAAATTATTATTGACAAAATTTATATTATTTTATAAAAATTCCAATGTATTGAAATAATTTAACAGTATTTCAATAACGTATTTGCATGTGTACCATGTTTAAAGTTTTGTATAATTGATTATAAGTTTTAACAAAAAATTGGAATTTTTGAATACATACACAAAAACCTCCAATGTGTTGACGTAAGTCGAATGATGAGATATGTAAGGGATATCGGTTAACCGAATACACATTACGTATTCGAGCGGCAGATAATTGAATGTTTATTACTGTATTAATAAAATATCACGGAACTGCTGCAGCTATGATGTGAAAAATAAAATTATATAAATTTAGCTGATTTTTGTCGGAGGAATCGTCGTTAGATTTCCGGTAAAACGGCTTTATACCGTGATGATTAACAAGAATATTTGATTAGCATTACCTAAGTTTAATAGTAAAGCATAAAGGCAGATGTTAATATCATCTGAGGGCTAAACCTTGATATGGTCGTCAAATGCTTGCCTTTTCTTTATACTTATAAAAAAATTATTAACGAAAGTTTGATAAGACAAAATTTACACTAAGCTGGCAAAATTCTTCATGCTCAAGCAGTTATACTATAAAAAATATAACATTCTTGGCAACAGTTTTCCTTTACTTCATCGCTAAATTTATTTTTTTATAATATATGAATTAAACTAAGAAATTTCAATCGCTCGTATTATATCTTCATTAATATAGCTGAATTGATTTTAAGGATTTGAGTAAAAACACACTGAGTTTCGTGAAAAATAAATTTCTGATAAATATTAAGTCTTCTTTAATATTTATTTGTTAGAAAGTTTAGTAATGCCACTTAATATGGAAGAACGTTACATTTTTACACTCATATCAAACTACACAAATCCATCTATACCCTCCATGTTACCTTTTGCAATAATTCAAAAACAAAAGTTTGTACTATAATTAAACCCTACTTTAAATAAGAAAAAAGAAAGTTAGATCAAAATTAGCACGAGTATAAAATCTGTATATGGAAAAAAATACTGTAGATATTGTTGCAAATGGAGATGCCTTGGGTTGTTTTATATCATGAAATATCTTTAATATTTAAACAAAAGTCTGTCAGGGTGCTAGATAACATACGAATACTATTACAAATATTTTATTTTTGCGTAGATACAGGTATAATATTTTACACATTTCACAATAATTACGAGGGGCAGTCGGAAAATAAGTTTCCCCTGGAGACTGTGGACAAAGGTGTGTATGAAAGCCAAAAAATGTAATGAGACATTAAAGATAAAATATAACTTTATTTTTCCACATAAGTACCAAGTACATTGAAACATTTGTCATACCGCTTTATAAGCTTCAAAAAGCCTTGATGTTTTCCTGGCGGGCTTTTTGAAGCTTATAAAGCGGTATGACAAATGTTTCAATGTACTTGGTACTTATGTGGAAAAATAAAGTTATGTTTTATCTTTAATGTCTCATTACATTTTTTGGCTTTCATACACACCTCTGTCCACAGTCGCCAGGGGAAACTTATTTTCTGACTGCCCCTCGAAAGTAATAATTAGTATGAAATTTTACATAAGATATATTCTCTAAAACTCTTAATGGGGAAACGGTTTTAGGACACATTCGATTACAGTCCATTATTTGCAGTAGACGTTGACATAAGGACATGAACATTACACAGAAATTTCTCTCTTACTTCTTGAAAGAAAAATAACAAATACTGAATGTTTTTTTTTAACCCTGATGTTTTTAATCGTATGTGATGTTTCATATTCTTATGTATTTCCTTTTTTAATTACTTCTGAAAAAATCGCGGATTCCAATGCACTCTTTTAATTCAAAATATTTTAAACTTTGTTACTTTATTTTCAACTTTTTTGAAAAGATACTTAAAGGAAATGTGTCAATGAGAGTGTCATTGAAATAGTCTCAAAAGATATTAAAACTTCTTTCCTTCAAGCTGAAGCATCAAATTTAAGTAGATTTTTTTTCTGAGGCTTTACTTGAAAAGTTCTTTTAAAAGCCGATATGCATAGCATTTTTCTGAAAGACTTTTTGAGATGGAGGAATATTTTTAATATGTTCCAAAATGTATGATTTTTAACCGAACAGATGTTATTTGTAATATAAGAAAAATGTTTCTATTCAATAAAAGTGCGACTTAGTATTTTTTTCTATGCGATACGTGATTTTTAAATTATTTGGTGGGTAATATTCTGTGTGCGTACACATAAAATTTTAGTGTCATAACTGAACTATATAAGATTTTCACAAGTGAAAGAAGAGTGGAGTTTTTAAGAATTTTTTTATATCTGCAGCAATAAGCATTCTAAAAAGAATATGAAAATATTACTTATAAAAGAAATGTTTTAACTTTAATGCATGGAGATATAAAGTGTAGATTTATGCAGATATATATATATATATATATATATAATCGTATATCAATGCATGCATAATATTCTACATGCAATACATCGACATGATAAAATTCTGCATACACACGTGCACACATACGTGCTAAAATTCTGCAGAGTGAGTTAGAGTAATTCCGATTATGGGATATATACGATTATCTTAATTACCAGGCTGCGTCTGTAAGATTAAAAATTAAAAGATATATGCTTTCAAATCATCATTTCATTTTTTATTTTTTAAGAGCACTGACTATTAGCAGCATCAAGTACTGTCTAAGATAACATTTATAATTTGTAGTGGTGTAATTTTTCTTTGAACAATTTTATTTCTTAACATTTAAAAGTGAAATATCTACACAAGTAATTTATTTAAGGCTAGACTTTTTGTGGGAAACATGTTGAATTTATTTTTTTAAATAAAATGAATCAGCATGAAATCTGGATTATTATTAAATTTTATTCCATGGTCATTATAACCGTAAAATATTTTGAAATATGAGGCCCGGTAATTTGTTATGATCATTTAAGTCATATAAGCATTAGGATATGCTTAGACGCATAATAAAAAACAATTTTGTCTCCTTTACCAAATCATTTAATTCCTAAATGGCCGTCATTCGATTAATATATCTTTGTCCGTGTATAAACTACCTGCAGTATCAAAATTGTAGATCATAGTAAAAGCATGACTGGTCTAAGGAGTTGTCATCACAAGTTTATGCTAACAGAAGTATGGCAGACTACTCTCTAAAACTGAGGAACATAGTATACAAATCACGATTTCCAGAATTAGATTATAATTTAATTAATCTAGAAAAATAACTACTGCAAAAAATCGTTTCTACTCTATCAAATATTGATCGAAATGACCCATACCAAAGACAAAATTTCTCGTTTATCAAACGAGTTCAATTTATCTAGTGCAAGATTTGAAATACCATATGAAACTGAGTTGTGTTAAAACACACAAATTTCATCTAGCGTTATCTCTTTCCTCTCATTGGCTGAATTTTATTAAACTTCATTATTTATCTTTCTTCAATATCTTACTCCACACCAAAGCCTAAATTTATTTCATTATTGTCATCAGAAAATAAAAATTTAGATAATTTATGTAAAAAATATTCACCAATTAAATGTCTAAAGGTGACATTTTTACCATCCCAACTAAAAAAGTCTATGACGGACGTATTTGGTGCCAAATAGAAAAAATTCTGTACATGATCCAGCCGAACAAGGTCTCGAAAACTACTTTCAGTAAAGAACGGGACTTGAGTTACAAAAGTATAGTGACGTTTTGGCGAAGTTTACGGTGAAATTTTTGGTGAAGAAAGTATGTTGAAGAGATTACAAACAGCTGAATTTGCTGACTCAAATGAAATAAAGACTAGAAAAAAAGTTGCTCAAAAAAGACAAATACTATCAAACAAGTGTAGTAAATGATATATTTATCGTATATTTGTATGACTTTATATAAAGAAAATAAACAGTGATCTAAATTACATTGGAATTAACCTAGTTTTTAGTTTTTTATGCTATTCTTAAGATATAAAATTATTTTATAAAAAGAAATTACTCTTTCTGATTCTTTGAAAACTTGTATTTATTAATTAAAAATAAATTTCCTTAAATTGGTCGAAATTACGTCCTAACCCTACTAGCAAAGAAACCGTTAAAGGTTAACGGGAATAGTCATAGTTTATATAAGCAAAAATCTAACTATACAAATAACTAGTCAAATTTAATGAATGAATACTAAAGGAATTTCCAATTGGAAATGTCAGTATCATGAGATATTTTGTCAATTGAATATTAGAGTATATTTCATAAAGTGTCGTATGCAATATTACTATTTATTGCGTTTGAACATAAATCAACCCTGTAGCCCCGACATATTTTTAAAGTACCATTAAAAACTTCTTACAAAATTCAATTAACACATCGATTTGGCAGCAATATAATTTAGGATGGGTTACAGATATTTTGCTTCATCATCTTCAAAAAGCATTATTCATTAAACAAGGCAAAACTATGTGTAAATGAATTATTTCTTTTCCATTTATAACTATTCAGCTTTTTTAATATTAAAAAACAGGGAGTGGAAAGTTTCAGTTCTAAGAAATCTATATATTTACATTTTAAGAGCCTTATATTTATACATTTTCTAATACTACAAAATGCTAAAAACTATATTTTTAACAAATGATTTGACACGAGTTGGAACTGTGTGCCACAAGACATCTAAAAATTTCAATTACGTTTTTTGTTTTAAATTTTAATAGACGAAAACGGTTATAAAATCTTTTCGCAATCATTCATTTAATGATTGCAAATCGTCTAACGTATTTTAAAAAATTGAGGAAATATTGTTTGAAAGTTGAAATTTTAACAGATTCATAATTTGGTTCATAATGAGATAAGCAATTTTTCATGTGGACATAAATTGAGCACATTTGGAGCCTGGGAAGTCTAAAGAAATATCATTTGGAAATATACAATCTACAAATAACACTTTTTTTCTTGTTGTTGATATAGAATAAAAAAAAATCATCATGTTTCAAACACTTTTTAATTTTCAAAAACTAGTACTTATATGTGTAAAAAACATCAAAATATCTTACAATGACATTTGAGTAAAAAAAAAAAAACTTTTTTGGTTTTTCTTTTTAACACTGTTAACATTGTTGAAAGGTGACAACGGATCGTCTATATGCTCTAAGTTTTGTAAATGTACATAAATTGAAACTAAAATTGGGTTATGTTATTAAGGGTTACTATTGTTTTTACTATATTTAAAATGAAGTGAGTAACATTTATATTTTATACAGGGTTACTCAAACGAATCTGGTTACTTTATGGTATATGGACGACACTTGTTTCAAGTGCACTTGAAGGGTGCACCACTTCAAATATTATGAAATAGAGAAGCATTATTTATATGCACAGTATGTTTTCTATGGAAAATAGCGTGCACTGCATTTACTGTTCACTTACAGGTACATACAGAACAACCCAAATGCAGTAAACATCTGTAGGCTGTGATTGTTTAAAATGTGCTTTATGGAAATTAGATGAATTTTTGAGATACAAGATAACATCTTCCGTATATAAAATATGATGCAGATATGTTCAATCAAATTGATGCAGATATATTTTCGTCTATCAGCGATAATTCATGGAAATGCGCTTTCAATAGTTTCATGCCTTTTTAAAACTAACTTTTGATTTATTCCCTGTCATTTCAGGCAAGCATGTAGCCCACCATAACATATTTCAATGAAACTTTCCGTGTTTGTTCTCACTATTCAGGCGTAATCAACTCTTTTTGCTCCAAGGTAAATTAATTTTTGAGAAAAAAATTACCAAAATTTTGGAAAATTGCAACGAGTTGGCATTTTTTACTGTTCGATTTTAAAAGGTATTGTGTCATGAATATATTCATGTTTCAATATTTAATCAACAAATCCTCTTAAAAGAATTTATGCATGATAAGTAAAGAATGATGATTATGGCAATAAACTGCTTTTTTGTTTAAAAACTTTTGAAGTGTGTCTAAAAACAATAATCTAAGAATGAGAATCGTCGTGAAAAGGTCTTCAGTTGTGTTCAGGCGTTTTCCAGCTGAATTAAATTGTACACTCTACGTTGTGTAAAAAAAACATAGATAATATGCACACCCAGAAAAAGTTTTGTTGAATCAAGAAAAATTTGGTTGACCCAACAAAACTTTTTGTATATTACTTTTAAATGCTAAAGGTGTAACACTTTCTTTTTGTTTAAATCTAGGTCAATGGAAATTTTGTTTGAATCAACAAAAAAAAAAAAAAACATTTTTGCAATTCCAAAAAAAAATTTTGTATCGTCAGCAAAAAATGTTTTGTTAATTCAAGTAAAATAGTTCAATTTTACTTGAAATTTGCTAAAACAACCAAAATGTACTCAACAAAACATGTTTTGTAGTTTTAATCAATTCCTTTTTCTGGGTGCAGGGCTGCACTGAAGAATTAGAGTTATATTACCGACTTTGGGAGTAATTGCTGAAAATGTGTTTTCATCTGTGTTATGTGTTCCTTTAGTTGTTTATTTAGATATCTATTTTTATGGTAAGGAAGCGAAAGTTTTGTAACAGTTTTCTGATTGCGTTGGAAAACATTTTACATTCTATGCGTGATGCAAGATTTTTCTTTTTTTCTTAGTTTCTTTAAATCCTTAAATAATTGGAACCTATTTTTTTAATTCAAATGTAATTTGATTTTGAATTGCACATGTGCATTCATTAACCATACGTATTTTAATATTCAATTCATTGTATTTTCATATTGTTCTTTTTGTAATAGTCTTCATCTTTTATAATTCAGATTTAAAACTATATATTTTAAAACACTGTTAATATTAAAAGAATGTATTTTAATATAAATCTATTTTTTAATGATTTTTTTATATTGGATATTTTTTCAGGTATTTGTATGGATATATTTTTTAAATCTTACTTTTAGATCTAATTTTCTAATCGTACTTTTAAAACACACTGCAAGGCTTAATATTTGTAAATATGTTTTATATAAGGTTTAAGGTATATATTTATTTTCCTGCACAAAACTCAAAGTTTAAAATAAATATACATTTTTGACACAATAACATTTTTAAAAACGTCTGTGATTCAAAAAATTTTGTGAAAATATTTAAGTTCAAACTCATTTTTAATTTTAGAAAGATATAAAAATGAAGCCTCTTTCCAATCTTCTGAAAATATATTAAATTAGAAAAGCAAAAATATCGAAACAAATATTATAGATGCCTTTGAAATTCATTTCAAATCGAATGAAATTGCCAAAACATTCCGAAAGTTTCGAAATATATGACATTTCTTACAAAAGTAAAATATTACATAAAATGTTTATTTAACATTACTTTCCTTTATTACCAACATTTCAAATAAAATAGGATGAATATCGGAAATGAGGTGAATATAATTTCCGATTAGCTAAAAAAATTACATTTTGAACCATTATTTTCAAGGAAGTATGATATTTAATAAAGTGAGCGATAAAAAGAAGTTATAAAATTCCTTAAGTGTGAAAGACATGGGATCATGTTAGATACCCACATATGTGTTGTAGATGGGAGAATTGCACCATGTTGCCTTATATATTAACCTTATATAACCCCAGATAAACTCATATAACTTCACAATATCCTCATGTAATGCGCCATGTAAAGCACATAATTGATACATAATTTTGTAACAATCACTGGAAAACATTTTGTGTCCCCAAAATGATTACAAAATTCCCTTTTATGTATTAAATAATCTTTTCCAACATGTCACTGTAAAACACAAATATGTCTTAAATAAATCATGAAAGTAATAAAATTATTTTATTTTATTTTAATAGATAGATTATAGTTTGTCACTTTTTTTTTTCTCTTTTTTTTATAGGCAGGTCCCTACTAAACATTTTTAAAAACATTTTTTCTATACAGTAATCTTTGTGTACAATAATTTTTGCAGAAATCTACAACAAAGATTTTAAAAAAAAAGTGGTAAAAAAATCGGACCGGTGGGAGCATGTATTGCGCAATTTAAATCCAGTGTATGAATATTTAGAAGACCCTTCAAGTTTTTTCAAAACTAGAATGCTATCACCATTAAAAATATTCTTATGTATCTTTGTAATATTCTAATATAAATAGCGCAGTTGGGTACTAATAATTATAATTATATATTGCATTTTTTTAACTTAACATGGAGTTCATAGGTATTGAAAGTATATAGTAATAATTATTATATATAGTAATAAATTCAATATTAAATTCGGGTCACTTCTATCCAATAGAAACTGAGATCCAACAACAATGTTCATAGCAATATGTATAGCACAACAGTGCTGTTTGTTGAGGACTAAAGAACAATTGAACCAGCGTATTGCTTTATAATCATCTTATTATACATTACTTCGTGCAATTCCGCCCTATATATGACGATACGTGACTATCATGCAGATCGTGTATAGCAAAGAATAGAATTACCATCTCTTACATGGCACAAAATTTCGTCACAAAATATAAAAAGTACAGAGATAAAGTTGCCGAAAAACCCCTGTGATTGGAAAAGAGATTTCTGCAACTTGAGGAAATTTTCGTCTTGTGACTAGAGAAATTCAAGAAATTTTAAGCTTAGGATTGAGAATTTTTCGTGTTTTGAATGAAAACGGACATATTTAAAAATTCCGTTTTCCATACGAAAAAAAAAATAGCAGCACAGTTGCCGCAACACCCCTGTTATTTGACAAAAATGCAGATTTTAGACTCGAGATTTCAGGTAATTTGTATATTAGATAGGGGAAATTTTCGTAATTTGATAGAAAATATGCGAAAGCAAAGCGGAAGCTTTCCTATTTTAACGAAATATAACAAACAAAAAAATTCGTTCAAATCATGGATTTTTAGAGTGTGCACACAACGAAATCTTTTAAGCAAAAATTTATATTAAGATTCTACTAAATATAAAATTTTATGAAATTACACTCATGCTACTGAGTTGCGTTGTCTCAAAAAATTGTTTGTAATACATACAGAAAACAGAAAAAAACCCGTCTAATTCAACACATGCAAAAGAAGCAGGTAGTAAGGTAGTAAAGGAGAAAAAGTATTCAGGACATACAAAACCATGTAAATCTATCGAAAATCAGAAGTCAAAATTTTCACGAATCTAATACCTTTTCCTTATGAATATAGATGAAAGTTAAGGAAAACTAAAACTATACTGGAGGCATAACTAAATTCAAAACGCACAAAGGAAAATCTTTTAGCTCCTTTCCCGTTGTTTACTTGCGAGATGCATTCATGAAGTGACATATTTCAAGTGTTTATCAACTGGAAAACTGAAAATCACCGAAAACTCCAAGCACCGATTATGCGTCTAAACAAAAGAATCTTGTAAGCAGTGAGGGCATTGAGTGATGCAGCATCTTAAAATTCAAAAAATTTTAAACATCAAACGATGCTTTTTAAAAATGAGTAAATATAAAAATAAATTTACATTAAAATTTTTGGTGAATATTTAATTGTTTATTCATTATCTTATGCTTCGTGTTACTTATATCTCAAATAAGAAATAAATATATACAGAATTTTTCAATTTTTAAAAAACTAGTGTTACTATAACCTTTAAAATATTCTTCAAAATTTTTGGAAAATTGTTGGAAAATAATTATCTAAAAAATTACATATTTTATGCATAAAATAATAAATTTTTCAAAAGCACAATTTCAATAAGGATTTTTTTCTATCTTCTTTTTAACAATCTTCTTGCGTATTAGTATTTTTACACTTCAAAACAAAGTTGACAGTATTTCGATTCGGCATCGTGTCTGTCTATTCGTTAGTAAGTTAACATGTAAAAAACATATGAATTTTAAATGAAAATTTGTGCTTAATAGATTATATTCATGGCGCCCTATACATTAGTGATTAACGCATTTCGCTGCCGCACTACACGTCCAAGGTTCGGCTTCTGACTTCGACAAGATTTACCCAGCTGTTCGAATTCGATAGAATGAGTTTCAATCTTGCTTGGAGCTCAAAGGTGCGGCGTTCCGCGTAAGGCTTATCACTTGATTGTGAGGACATATGTTATGTACTATAAGGATAAAAAAATTTGGAGATTGGCTTTCCTAATGGATATGATTTTTTGATTTCATGTGTTACGCACAACCATCTTCAACGTACTCCCCTTCTGCAGCTATGCACTTCTGTCAGTGCGAGTACACTTGCTAAAAACTATCCCGGAAGCCCTTGAACACGATGGTGTTCATTTTGGACTTCGAAGATTCCTCATTCATAAATGCACTTAGGATATATTGTCCCTTAAAAACGCTTTCACATGTCACATTCATGTTTTACAGTACAGCTGCTACAGCATGTGCAATGCTTCTGTCGGCGATTTCTCCAAATGGAGTCAGAGTTTGATATTAACGAATTGTTCTCCTAATGCCAATTTTCCTTTCGATGAAAGCGAATGACTATATTTTACTGACACTAATTGTCTCGATAAAACCCTGTACTTAGATTGACATCTTCCAAAAAAATTTTCATGTTCTATGTGCCTTTACGTCACAGTAAAATAGTTCTCCTCTGCTACAATTCAGGCTCCAGATATTAGAATAGTCTTCAAAGATTTTTATCTTAGTAGTAAAGCACCTCCTGGACCGTAATTTAGAAAGCTCAACTTTGCACTGTAGGCCATATTCCTTCTTGGATTGTAGCTTCGCGGAGTCGTAAACATAACATATATATTCCGATCACAATAATTTTATCATAAAATTTTTAATGGACTATCATTCGGCAGTAAGATAAATCTTTTTGAAAATACTTATTTTAAAGCAGATTTATTTTACCAAACTAAAAAATGATCGGAACACGAGATCATCTGCGAGTCATTATGACTTTAAAATGCGTTTTAAATACACCAGTTCTTTTAACACATAAATACATTATTGCATACTGCTTTTATTCAACCATAAATGTTTAAACTTTTTCTCAACATTTCAAGAACTAAAATGTGCACTGGTTAAAAAAATATAAATAAATTTTATTATTTAAAAAAAAAAGTTGTTAATACCATTAGTAAAACTTGTGTCATTGCCAAATTTTTATTAATAATACATATTTAATAATTTAACATTACTGAATGAATTGGAAAAAATATTTGGAACTACTTTTAGAATAAGTATCCCATAAGTTTGCAATTGGCCCCTAAATTAACCCTAATTTAATTGTTAAACCTAACCTAAATTTAATGTTAACCCTAAAATAGGCTTAACATTAAAAATGTCATTACCGTTGTCCTTACCATGTCGTTTTGGAGATCTCGTTTCAGAAACACAGTAATGACACTTTTAGGCATTTAAAAAATATATATTACTGCGCTTTAGCAATAATTGTCATTATTTTATCATCTGGAGTAATTCTGATAAAATCAGGAATTCAAACAATAAAATAATAGTATTTTTTTGCAAAGCCGAAAGTTACCATTATTTTAGATCGACCCTCAACAAAATTGTTTTTTAAAAGACTATAATTATTTTCTGTGTATTATATTGCTGTTTTCTTCAATTTCAGCGAAATATCTATAAGTTATGAAGGTGAATTCGGTGAAATTCCCTTTTGGGAAAAGACATTTTGTAACATGATGTATTTTATATCGATAAGGGGATGTGCGTTTGGGTTCTTTTTTAAGCCCATTTTAGTAAAGTTAGATTTATAAAAATTAGGAAGATATTTATATAAATTCTAAGTAGTTTTGTACGATAAGTAAACGTTGCAATGTAAATTCCTATATATTATTTACCTATATATTATTGACTATCTTTATTTACTTTATTTTCATTTTAAACTTAATTTTTTATAGTATTAATGTTTACGGAATATAAAAGAAAGTCTAGTTGATTTTAAAAGTTATATTAATGGAATATATTTGAAAGTTAAAATTAATGGAAAAGAGCAATTTTCTTTTATCATATATTCATTTATCACTGATAAAATTTTATTCATATAGTTTTAATTAAAACCTCGGAATGTGAATATGACTTTCAAGCTATACGATAATTCTGATGTTAATGTAATCAATGTAGAAAACTAATATTATTGTGAATAAATAAGGCAGTAATGCAAAAACTTATGTTGTCCGATTAAATTTAAAATTATATTATTACTCATTATTATTTTGACTGAATAAATTGAAAAAATGCTAACATGTGTAACATCTTTTGATTTGAAAATTAAAAATAATAGATACATTTTACACATCAATTAACAATGAAAACTTTTTAGTTATATTTTATTCATATACTCCAAATTTTAACATTTGTTCAGTTGCATGGTGAGTTTGACATAATTGGTTTAACCTTAAATTTAATTACATGTAACTTATTTGTGTGTGATATATATGTATTTTCGTTAATTAAATATAGTTTCTAGTTCACAGAATATATCTTTGACCAGGATGAAACTGACTGGCATAGTCATTCATTAGTTAATAAGTAATAAAAAAAAAGGTAAACTGTTCTTAAAGGCTTTTTTACAAAATATCCTTACAAATATATATATATGCTATCAAGTACTATGATCTGAAGAAATACTTGATGATTTTTATCCGTAACAAATCTTTATTTTCGTCGTACAATAAATACCTAAAGTAGAAAGAAAACCATAAAAAAGAATTTTTATAGAAATAAAAATCATTCTTGCTATAAAACACGTTTTTATTGTTGTAGAGTTAAGAATCTTAACGTCTAAAATGTGTCGCATGTAGTTTTAAAGCCTACTAGATGCTTTTCTACGTTATAAAATCGGTTAATGACATATTTTGAAATGTATATAAAGATAAATGTTACTAAAGAACAATCAAAATTTTACGTTTCAGAGACAGTAACTTATTTGCAGTAAAATATCTTTTCTCAATTAAAATTATCTTTGCGTAATAGTTTATTTTAAATAGCTTCTCTCAATAATTAGGAGCTTCGTGTTTAGAGAATAGTGAAATTTCCTTTCTATTAAATTAATAAAAAACAAACATAAATGTTTCACAAATACTAATATACAAAACTTGTTATTTCTATATTAGAATATAGTAAATTTTACTAATATGAATTGAATTTTGTGCTGAGCAATCAACAACGGAGTTAAGTTTAAAACTATTCAAAGTGAAAAACACTGAAGGAAATCTCGTTTTTTAGTTAGTTTGATTCTTAATTAACATTGTGATTACTAAAGCTGTAAATGAAAAATCTTAGAATATACAACTTTTTATCATAACATTAATACTAAAAATTAATTTAAATAATAACCAATGTTTTTCAATTACCTAAATAATAAATATTCATACGCAGACTTATTACACCCTTTTAAAGTCCTAATCGTTTGCACTGAGTACATTAGTCACAAGGAAATTTCGAAGGCTGCTTCAAAACTATCCTCACTTTCTTTAATGTAAGACAGTGCTAATATTAAACATTGAATTTGTAAAAAGCTAAATTTTAAATTCCAAATACTTTTATAAAGAAAAAGAGTCATTTTTCTTTTCAAATAATTTCAATTTTTAAAAATCTACAAATATTGCAAGTATGGAGCTTTTTTAAAAATTTAATATCTTATACTACGTACTACAGCTACGAGGAAATTTCGAAAGCTGCTTCAAAACTATCCTCAATTACTTCAATATATGACACTACAAATATTAATAAATGAATTTGCAAAAAGCGATATTTGAAATTAGAAACATTTTTATAAGGAAAAAAGTCATTCTTCCATTCAATTAATTTGAATTTCTAAAAAGCTACAAATATCGTAAACATGAAGCTTTTTTGAAATTTTTTAAAGTATATGGTAACCAAACATTCATATTTTGTCACTTCACAATATTTGCCATTCATATTGTGTCGCATTTTCAGTAAAATTGTAGCAACATAAACATCATTTTTTTAAAAATATATTTTGCTTAATAGAAAACATACGGTCATTTGTGTTGCGAAGTAGTAACTTGAAGCACTTGTAGCAGATGTAGAGCTTGAAGCAGATGTAGAGCTAAAAATTATAGTCTTCATTCGTTAAATGTTAATCACTTAGTATTTAAAAAAATTGTAAAAAATGTTTCCCATAGACAAAATAGCTATTTTTCAATATAAAATAAAGAGCTTCTATTTTTGTATTTATTTAATTAGTTGTTGTTATTTCTATAATAAATAGCATTTATTATCTAAATATCAAGATTTGCATCTTCTCGTATTTCCAGTGATTAAACTTCTGTACTTTCTCAACATATATTTTTCGATTGTTTTTACAGCATCGGTGATTCTATTCAGTAAATTTAGGTTCAGATCAACAGTTAAGGGTTTATTTTCTCCTTTAATTAAATGTTGTTTTATGATACTGATACACCCGTCTTCAATTATAAACAATAATATATATGAAAAAACGAAAAAGTGTTTGTAATGTCATTAAACAACTAAATGCGAATTAAAATTTCAATTAATATTTCTTTATTAACTTCAAACAAACTTAAATAAATCCCCGAAACATAAATGTATTTTTCCTTTGATCTCATTTTAAAATTGCAAATATTTTCGTATTTAGTCTATAGAACACATGTACAGTTTTTCAAAATATAACATAAAATTATAAGAATTCAATCAATTTTGTTTAAAGGTAACAAAAAATTAAAATAAAGCATACGTTCAAAGGTACGTTATTTGATATAGCATCAAAGAAAATATTTACTTAGAGACTTCTCGTAAAATACTTCAGACATAAATGATAAAAGTAAAGTAATATCTACTCAAGGTAATTTAAAGAAAAAAAACAAATAATTGGGATTTCAATTCCTCACACTTAACTCTTATATATCAACAAACGATCCATTCCTTTGTTATTTTTTTAATAACTTTGAAATAACATTAAAAGAATTCGTAGATAAAAAATATATATTTTTTTTTAAATTGTAATATTTGTTATATCTTTATTTTAGTTTGGATATATGTATGTATCGTTTTCAAGCACTTTTACATTGATGTTGAATTTTTTAAAGTTGAAATCAGATTCATTTCTTTTATAGAAACAAAAAAGATTTGAAATGACAACTGACTGACGTTTTATTGTGAATTAGGATCATTGTAATTAATTTAGACTAATACGTCTTTTGCATTTTTTTATTTATGTTTTATGTAAATTAAAAATATATGTTAAATTGTAAAATCCAGTAGCAAAAGTTTTAATACTGACTGACAAAATTAATCTTGCAAAACTAGTCTTGCCACAATTTTGAAGTTCCAGTTCTTTATTTTTGAGTCGTCATTCCTTCTTTATATTGTTTATTGCGCTGTTTCTCAATTATACATAAAACAAAAATAAATCATAAAAAATCATAATAAAAAATTTAAAACACACAAAATTTAATGATCTTTTTTGTTATATCTTGAAAATATATTGTGCGTTTTTCGGGTATAATTTGTAGCAAATTTAATTTCCTTTATTAAAAAAGGAAACGTTTAAAAACACAGTTTGAAAGCAAATTATTTTAAGTTTTACCTTCGCAGGTATCACAGGTCTGCCCGGCTCAACGTTTACGATTCGTGCGACCATAATTTTAGGTATTTCCCTATCGGGCCATCTGTATGATTTTCTTAAAATTTCAAACATTATAAAAAAAATAATAAAAAGAAGGTTTTTTCGTCATTTCATTTTTTTCCTTTATTAGCAACTATATAGATACTTTTTGTGATTACTACTAATTTAGGTAAGGTCATTTTGCCTACATGTGACGAACCATAAATCCGACAATGTTCTTTTACTTAAAATCTTAACGAAATAACTACATTTAAAACATTTTCTTAAACCAAATTCCCATTACAATACACACAATCCATTATCAAGCGCACCTATAACTCCCTAAATGAGGCATGGGGCATTCCACATCAAATCAGGCAGTAAAAATTCAATACGTAAACCATCATCCCCGATTTAAATAAAATTGGGTAGGTTTATTCTTACTATATAGATATAATCTGCGGTAAAAGTTTTCGCTACTCGGTGACTTATAATTGGAGATAAAATTTATCAAAGTTTTGGAAAACTGCCATGAGTTAGCATTCTTTACTGTTCACTTTTCCCAGATAGTGTGTTATAAATAAAATCATATTTCAATATCTAATCAACAAATAATATTCAAATAATTTATGCATGATACATAGAGTATGTAAATTATGAAAATAATATATTGTTACCTTTAAAACATTTTTAGCGTGTCTAAAAAATTTCTAAATCGAAAACTTTATATGAAAAATAGCGAGTTCACAAAAACTGCGTTATCAACCAAAAGCGCAGTTGCTATGAAATTTGTTTTCGTTACACACTGCACATAAATGTATCCTATACCTGATTATGAAATAAAAATGGTGGGAGTTCGCTTGTGTTTAGTAGTATTTAAATAATAATTTAAAAATATATTATTTTAAAATTTAGGACTTATTCTATATATGATCCCTGGAATTTATTTTTAATTTATACATTTATATTTTGGACTACGGCAGAAGATATCCATAACATTATTTTTTTAGTAAAACCAGGGGTGCATTCTGATGGGGATGCCCTCCTCGAATAGGAAAAAAGAAAAACTCCCCCCTCCCCCCTGAAAAAAAAATGACGCCTTTCAGAAAAACAGGTAAAAGTTGGTAATTTTTTTTATAACAGTTGCTCAAACTACTGAAAAAATGAGCTTAAGGCGGTATTCAAAAAAAATATTTTTCCACGTTCAACAACTCAAAATTTTGAAACACATTCTCAGACTCATTTTTAAAAGTAACAACAGGAAACTTGGCGGCGTGATTTATAAAGACATTTATAAGGGCCCCATGTTTTTATTTTTCGTTCAATTAATTAAAAATTGATTTACAGACAATTATTTTAAAAAGTACGATCATTTTTTTTTGTTTCAAGCGCTATGGCGTTGGGAAATTCGGCTCAAAATGTCCACTTTGACAGCATTTATTAAAATATATTCTGCCTTTATGAAAAAATCGAGACAGTGGGGCCATTATAAAGTTTCTGAATAAGAGACCTGTCAATTGGATGCATTTTAGAGCAAAAATGAATTTACAAATGTGTCTCAAAATAAGCAGTTTGGATTTGAATACACCCTTAAGAAGTAGTTTTTGTGAAAGCCGTCATTTTTTGAACTTGTCTGGGGATGAGGAGCAAGTTTTTCTTTCTTATTATTCGAGGAGGGGATAACAGCCCCCCCCCACCAAACTGCACCCCTGGTTTTACTAAAAAATAATGTTATTGATATCTTCTGTTGTGGTTTAAAATATAAAATAAATGTGCAAATTATAAAAACAATTCCAAGGGTCATATATTGAATAAGTCCTAACTTTAAAAATAATGATTTTTTTAAGTATCTTTTAAATACTACTATAAAACAACCAAAATCCCACCATTTTTATTTCATAATCGGATAGAGGATACTTTTACGTACAATTTGTAACAAAAATAAATTCAATAGCAATTGCTACTTTGGTTGATAATGTTATTTTATGTTAACTCATTATTTTTCATACAAAATCCTTGATTTTAAAGATAATAAATTTTTTTAGACAGTCTAAAAATGTTTTAAACGTAACAATAATTTTTTTGCTTGATCTACATACCCCATGTATCATATATAAATTATTTGAATTTGATTCGTTGGTTAGATATTAAAATATGATTTTATTTTTAACACACTAATTTCGAAAATCAAACATTCAAGAATGCGAACTCATGGCAATTTTTTACATTTTTGATATTTTTTCGCAAAAAATAATTCACCTAGGAGCATAAAATTAGACCGCTGATTATATCTATATAATAAGAGCAAACTCACTCAGTTTCATTGAAATCGGTGATGATGGGTTACATTCCTGCCTGAACTGACATGTCATGACTCGCATATAATCTGTAAATGGAACACATTTTAGCTTTTTTCACCTTGAAGATCAAATAAATTTTTCAAAGTCAAGGTCTTGAACGTCTGTTTCATTTATCTGAAGTAGATGCTCGGAAAAGGGTGATAAGTTTTCAAATTAGAGTTCTGAGATATTCTACGTATTTTGGTGACAGATATTTTTCAGAGATCTATTAGCGACGAACTGAATCCCTCAATAAGTTGAAGTAGTATTTTCATATATTGTGGTAAAATGATGTTTAAAGGATAAATTGTGTTTAATTAAGTTTGTCGAGTTAAAAAATTAGGAATTTTAAGGTGATCCTGCAATAGTGCTTTTTTTTGACCGAGTACTTAAATATGTGTTTCAAATGATCAGAATAGAAAAATACGTCTTTAAAAATGTTAGTAAAATATATGAATTATTAATAGTATGTTTGGCGTATATTTAAGCAAAAAGACATGTGATCAATGGGTTATTCAATACTTTTACTTGACTGAATCTCTGAAAAAATTCTTGTATAGATTGAAAACACTTAACCCGACAGCAGTCACGCTCAGTATGACATAGCCAGGGTTCGAACGGTTTTTACAATTCTCATCACTATTTTGTTTAAGAATCTTAAACTTACTTTATCGCAAAATCTGTAACAATTATATCCGACTAAATAAGGGGACGAATATTATTTGTATTTATTGGTGACAAAGTAAAAAACATTCATACCCTAGGTAAGCGCGACTTCTCCCGGGTTAAATTTAAAATAGATTTAAAAAAAACTGGCATTTTCCATTAATTCGGTGTGGTGTTCCAAAATAATATTTCGTTCCAAATGCTCTTCAGTGCTATAAAAAATTACAAATCTAAAAAGATAAATTAAATATATATTTCTAGACGAAACATACCCACCTGTGAATAGCTGATGAGAGTTAGGTATTAGCGGTGATTTGTAATTTGACATGTTTCCTACAAATAAATCGACTTTTACCATTGCTTTTCATGTTAACTATTACACAGGTGGTGGCAATATACTCCCCACTTATTTTTAATCCAAATCGCCAACATCGTATAGGATTTTTCAAATCAATTTCGATTTTAAAATTCACGTGAAGAAGAGTATTTATTTATTTTCAAATCAATTTGTTTTGTAAATTTTTGTGCAAATCAAATATTTCAAAATTTCAGCTACAGAATCCTTGCCCGTGTAAGAGTTAAAGAGTCAACTACTAACCCTTTGACTATGGTTCAGGTCATATACGTCCCAGTGGACTTTTTTAAATTTTATCTGCACTTGTTTTACAAAAATAATCTCCACCATAGACTTATATTAGGACATTTTCAAGAGAAACGTGCCACAAAGAAATATTTTTGTAAATTGTGGTACGACTGAATATAAAAATACTCGCCAGTCTTAATTAGTAGTCAAAGGATTAGTGATGATCTTCCTGATAAGAAGGACAATATTTCTCAGAATTTTGACGTTTAGGATGGTTTAATGACGATGACTAATGAGGATTTAACAACTAATGCTGACTGTTCTGCCGGCACAAGTTTTCAAATTCTGCTCCATGGAGGCCGTAATACAGCTACTCCAATAATGTGCGATGCGTCTGTACAAATAAATTTAACATTAAATAGGTATATAAGTGATGAAGATTTGGAAGTTTTTCAAACAATAAATGCACATCATAAAGATATAATGTACAAAAAAGAGTGAAACACCCTTTTCTCTGCAAAAAGATGAAAATGGGACATCTATTTCTAAAATACAACATGACAAATTTGACTTCTTATTATTCGAATAGGAACATAGTAGAAAAACCTTATAATAAGTAATATTTTAAGAAGCAAATGAATTAATGGCGGAGCAATAGCACTTATTTTGTGATACGGTAAAACTTGTAAAAAGAAAATCCCAAAGAACCGGAAGATAATTCTGTTTTTAGACAGGTTTCTAACATAGCAGAAAATATTGTATGACATCCCTTCAATCGGGACCATGATATTTCTTTAATTAAATACAGGATTCCTTTAGATAAACGTTTCCTTTTCACAGGTTTTACTGTATCCGATGATTCTTCCTCATATCCATGAAAAGTTATACGAAAACATATTTCTGCAGGAAGAAATGCTCACGTTTTGCATATATAGATAAATTGGATTTTTATAAGAAGGATTTTTTTTAATTTCTTTAGCAAGTAACAAAACTTCTAGCCATATTATTCATATAAATCCCTTTTTATATTTAACTATTTTTGTCCGAATTTATTCAGGGTTGGGTTGATTATTGACGGCCAATTATCTACACTAGGGATATAGGCCCGGGGGGAGTGCCCTTCGTGGGGGTCTTTCTAAGGGAACCTAATCCGTATTTACGCATGGATAAATCCACGGCTCAAAGAAAACCACGAAAACTCCGAACGATTAGGCCGACGGGCGCGATTGGGATCGAACACAGCACCTCCCGTCTACCAGCTTCGAGAGCACAACCTCTCAGCCACTGGTGGGGCCCGAATTTATTCAGGAGATCCTGTTTTGAAATATCATAATTGATATATTAAAAATGTGATAATTTTAAGAATATCCCAAACTAATCTTATATTTGTTAGGTTTTGTTTACTCCATAGATATTTTCTTATTTTATTTCAAATTATTCTAAAAATTTTCTTTTCATTTCCTGCTATTAATTGTTAATAATTACTATATAGATTCAAATATATTTAACTGTATCACAAAAAATATTATAATTTATGGTTAAAACATTATAGACCAAGAACGTTTATGTTATACTAATGCATTAGTTTCTTTTTCAGAAATTGACTTAGCTTTTTGAAAGTTAAACACAAAAAGCTGAATGAGAGAAAAGATTTAATTATCACCGCCCTTTAAACGCATAGTAAAAAAAAGTAATGCTTTTAAGAATATTCAGATTGTTTGCTTTAAATATATTGTACAGATCAAATATCACTTCTTGAATCGTCTTAGTTGTACTTAGCATACAAATAAATATAAAAGTTATTCGTTCTAGTCCCGGCCTGTGCAGTCTCTCAGAATGACAAAGAGCACTTCAAGTGATGACAAATAATAAAGGGCATCATTATTCGAATGATTAGATACATGTCACTAAAGTAGTAGTGCAGATATACATACGTCTCACACTTTATCCGTAAGGTCCCTGCGATGCAAAAGTTCTACGTGAAAATAAATTTCAGGAAAAAGAAAACAACTCATAGTGTGTTTAGCATTACATTTTACTGAAAGGGACCTACCTCAAAAATGTCTGAAGGGGAAGGTGTCGAAAACCTTTACAATACCCGTAGTTTAAAATATAGCTGCAAATAAATTTATTTTAACCCTTTTTATCCTGACGGTACTTATAAGTACCACTTTAACCCCTTTGCGACGAGCGTCTTTTACAGAATTTTTAATCTGTTACCACCGGTTTTTCAAATGAGAAATTTTCACCTAATTTAATCGCAAAAATGCTATGATTAGATAAGGAAAACTTTACAAAAAAAATAATAACTGGTGGGTGTAATCGAGGATTCTGAGCATCTAAAAAGTAGCTGGAAAATTAATTCAGGATATAAAGGGTTAAGGCAAAGCTAAAATGGGTTTTTATTCTTATCTACTTACGAAAATTTTGACATAGCCTTCCTACGCCAATACCGGAAAATACGGGACTTACTTAAATTAGTCAATATGTAAAAGGTTTTTGAAATGCAAATCCTTCACCTACGATGGACGTTAACGTGTTACAATTCTTGTTGATTTCCAGATACGTTTATCAAATTCATGAAAGAAGTTTTGTAGCAACAATTTGAAGTAAGATATACGTATTATGTCTAAGTTCCGAAATTCTTTGTAGTTTATACGATATTTCAAATTTATGTCATTCGAATATTTATAATTTCCAATTTTAGATTTCTAGTTTGTTCAAATTGCAATCGGCTGCAGGTGAAAATATAGAAATTGGTGGCAAGTAAAGCATATATATTAAGCCAGTAACAAGGAACATTCGACGGAGCGCCACGAGATTTTTCAAAAGAACGCATAGTTCTAGGCTTTTAAATATCGTCTAATGATGCGATCTTTAGAAATAATGAACTAAGACAGATAAATAACTTTTATTTTATCGAATGTTAAAATAAGTTGTTACTTTTAAATTATTACCCTATGTAAATTTCTCCATAAATGTACCTTCCAGCTAATATTATACATATTTTTTGTAGATAAAGTAAGTAACGACCGGAAACATTTATACATTTTCAAGTCAACAGGGTGCGTACAGTTTTACCACAATTTTATAATAAAATATTTCACCGTATTTAATCACTGAAAAGTATATTGAATTATGCAATTATCTCAGAAAGATTTATATTCTCAAAAAATATATATATTAGTCGAAAGTTTCTAATGCGAACAAGTGGTGCGATACTCCTTGGAATTTGTAAGGAGTGTACGCACCTTCAAAGCCTGAGTAAAATATCCTTTCTTCTTATCTCATTTGTATCTACTAGAAAACTTTATCTTACATAATAATCTACATAATTTATCAATTGGCTATATTCTTGATGTATTTAATTTGCTGAACAGTGATTTAAAGTTAAAACAATTCGTTTAAGATTTTCCTTGAAAATCAATGCACTATCTTAAGTATAAAAAGAGACTAAATACAGTATTCTATAAAGTATTCTTGTAGAATTTTTCATATGGGATCATTCTCATCTTGAACATCACCGTTATGATGGGCTATATTCCTCTCTAATGATTGGTCATATGTTAGATCAGACTAATCTACTTTGTTCTGAAGAAACGATAAGACATTTTTTTCCCTCTGGAGGGAAATTTTGAACATAAAAGTAAATCTAAGATTCTCTTCCCAACATATATTTTTTCCTTAGTATTGTGATCCGGGAAGCGTTATTTGCTTTCTTATCTTCAAATAAGAATAAAAAGCAAAAGCTGTAGAAAATATAGAAATGCTCAAAATTATGTGTTGTTTTGGAGCGTATCCACGTCTCGTGGATAAAAATGTGTTTCATGGAAACTTTTGGGATTATATTACCTTTTATTATTAATATTAGGACTTTTTTCACAAGTACAGACTTCAATTTTAAATAGATCTGTAAGAAAAAATACCCCATCTCATGATATTCAAAGTAATTAAAATATTTCTGATGATACACTTCAAACTAGATTTGCTACTTGCTAATATTATAATCCTGGAATTAAAATTACTTTTATTTTACAAACAAATGAGTAACACAATTGAAATATTGCAATCTATTAGATAGTTTACAGCCACATTGAACAGTAAATAAGGCTTTTAAATATTTTAAATCTAGATTATATGAGAATGCAATACATGCAGATGATAGTTTTGTGGATTGTGTAATGATTTATTTTTTACGTAATTTTATTTTTCGAGTTTAACAAAAACTGTGTATAATCGTGGGGAGAAACAAACCTTATTTATCGTAGAAGAAAAATAAATGTGCCAAACGATTGAGATTAACATATATTTCAACTTTTTATTCATCATTTATTTAGGAGGACATCTTACCTTTAAATTACCTTTAATTAATTAATTTTTTTTTCAATATTAAGGTATCTGACTACTTTTAAAAAGTGGTTTTCGACCAAAATTGTCAAAACGATTTTATTACATTTTATTAAAGCCCAACATTTTACCTTTCCAAAACTGTATTTATTTTTATTGTACAATAAATAGAACCGCAGTTGTAGCGGTTTTTAAACTACTCAACAGCTGTCACTTGAACCGGAAGTTCTGTTTAAAGAACCGGAAGTACTACTTCAAGTTACTAACTGGGAGGGGGGAAGGAAAAATATGGCCTTCTAGAAATGAACAAAGGCTCAGTACTTGAAGCAAAGAATATGGCTTATAAAAACAGTGAACTTTAGATGCATATTACTGTGTAAATTCTTGTATTAAAATATAAATCTAAACTTTTGGAACATGTAATTTTTTGTAAAAATTCAATACGCCAAACATGATTTCGCAAAAAGTTATTACAATATCACTATGAAATTTAAATTGCATGTTGTTTACACTATTGTGAAGGCAATGAACTAAAGATTTAATTTTAGAATAAATATTTTTTGTTTTATGAAAGTTTTCGTAGAATAACATCGATGAATTTTATGAAAATCAGCACGTAAAAAGGTACGACATGCTATAAGTTTTGAAACATTTAAAATATCTCTTAGAATTTAGTTCATTGCCTTTACCAATGTCATAAGTATGAAGTGCAAAAAGAAAATTAAGATACATACAATAGAATTTTCTGTAGAGTGTTTTGCGTATTGGGCCAAATTTTACCACAAAATCCCCCATTTACCAAAATTTCAGCAACGAATGAAATATTTTTTGCCTTTTTTCACAGTTTCTAGTCATAATCTTAATAAAAATAAGTTAAAAAAATAATTAAATAGCCTTTTTGGAAATAATTGCACCTTACGTAGTCAGGCACCTAGGCCCGCATCAAAATATATACACTCTTCAAATTCGTTTAATACAAATTTTAACGGTGTTTATATGATTATTATTTGCACTGTTTAACAAGGTATTTGTTTCTCATGAAGTAAGTGGAAATTTTTATATTTTAGTGTATACTAAAAAAGAATATGTCATTGCAAAGTTTCCATTACTCACAGATTTTTGAAAAAAAAAGAACAATGCTAATTTTATTATACGTAGATTTGCATTGTGCAATATGACATACAAATTTCGTCATTTTGATTTAGTAATAAAACAGTTGATTATATGAACACATATACGTAGCTGAAAACTGAGATTACGTTATTGAAAATTTTCAGTTTTAATTATTTTTTAGAAGAAAAAGAGAAATTTTATAAACATAAATGTACTCTAATATGAAAACTCATGTAGGTTGTTTTAGTAAAATTTAAATTAGAAAACTGTTAAAAATATACCACGTTAAGATTGTTTACAAACATAAAGCATCAGAAAAAAACACACGGGAATATTATTATTATAATTAGCTTTCACAATAAATATTTTTTAACACTTTGCAATATAGTTGAAAACTCTTTATGACTGTCTGGCTGTCTATTTGGTGGTGCTCTAATATACTCGGATTGCCATGCATTTGATATTTATTATTTAGGCTTACTATGAAGTTTATCACGGCATGCTCAGTATTGAAAATATAATTTTAACATTATAAATTCGTTTATAGAACACTCAAAAGAATTCTGTTACATTATCGTCTACGGGGGCGAAATCGTTTGCAATATATTAATGATGCTACACTATTTTAAACATGTTGAAATTGACATACATCACTCTGCTGTGCACTGCAAGATGCTTACTATAGAATATGGTGTGCACAGCCTTTACCATTTATTTACAGGAACTCGCAAATAAATCGGCTGTAGTACTGTCTATGAGTGATAATTTCTGGCAGTGCGTTATCAATTCTGGTATGCGATTTTAAATTTAACTATTTTTTTGCATACTAATAGGTGTGTGTAAATTATATAGATGATACATAGGGCAGCACAAAAAAATTCAAGTACATTTCCGTTTACTGACAGGAATACCTGAATGGTAATTTGAACTGTGTTATCCTAACTGAACTAAATTTTAGCATACTATGTAGAATATATACAAATCTATGGATCATATACAGGGCTTCAAAAAATATCTCGAATACTTTTCCGACTATAGATGATAATTGCTGAAATTTTATTTTCATATATGCTATGCGTTTTCTATATTGGTAGATACTGATTACATACTTAGATACTGGGCTGGGCTAGTAGAGATTAAGACGAAAGGTAAGCCTCCCCGCTTGGTTTTATCTTGACCTTGTTTACTTAGATATCATCTTTCATCTTATTAAAAGGTGAAGTTTTGTTACAGTATTCTTAATGTTTTGGAAAGTGTTTCATTATCTATGTTTGGCGCATGATTTTTTTCTTGTTTCATATAGCTTAAGAAAGGTACTTTGTCTGTATGCAATCTTGAACAGAAACATTCCAAAAATGCATAGGGGCTATTATTAGACTTTTCATAGTCATTTACGATCTGTTGACTCTATCCCGATTAAAAAATATTGTATTTTGTGTTTTGTTTCCTTTGCCTGTTTATGTATAAAAAATACTGCACACCATGGAAAAGGGTAAAACAAAATTTTGTACCCTATTACCCCACGGAATGGGATTAATATGAGACAGCTAGGTAGTTAAAATGTGGCACCATTTTTTTTAAGTAGTTGTAAGAACACAGAAAAAGAAAGGGCCTGTAGCAAGATTGCCCCAGGTTTAATGTTTCAACTGTATTCTTTATGTTTTTCTCTATCTTTCATATTGCCTGAATTTTGGGACATTTTTCCTGCGTCCACAAGAATACTAATGAAACTTCGCTACAATAAACTCACTCTCTAATTTATTAAATGTTAACTATTGTAAACATAAAGAAGAAAATTATCTGCAACACGTAAACTATATTATTATGAATTTTGAGAAGTAAATTTCAATCATAAAACAACCAATATTGAAAAACAAAAAAAAATCAAAACTATAGCTTACCATCTTGATTGATTGGATTAATTCATTATTCATTAATTTTTGCACATCCAGGAAAAGTGTAAGTAGTTTTTCTGATTTTTAATGTAGTTTCAGGGACAGACAATACAACAACAGCATGCATAATGTTTACTGCAAAGATTAATTCTTCTTTACACACGAAATCAGTACTTAGATCATCGTTGAAACGCATTAAAGCTTGGAATGTTACCTCCCCCTGGTCTTTATATTATCCGTTTATGATTCAAACGTACTTAACGTCAGTAGACTTTGTAATTCCACATTTAAAGTCATCTAAAACCAAAGTTCTTTTTTAATACTTTTTTGAAAATTTGGTGCCTGGAAAACAATTGCATCCATTTCTTCGTTTGTGACATTTTTAGTGAAATCTGTCAATGATTCTCCGTCACTATCATGCAGGTAAAGCAACTCTTTTTTTATCTGTTCTGTCGCTTTTGAACAATTTATCAATTAACTTTTTTTTACCATATTTTAAAGTGCATTCATTTTTAGAATTGTCAACTGATAACTCACTTGCTACTTCGGTGATAAAATTTTTGCTTATGCAATCTTCTGCATCTTTAATTTCTTATTTTTGTTTTCGGCACTTGTGTCTTCTTTTCCAGTTATAATATCATGATTTTGATTGATTTTTTGGTTTTACGTCCCTGTTTTGGCTCCTGCGCTTTACTGTACTTGTTAAGACAGTATTTATATTTTTCTTTTGATTTTCCTTCCTCGTTTTCTAATTTTAATTCTTCTTTCGCTATCTTTACTCCTCATCTTTACGCTTCATTTACATTGTTCATCATTGCCATCATTTCTTTATCTTTACGCCTTATTTGCAATCACTTTTGAATTAGAATATATTTGTGTCCTTTTCTTCTTTCCAGCAGCATTTTTATTTATTATCAGCAACAGTTCAACAGAACTTCTAGGAATTGATGAATCTCCGCTCGCAGGATGACGATAAGGCATGATGATAGGAGATTTTACAACCGGACATGAAAAATGTGAACTTGTTTGCATCAGCTTAGTTTTAAAACACAAAAACTATTTGCAGTCTTTCTGTTTTTAGCCAAACAATGTAATGATTTTACTGAACTTTGTAGATAAACTATGCTACTTTGTTTAGTTTTATAATAAAGCACTGCTTTTAAGAGTAAAACTAAATAGAGTATTTAACCTTCTATACCTCTTTTAGATTGAAATGTAAAACTAAATTTTAAAATAAACATACATACAGCCCATACAAGCCATTCTACCTAAAAAAAAGAAAATCGAATTTCGCCGGAAATTCTAATGATGTAATATCATTAAAATCCACCGCAAACGATTTGTTTTTCATAGACAATAGTGTAACGGAATGTTTTTGTATACCCCTGTAAAGTAACTGTAAAAGCTATATACTTGATTAACGAACTTATCCCAGATACTTACACGATCAATGCACTGTCCCTTTTAGGAGCCAATTGTTCCAGTATTTCGGATGTTATCGTGCTGGCAAGTTTTGAATTACATACAGTATAGACATACATATATATATAAACAAAGTGATTTCCACACCCCCTCGATTTTTAAAAAAATTAACTTAAAAGCAGCCCAGAACACTATAAATAATTAATATTATCTTTTAGAAGATTAAAGTCGGAATTTCACGTTGGACTAAAGAGAGTCTATCTACGATTCAGTTTGTAATACTTAATAAGATTACCCATGAAAAATATTTTCCGTTTTTAATATCATAGCTTGTAGTTATATTAACAGGTAAAAATATTAATCGCATATTAATGTTGAAAAGTGGGATAGTTTGATTATTTCCCCATATTTTCTTATTTCTGCATAAAACTAGGGAAGAACTCTTGAATAATGATCCTCCGAAATATGTTAAGGATGAAAGGACGCTCGGAAATAGAATGCTTTTAGAATTTTAAGGGGAAATGTTAATGAGGGCAATCTAAACTTAAAATATTATCAACATTTTCTCTATAAAGATGAATGATATATATTTTTACATTGTCACAATTGATCTGCAGTCCCACTATCGCTGAAACCAAATTTCATTTTTGTCTTTTGTTGTTCATTATTATTCACATTAATTCAAAATTTAAAAATGTACCCTTTTCAATAAAAATCCACAATATAATTTATAATATGTTAATTTTCTACTGCAATACTGAGAATAAAATGTTAATGCATGCCTTTCTAAATAATACAAAATACATTTTTTCTGTGTCACACAATATATTTTTTCTGTAACATCTTCATCGTCACTTACTTCATTTAGAATCGGAAATAGATCAAGATTTCCTTTCAGTCATTTCATTCTTACATATCTTAGGAAATTCTTATAACTCTTTTATCTTCACTGGAGAGACAAGAATGTAATCATACTCACCATCAAAGACGTTTAATCAATTCGCTTCTATAAGTGTATTTTAAATATGCTACACTATACCACTTATTTAATTATGTGCTCCTTTCTGTATTAAACAGTATCCATAGCTGCCTTCAGATATTAAGCGATAAAGGCATGGATTGTTGTTTTTTCTTTGTGTATCTAAGTAATTTTAAATAACTAATGCATACACTTAGAATGCAGCAGCTTCCAATAGCAAATAACTAAAAGTCGTAATAACGAATGAATTAGAATGTCGATTTTAATCTGCAAATTTTTGAAAATCACTGGGTATTTTGTCTAAATAAGAAGATGAAATGCGTTACATTTAATGAATCGAAAAATTATCTTTATTCTTAATACGAAATCAAAACACGTTGCCTTTTGAAACAAAAACTTATCATACCATTACGAACCTATAGTATACCGTAATTTCCGGCTTATAATCTGAGGATCAAACAATCATATTTTGACACAGAAATTTTATTTTGTAAAAAGCAACTTACTGAATCCCTGTAAATATTTGACTTCAATTATTAAATTAAATTTCTGGGTCTAAACATGATTGTTTGATAAGCGGATTATTGGCCGGAAATTATGGTACTACAATTGAGTTAATGCCCGCATTCACAATATGTGTTTGCTTCGAACGTTGTATTTTTGTTTAGTACGTAATGGTAATATTGTAAGTTTGTAATTAAATGTTTTAATATGCTTTGTATCTTTTTCTTGAAAAAATTTTCGGATGGAGTTCAAATTTGAATAAATTATTGAAAGTAACTTTAGAGTTCCAAGTAATGAAAAATGGTGTTGTTTACTGCAGAAAATTCGGACTAAGATATAACATACATATACTGAACTTCTTGAGAGCTGTTAATAGTCTACATTTAAAAACGCAATGAGCGCATAATTTTTTTCTAAATATCATGAAAATAATCAACACTTACAAAAGGAAGAAATGTGTAAAAATTGTGAAAATTAAAACAAATTAAGCATAATAAAGCATTCATCGCACTTTAATTTTAGCAGCATAGAACAAAAACTAACAAAACATCCCTCTTTATATCAATACAACTCTCATTGTTTGAGTAAATAAAATAGGGGAGCCTATATGAATTTACAGATTCAATAATAACATACTGAGTAACATACGACGATTGGAAAGAATACCATAGCAACTTGGTCGCCAAATACTTAATCTTAGAACGAGGGGGTGCAAATCAAGACTCATGGGGGCAGAAGTCAGATCATCACCAAACTAAGTGTCGTTAGCGCAATGCTCGTGTCAGATGAAATAAGAGATATGAATAGTTGTCGTGAAAGTGTATGGCTCTAGGATCGATTTCTGAGAACGAATCACTGTGCATGGTTTAGGATTTGTGCTGCTCTTGGCAGAGCTGAGAGAAAATGTTACGTGATTCTATAGGAAACGTGAGGCAATGAAGCGTTAACATATCTGGTGATAGTTCGTTCGATGATCTATTGTACTGCATGACTATGTACGTTTTCACAATGTCGAACTTGTTGCTAACAAACTGCAAAAAGGGAAATTACTGCTCCTTGTACGACATCCGAACTCCCCTGATACACTGAGAGTATCTTTTACCTGTTACCAAATCCCTGAGGGAACAGTGCTTTCCTATCACAGTTGACAACTTGCAGATGATAGGACGCTTTTTCGATAACATTGCTGAAAATGGAAAACCACTGGCATCCAGCGTTTACTAGAAATTTAACTGCAAGTCATATACTATATAGCTAGGGATTACATTGAAGCAATTCAGATGTACATGCCTTGTACACATCAATGGTTTGTAAACTATGAGTGTGTTGCCATGATTTTATTTCGAAACTTTGTTCAAATATGTCATCTAATTAAGCTGAATATTCACACCCTATTCACCTATAAAAATGTTTCTGCAAATAGAAATATGTCATCCCGAGATATCATCGATTTAATTTATAATTGAAAAGTGGTTCAGTAATAAGTTGAACTGTCGTTTAGTAATAGGTTGAAACATAAATTGAATTTTGGTTGAACCATACTTTGGAAATAGGTTGAATCATAAACACAATTTATGACACTGATCATATTGCATCGCGATGCATTTGTTTCAAAACTGAAACCAAATAAATTATATATTTTTTGAAACTTAATGACAAAATTCATATCATTGTATAAAGAAGTTAATTTGTCTGCAAACACAATCTAATTTGAAACAATATGTTTAAGGCAATTTGTTTGCAGACAATTTTACTATTTTTAAAACACCTTAAAATTTTTCAATTACGAATTAAAAAGAATATTTGGTTTCAATTTCAAAATCAACGCTTTAAATTTTCTTTCACCAAAATATATGACCATTGCTTATATTTAAAGTGTAGTGTTTCAAATTTAAATGACTGTTTGCTATAACTATAAATCTAAAGTAGTAATGTTTTTGTACATCATTTAAAAAATACTTATCAAAGTGAAATATGACATTGTTTAGTGATTTATAGTTGTGCATCTTTATTCCTATCATCCACGAAACTTTTTCAAGATTTTGAAAAATGAATATATATTTATTAAGCTTTAAAACCCAGTGTGTTTGATCGAAAAAATTTATTTAGTAAACTGAAATTTGTATTTAACTAAATATTAGAAATTCAGTAGTCAAACCTGTACTGAGAATTAAATTTCTGGCATTTCTAATGAAGTAAATCAAGTATTACGTAAACGTATATCTGAACTCTCCCCCTCCCCTCCTCTTACGTATAAATTTTCAAAGTCTACAAATTTTTCTCAATACCTTTTTCAACATTTCTGTGCTGACGTAAGCATTGCTTGGATCCCCACCCTATTGTCGGCAAAAATAATGCCTGGAAGTATAAATATATTGTATTAAGAACAGCTAAAATCAAAATGATAAGTGTATATGCTCAAGTAGTGAGCTGGAAAAGCTCGGGTGCTAATTAAAACAATTTCATAGCAAAATCAAACATGTAAGTTCAACAATTCAATATTACTTTATAACAGAATTTCTGAAAATTCCAAAAATTTATTATTTTAGATTACGCTTGAGAGAAGCAAATAACTTTTTTCTCTAATTTCAATATTAACTAGCTAACATACGCTTGATCAAGCAACATGCTAATATAATACATTTCAAATGCACGTTTAAATGTAAACAGAATAAAAAAACTTGACGAATCCAACTCATAACCTGATAATAACTTTACGCTCAGCAACTTAGCAAAGCGTAATTCATAATATCAGTGCCTAATCCAGAACATAAAAGCTAAAATTAATAAATGATTCGTAAGATACGAGAAATGAAAAAAAAAAAAAATCCAACACATATCCACATATTACCCAACATACAGTTAGTTACATTGTAAAATTGCATTTTATCAGCATTACACGAAAATGAAATATAGTTAAGGACTAATAAGGAAGTATAATTTATTCACAAATTATAGTTAAGAAATATAAATAAATCCTTATATGTCGTTAAGATTAAATGAGAAAAAATATTTTGTGATCGCTGTTATCCTCTACGTACACGGCAGATTCAAAGACGGATGATTTGTGATTGGCTGCAATGTATTGCAATATGATGGTAAAAGGTTAAACCATACTCCAGGATTCATCAAAAAGAGAGTTTTTGAAATAGAGATTGAATCACCACTTTTGCTGACTGAACCATATGATCGTTCAACATTGAACAGAAATTTTTAACAGTGTACGTGCATTATTGATATTAAAACAAAGGTCGATTAAGATGGAAATTTTATTACATTTACGGAAATCACAAATGGTTCGTTTTATGAATACCAGTTATTAAGAAGGATAATTTTCGGGATAGGTTTCAACAACATTTAGAAAAGAAATAACCGTCAACGAGGTTTATACAAAATTTGCAAGAAAATATAGAAAAAGCGATTTTTGTTTGAAAAAAGTTGTATTAATAAAAACAAGAACGAAAAATCATGCGTCAAGCATAGATAATGTAACACTTTCCAACGCTTCCAAAATAATTTTACAAATCATTACCGTTTAATAAGCTGAAAGATAACATCTAAGTAAACACTTTGGAAAACGCATAACATATTTAAAAATGTAATTTCAGGAATTTCCAACATATACAATATTCGGAAAAATATCCGAATACTTTTATTCAGCCCTGTATATGATCTACAGATTTGTATTTATACTACATAGGATGCTAAATTTTAGTTTAGTTAGGAAACGCGTAGCACAGTTTAAAATTCTTCTTCTGGAGTTTCTTTCAATAAACGGAAATGTGTTCGCGAACTTTTGTGTTGCCCTGTATATGAAATACAGAATTTATACACACCAAGTAATAGACTAAATGTGAGCTAAATTTAAAATCGCGTTCAGCAACTTAAAAAGCACTTCCGGGAATTATTGTTAACAGACAGTAGAGAATTCTTTTGTGTGTCCCTGTAAATGAACGATGACTGCTATACACACAATATTCTGTAGTAAGTTTTTTGTAATGCACCTTAGTCATATATATAAATTTCAATGTGTTTAAAATAGCGAAACATTATTTAATTAAACCGCAAACGATTTTTCTCCATAGACGTAATGTAACGGAATTATTTTGACTGTCCCTGTAAAGTAAATATAAATGCTATGCGCACCCTATTCCATATTAAGCTTCTTGTTGTGCACCTTAGTGATTTATATCAATTACAATGTATTTGAAATTGTGTAACATCATTAAAATAAACCGCAAATGATTTTTTCCCATAGAACGTAATGTAGCGGAATTGTTTTGAATGTCCCCGTAAAAAAACTATAAGTGCTACACACTTCATTTGAAATAGGGAACTTGCTATAAATAACGACAGTAACATATAAAAATTGCAGAGCAATCCGAGCATATTTACGGGAGTTAGAGAACGGATAGGCGGCCATACGGCAGACGGCCAGACAAACCGAAGTCATAAACACTTTTCAACTAGGTTGGAAAGTGTTGAAAACGGACCATTTGAGATACTTGCATTTCTTTTTTTTTAGTCTTTAAAGATTAAAATATTATATAGAAAATCTATTTTTCTAAAATATAAGCTGCCAAAATTGAAAAATGTTTATAAAACAGTTTGTAATTATCGCTAAAAGTGAATATATTATTAAGAAGTAAAAGTAGCAGGTATCAGAAATCGTGCTGTTAATGACTAAACTAACTGCGAGAGATGGTTACAGATCTGTTTGAAGAGATTTTCACTTTATGATGAGAAATACATTTAGTTAAAAGGAAAGTTTCTGTTAAAAGGAAAGTTTCAGACATGAAATATAAGAACAACGTTATAAAACCAAATTCTTTTGATGCTATTGATAGCATGAAAAGTACTTTTTAGATTTATTATGTTTTTCGATACAAATACAGTAATGAAATAATCGTATTTAGAAATGCAATATAATTTGATTTTAATTAGTTAAATAAGAAAAATAAAGTCAAAATTAATATAGATAAATAAGCAATCTATCCAGGATACATTAATGTCATTTAGTTTCGCTTTCATAGGAAAAAAAATATGCAGTGATAAAAGAGTAAATTTAAATTTATGGTGAGGTTAATTTTTTTTAAATATGAAAATTTAAATTTCATCTTCCTACTGCGGCTAATTTTTTTAATAAAATATCAGAGACAAAATTATTTCTTAATAAATGGCAAAAAGAAAAAATATCTTGAAACATCGGTTAAGCATGTACTCTTATTCTTTCTTCTTAGTTGTTTATCTATTACTATAGAATAAAAATCTCTCAAGCTCGCTTTACTGGTCGCTTTCTCCCTAAAAAACCGTGAATTATTTAGATTTTTTATTTTGACATAGATAAAATTTTCAGCATTGTCATTTACGTTGTTGTAGGAACCGATATGGATTTCTTAAAATTTAAATTTAATCATGTCAGTAGCAAAATTTATCAGACAGTTGTACTGTTTAATTTTTTTTTAATCAATGAATAATACAAAAATAAATGTTATTAAAAATTTAGTAAAGATTTTAGTAAAAATTGGAACTTCTCAGGGAAAAAAATACTATATTCCGCTAAAAAATTAGAACATGTTTCCTTTTACAAATGTCAAAGAATAGCCGCAAACACAGAATAGACGCTAAAAATCGCATGAAATATTTGTGAAAAATTAAAAATTCGCACAGGCCAAAAGTTTTTATATTGCACTCTAAAAACGAAATTTTCAAAACTGAGCAAAAAATACTCAAATCTGAGTATGTCGCACAGTCAAAAAGGCTCAGAATCAAAATTACTCAAGTTTGAAACATGTATATACTCTGGATTATTTTTAACACAATTATTTCAAATTGGTAAAGTAATCATACAAGTTGTAAATTTCCAACTGGACGAAAAATGTCCGGGCCAGGATTCGAACCTGGGATCGCTTGGCTGAAGCCGCCACGCTCTACCACTGAGCTATCCCGGTCGAATCTGGAGGGAGGAGTTAACCTTATTGATCAAAGCATCTGGTCTCATATTTTAATCAGCTCAACAGAAAAGATCGCAGGTAATGGAACTCCAGTAAACGCTGGATACGTGAATACACTGGATTATTTTTAACACAATTATTTCAAATTGGTAAAGTAATCATACAAGTTCAACTTGTATGATTACTTTATGATTACTGCGCTATTTTGTTTTGACCTCCGTTGGCCAAAACATTTGGTCTAGTTAAAAACACCAAACGTAAAGATTACGTCTCAAACGCCGCATAATATAAAGATAAACGCCGAAAAAAAATCGTGCGTATCCCTTTAATATTTTTTTTAAAAGATCGTTTTCTCGGTGAAAGTTTTTTCCCTTACGGTAACGCCCTTCTAGGGCTCAATTTTAGAGGTACTGACAAATAAAAAATATGCTATTAAAACTGGGACGTTCTTATTTTCGACTGTGCAATCGGTTTTTAAGAATACGAATTTCAACTCTTTCGAAAATATTGGCGACAGCAGGACACTTTGCTTCTTTCGAAGACGATGTTTTTTCTACGTTAAAAGTAACTCGACACTATTCTTTTAGAGAATATCCGAATATATCACCTACAAAAATTTCGAAACTTTCAGACGGGTAGAAGTATTTAAAAAAAATAAAATATGAACATGTTCAATGAAAACCTCCAAACGGGAATGTTTTCACTACTAATTATGCATATTGTTTTCACGAAATTTTAAACAGAGCTCAGATACAGTTATATTTGTTAATTTCCGAGAGTTCGAAAGATGAGAACTTTTTTTTCTCTAATGTTATAGAAGTCGACGGGAAGAAAAAACAAAATTAAAAAAAATGTGAGAAGAAAACTTTTACACGGGCCGTAAAACCGTTATATTTATAATTGATAAAAGTTTCAAAGAATTCGGACAAAAAGAACTATTTCTTTGAAACTACCCTACGTGAAAAACAAGAAAATGTTTTCTCACGAGCACTTACACCACTAAATATCAATACGTTTTCGCGAATGTTTAACAAAAAACAATCCGATTTCAATCTTTTTTTCTATTATAGTAAAGTTTATCCCCTCTTCAATAAAGTTTATTTGGAATTTGTTCAGCGATTTTTTAACTTTTCACAGTTTTCTTTACGTGATTTTTAGATTTTTTGCGCTTTTTTGTGACTTTTTGCCATTGGTAAATCGAATTCGATTTCAAACTTTTAGCCAGATATAATAAATTTTTCCTCCGCAATTTTTGAATTTTTAGGTATTTTTAATCAGATCTTTATCTATTTTTTCTATTTATTTTTTATTTTTTGCGTTTCGCGTCGAATTTTTAACATTTTTGAAAGAATTTCGGTTAACATGTTTTAGCCCACTATAGTAAATTTTTGTTTTCGGCGATTTTTTTAATTTTAGAAATTTTTAATGAGATTTTTAGCGATTTTATAAGTTTCGCGGCGATTTTTGGACATGGGTAGGAAGAACTCGTCTTTATACACTAAATTATTCCCCATTTTTTAACAGATAATTTCCGTACTCCTTGAAAACATGCTTTTTCCGTGAATTCTTTCTGAAAATTTGAAGAGGGAAAAATTCCGTTTATTGCCTTGTACGCATGCCTATTGGCTCTATTAATACTAAAGTTCGATTTTTTTAACTAATTTGTTTTAAAACAAAAACAAAAATAGTGCTTTCGAATTAAAAAAAAGTATAACAATTAATTTTCCCATTCATTTAAAATTATTTTCAATTTACTTCTTAAAGTTATAAAAAAATATTCACACTTAAAATATATTCTAAACAAGCAGATAATATATATATATATATATATATATATATATATATATATATATAATAGTTAAATTAAATGAAAAAAACAATTTTACTCAAAAAAGCAACAAACAGAAATAATGCTTTCAAATTTAAAAATGTAACAAATAATTTTCTCATTCATTTAAAATTATTGGCAATTTATTTGTTTAAGTCATAAAATGAAATACTAGCACTGAAAATATAATCTAAGGGAACACATTTAAAAAGTATAGTTAAAAAATCGATTTTACTCAAAAAAGCAAAAATTTTTCCAAAAATTTAATTAAAAATATAATATTCATATTTTACATCTAACAGTCAAATTAAGAATACATATAATTCATGTTTTTATCCTTTATTAACACTAAAGTGTTAAAACCCCAAACAGGGTTTTGCCCGGCTTCTAAACCCCAAACTATTTAAGTCCCTAGACGCCATTTGAAGGAAACTCGTATCATTCTTTCAGACTCTTATTCTAAAAATCGTCCTCTGGCCTTACCGATAAGACACTTTGTAGCGTGCCGATTCATGGTGAACTCTAGCTAGTTCATTAAAAAAGAGTTCAGAAAATAAGTTTAAAACAACTTTATTTAAAACCTTAAGGGCAGGACAATGGATAAGTCTCACTCACCGAATTTTAACTCCGAGTGACGACTGTTTTCTAAATAATCCCACTCGAGATATATACGTTACTACACTATAATAAAAAAACCACTTGAATAAGAGAATAAATGGAACTTTAACTTACGCCCAGATGCGAGCTTAACTTTACAACTTCAGAACTATCTTTCCTGCGATGTGCAGGTTTCCACAGCTTTTCTAAAATATGGCGAAATAGCTAAATTAAAGCAGCCCGTGTCCGCCAAAACAATCCTTATTGAAATAAATAATGGTTTTTATCTTACCAAACCAAGCGGCAGCTCTAAGCAAACTTCAGAACCTGAGCGTAAATTCTTTCTGGCGGTAGAAATGGGTCTTGACTTCCTCTGGGGCGAGACGCAACCAAATTTAACGACACACACATTTTCACTTGCTTTAATGAATTGCTTATCGACCATAAAAGCCAAAGTCTGCATAAAACTGCTGCGAAATGCAGAAAATGCACTAATTTTGAAGGACACATGTATTCGTCAAAAGTTAAAGTAAAATAGTCTATAGATGTCGCTGCACGCACACAGATGTTATTTCCACAATACGATCTCAATCAAAACAAACGACTGCCTTTATGATGAGTCGCCAATCCACTACAACTGGACTCAAGGCACGGAATACACTAGATCAATCCCATGGTCAGCCAGAAAATTTTCTTGAAATATATCAAATAATAAATACTCCCGTAATAGTCCATAGATAGAGGTGTAATTTCCAATGAGAGGGTACAAAGAGAGGTGTAATTTTTTAAAGCGGACGTTGTTCAAATAACGGAAAATGTCCCTCCTGTAACAGAGAAAAAAATAAACGGACATTCTTCAAATAACGGAAATGCTGCCAGGGAATATTTCCGTGATTTGAGGGAAGAATTTGTGAGAGTAAAAATTGCGTTTCAAACTTTTAGCCTAATATAAAAAAATTTGCCTTTGCTATTTTTTAACTTTTAGCTATTTACTATGCTATTATCAACGCCATTGTTAGCTTTTTTCGTGTTTCGCGGCGATTTTTCAACATTCATAAATGAATTCGTTTTCAAACTTTTTGCACACTATAGTAAATTTTGATTTTGTTTTCTGCGATTTTTGAATTTTTAGGGAATTTAAAGGTTTTTAATGCGATTTTCATTGTTTTATCGCATTGCGTGGAAGTTTTTTTACATTCGTAAAAGGAATTATGTTTTAAACATTTAACGTAACATAGTATTTTTTATTATAGCAAATTCGGAAATTTTAGCGATTTTCAATGTGATTTTTTGATGTTTTTTCAGGTTTCGCGTCTTTTTGTTTTACATTCGCGAAAGAATTCCGGTTACATTTTTACAGCGATTTTTTTTAATTTTTCGTGAATTTTCTTAAACGACGTTTAGAGATTTTCGTATTGTGCGGCAATTTTTGGACATTCGTAAAATGAATCCTATTTAATCATTTATTCCAATATAGTAATTTATGTCTTTAGCGATTTTTGAAATTTCAGCGGTTTTTTATTCGATTTTTTCTTCTTGCATCTTTTTTCCATCTTACGTAGATTCGCTGCGACTTTTTCACATTAAGAAGAGGAATCCGGTTTATATCCGATATATATTTAGATGAATATAGTAAATTTTGTTCTCTTTTCAATAAAGTTTATTCGGAATTCATGCAGTGATTTTTAAATTTCTCACGATTTTTAAAGTTTTTTCGCGTTTTGTGTTATCTTTTGACGGGCTCGGATAACGCCATGCGAGTCACATTGATACTGATAAACTTTATTGACAACGGGAAAGATTTACCACATTGGACTAAATGATTACCACCAGATTCCTTTTAAAATGTGGGAAAACGCTACGAAACGCGAAAAAAGTTAAAATTTGCATAAAAATATAAATCAAATAATCCAAAAGCTGGCTTCGAGGTACGTAACTGGTACCTTCCTGCCAAATCATGTAGCTGTGCGTGCAGAGGTCTCTTGAGAAAACTCTGACCAGACACACACACACACGCGCGCGCACAATTTTTTTTTTATTTTTTATTATAGATAGATATATGCCTTTTATTTAAAGAACTATTTTAATCATGATGTTTTTGCGAATGCAATATTTTGTGGTATGCTGTCAGACGCTAGAAAATATTATTCAGTTTAATAAAATAATTTAATGTAAAAACTAGATTGGTTTTGCACAGCATTTAACTTATTTATTTTAATCGATACATTTAATTGTCCTATAATTAAATTTATTTCCAAGTGTTTTATTTTTTACAATACTTTGTTTTTATTTTTAAATTTTAATTAAATTCTTCCTGCTTATTTTTTATATTTGATTTATTCTAATTTTGTATAAGTTTAAATCGTCCAATATTCCTTGTTGTACCTTTAAAATTTTAAATCTTACTGCTGTTGCTTTCAAATTTCTTTTTCACTTTTTGACCAATCGTTTATCGTTAACTCGTGCTTTTGGAACTCATTCTTTTTTCTATGTATTTATGGTGTACTTAAGACATTATTATTTTAATAACGTCTATAACGTAATAACGTAAATAATTTTTTTAAGGGGGAAATGGTAATACATGTTACTTTTCTTTCAATTAGAACTTTCTAAAGTTCTTTCCTTTTAAGAATTAAGCAGAGAATTCATCAGCAGATGAAAATATTTTGTTCCTTTTGATAGGTTATATTTGAAATATTTGTTCCGATAATGAATGATAATGTATTTAAAAAAAGAAGAGTATTTTTCTAATATCAGTAAGCTGAAACTGATCTTATTAATGTCAAATAATCAATAAATTTATAATATTATTATAGCAGCATAGATGATAAGAGTAAGCTGCGCCGCCAGACGCCATGACGGGCGCCCGGCGCGTAGACGACCACCAAACCCAAGTCCTGAGGGACTTTTAGCGCGCCAGCAGGTTTGTGTCCCTGCGGCGCTTCGGTCGGTCAGGGACCGCCAACTGCGAACCCTCTAACCATAAACCCACGTGTCGACGACGTAAGTCTTTGCGATACGCGGTGAAACCCAGTAGGGGAGTCACCACGAGACATCTGGGGACGGGCTGGCGTCCCCCAACAGCTTCGGAGCTGGACATCCAGAAGGGAACCAGGCTCTAGGCCTTAAGTCGGGTTTTTCCGACCCTGTACTTGCTTTTCCAGAACTCGAGGGATGTGAAAACCTACAGAGGTAGTCACAGTTCCCTCATGCAATTGTTTGTAATAATTTTGTGTGTGTATTGCAAATTTCATTTTCTTGCGAATGAAAAATACCATACTTTTTTTCACTGAATAAAGTATAATAAACTATACAAAGCATAAAAAATATCAATAGAACATAAATATTTCATACGACACTATATAAAAGTAGCTTAAAATTTAACGGTTCGAACTTAATGATAAATTTCATAAAAGGTATAGGTGCTACTTTAAGTTTTAAGCACTTTACGTTTTTTTAATTAAGCATCAAAACATAAAATTGTTTTTGTTATTAATGTGAAATTTTGTTTTTATTCTATAACACTTATAAGTTTGTTATGCCACTTTAAATGACATATCAAATATTTATTTTTAAGAAACGGAAAATATTCAAGTGCCTTTTTTTAAATTTTATAATAACTTTAGAGAACCTATTCTTCATTATTAATTAAGTTCTTTGCAGAATGTTCACTGAGTACAATGAAAATTAATTAAACAAAATCTATATGCTAGTATATATTCTTTTCTATTCACACACATTTATATAACTTGCTGAAAAAAGAAAAACTAATTTCAAACTATTAAACATACTTTTGCGTGCAGTGTTCTTTTTTGACAAAGAATTATTCCACAATTAGGAATTATATGTTAGATGATGAATAACGTCATAATAATGAACGACTTTTAAAAAAAACAAAATAATTACTCTGGAATACCTGATTTTCATTCTGGGTAATTCAAACACTAACTGAGAAAAAAAATCATCAGCTTCATTCTTCTCCTTAGCACTTAATAGTAATTATTCCGTAATTGATAAATATAGAATGTTCGTCAGTAATGATTTGCTAATTGCTATCGTCTGACACTTAAGGCTGTTGAAATGATGAACAGCGAAAGAGATAACCCCTATTCAATTTATAATTGGTGTACGGGTCCTATAAAATTAATGCGTTTGAAAAAAAAAACTAATATCATCTACATGATAATACTGATAAAAGTAACTGATTATTTTTACGTCTAAAAAAATTATGCTTAATCTTAATTCATAAAACGTAATGTACCGCAAAATGTAAGGAACAGATAAGGGTAATATTTTTTTGCATATCGGTCATGCCGCGTAACATTATTTTTCCCATGTAGCATATACATCTTAACATGTACCGTATAGTCCGGCGTATAACGCACATCTATGATTTGTGGTTATATTTTTCAATTTTTAGGTACACTTTAAAAAAAAGTCAAGTGTTTTTTTGTTTTGTTTTTAAATCTGGGAAAATATAATATAACCATGAACGAAAATATACAATAACCACTTCCGAGTTACCCACGATTCCGAAAAGAGCTCTTTATCTTTAGAAACCTCAGAAATAAATATATTTTGACATTTAAAGAAGCATTTATAAAAAACAAAATTTCTTTTGCTACCACTGATTTTCGGAAACGTTTCTGCGTAGTTTTTATAGTGTATTAATCAGCTTTCTTCACCTGGAAAATAGGCTTTTCGGCTGCTATCAATTATCATGTGAACTTTTCATGTTCCACAAACATGTTTTACAGACATACATAATAAAGTACTAGCAGTAACATTAGCATTGCAACAAATTTTACTTTTTTATTCTTGCAAGTATACATTCAGTTACGCAGCTGAAAAGTTTATATTGAGAATTTGTAGCATTCTAAAAACTTATATTCCGGTTTGAGAATACTGATTAATACGGTATAAAAACTACTCGAAAATGTTTCCTTATATAAGTGGAAGCAAAATAAACTTTTTTTTTAGAGATTTTTCTTTAAGACTCGAAACTATATTATGGTTTGGTGTTTCCAAAGATAAAGAAAGCTTTTCGTAATCATGGGTAACTCGGTATAATATCATTCGTTATATTAGATTTTTTGTAGATCAAGAAACATTTGTCTTTTTTTTACAGCATATATCTGCCGTAATACGTGCACGTCCTTCTTTAAATTCTTGAAAAACTTCAAGTTCCTTAAAGCATACGATTAAAATCGAACTGAATCATTTCTTTTCAAAATTCTTCAGGAGCAATGCAGTATAAAAATAAAATAGGTAACTTTAAAAAGTATAAAAGCTAATATGGACTTAGAGAAAAGATTAACAAATTCGTCGCGACAAAATACGATACTGTTAGGCCTGTACCTCCATCTGAATTTCCACAAACGTTTGGAAGCGTATCTTAGTTTAATGAAAAAATCACCTCTATGTTTCTCGTTCATAAATTTAGAAATCTCAATTATGGTTATAGTTGCAAAAAAATGGTTTATTTCCAATGGACCCGGTTTATTCCCAAGTTTACTGCCAAAAGACCTGGTTTATTCCCAAAAAAACAAGTTCCCAAACAACATTCCCAAAAAAACCCGGTTTATTCCCAGGTTTAAACCGGGTTTTTTCTAGCCTTTGCAACTCTATAATTATGGTGCATCTTTTTTTTTTCAAAATTTCTATTCTTTCCTTTATATACCAATATACAACACGCACCTGTAAAGTTTAATGATTTTCTTTTGTTTCTAAAGGTCACGTAATATGCCGGAATATGTGGTAATAAAAATATAGTGATTTGTAAAAAAAATATTTTTATAGAAAAATAAGTAATTTTTTATCATAAAAAAATATTCTCTACAAAATAAACTATATACGGAGTATACTCTGATAAATAAAGATACTCTATCGGTAAGTAAAAAAACATGGCCACTAACGGAACTGATTAAACTAAAGATTTCATTTTATTTCGAATTGAAGGACTTGATGAACCAAAGAAACTTGGCTGTTATTTGAAAGCTTAGACAAGTTGTTATAAAATTTTGTATATATATTTTTTTTTCTTTTGGTTCATGGTGTCATTTTAACTGAAATATGTAATAAAAATGGAATGAAAATCGAAATATGTAAAAATGAGGCATGTTCCCTATTTAAAGCTATTCTTACAAATTATTTTTCTTTTTCCGAGTTGAAACTTACACTTGTCTGAAAATTACATTTTCAACTAGAAAAAAATTAATTAATTTTAAGGAAAATCTTTAATTTTTATGAAGTTAGTGGGTGAAAATATACGACTTATCCACATTTGTCCTTAAAAGAATTCGTTAATTGTTTTAATAGAGATAATTTTAATATAGTTATATTAAATTATAAACAATTTTAAATTTAACAATACGCAAAATTTTGAACCATTTTAATATAGGACATTAAAATATAATGAAGTATAAAAAATATTGAAGCATTCACTAATCCATAAATAAGTAAATACGGCATGATTTAAAATTATTGTATAATTTAATAGTTCAACCTTAATGGTAAATTCCACAAATGTATTTGTTCTACTTAAAACTTTTAACACTTCACGCTTTTTTAAAAATTTATTAGATTAACAATAACGTATCAAAGTACAAAATATGTTTTATCATTAGGGTGAAATTTCCTTTACATGCTAATGATAAAACGTAGTAAGAATAAATAGTCAAACAATTATTCTAAAGTACAAACAAACTCATCAATTGTTGTACTTTAAATAAGATACCGCATAATTTTAAGGAATTAGAAATCTCTAAGTGTCATTTTCTAAATTAAAAAATAACTTTAAAAAGTATTTATAATTGTTAATTAAGTTTATTTGTCAAATTTTCACCGAGTAATATAATAATAATAATAATAATAATAATAATAATAATAATAATAATAATAATAAAGATACGCTATTATAGATTTATGTCTGTTCGCAGACAATGAAGCATCACTTTTATACCTTTGTGAAAAACAAAATAACTTATACCAAACCACTGAAATTGCTTTTAAATATAGTCTGCTTTTTTGACAAGAAATTATCTCATAATTACTAATTACATGTTACACGATCAATAACAATCATACTAATAATCGTACTCTGAAAACACTCATTACTCTAGAACGGTTGAATTCGTTCCCCGGTAATTAAAATTCAACTGAGGGGAAAAAACATAACCTTTATTATTATGTTAATTTCTCATTATTAATTATTTTTGTAATCGATAAAAATAAAATATTTGTCAATACTAATGTGCTAATTGTCAACGTTTGATACATAAGATTGTTGATGAACCCTATTTCATAATTGGTGTATGGCTGCTTTAATATTAATTAATATCTTAAAAGAAAAAGTAATATCAGCTATGTAATTTGGTGAAACGTATTATTTAATTTTTATTACAAAGCAAAAGCATGTCCATGAATAACGCCGACGTCATATTGACGCTGGCAACACCGGAGCACTTAATTTCGATTTTACTCCATTTTTTTAAACTTTTAAACAATGCAAAATTTCAATCTGTACACCGTCTAATGGGAAATAAAATATCCTTTTAAATGCAAATTGTTTGAAAACTGTATCTGAATATACTGATTTTTTATGTTTCTAAAATAGTTTTCAAGTGTGATTCTTTAAAAGTATATCTCATTCATTGCGTGCAGTCCGATTAAGGAAGATTAATACATTTGCACTTAAAATAATTGAAAATGTTCAGCATTTTATTCAGGCAATATTTAATAAAGAAATTGAAACTTCATCGATAAACAAGTAAAACAATATAAATAAAACACAAATTTAACAGACATGTAATCGAGCTACACATTTAAACCTGAAATTATCAGAGTCAAAAAGCTTTTGTAAGTAACGAAATCTTTGTAGATTTCATCGGCTGTTAACTTCTGGTACGATGCTAATACCAGAGTATCGCTTTTAATAAATTGGAAAACATTTTTTGAATTCATTATTGATATTTTCATATAAAAATATTTTTTTCGTGTTGCGAGTGGGCTGTCCTCCAGTGATTGGATCCACTACTAGTTATAAAAGCAAAAATATTTGGAAGTAATGCATTTAATACACCTTATTCAAGCAAGTGTGATACAAAATTTGTTAAGTCTTATTAATTTTGAATGTTTGTAATTTTCTGATTCATAAAAGGCCAAAGTTTTGATAAAAATATAACGCACTGTAAAATATATTAAATTTTTAATGGTAAATAAATATTAATATACGACATGATATAATGCAATATTATAATTTAATAGTTTAACTTCAATTAAAAATTTCGCAAAAGGTATTTGTGCTAATACAAAGCACATTACACTTAATTTTGTTTTATAATTTAGCAGTCTGCAAAATTTTTCTTGAAGATTAAATAACTTATTGGATATGTGATTTTAAGAAATTGAACAGCTTAAAATGTCCCTTTTTAAACCTAAGAATATCTTCTGAAGAAAGTGAAATTTTTTAATTAATAATTATGTTATTTGCCAAATTTTCATCGCGTAATATGAAAATGATGAAATATTATTATATGCTATTATGCCTTATTTGTTTTTCAGATATTGCATCATTTTTTTTTTACCTTTAGCTGAAACAAAAAAATACTAACTTCAAATCCCTTTTTTTCAGTACAATGTTATTTTTTATTTACAAGGAATTATTTCATAGTTATTAAAGGCATGTTAAACATTCATGATAATAACCGTTCTCTGATTTAAAAAAAATATCACTCTATAATACTTCTCTCGGTTTCTTGATGATTTAAGCATTAACTAAGAAACAAAATTCTTCAGCCTCATTATTTTGCTTAGCATTCAATATTAATTATTCAGTAATTATTAAATATAAAACTTTCATCAATAATAATGTGCTAATTACTATTATTTGCTATTTAAATATGTTGATGAATACTATCTTCCTTTAAACTTAGAATATACAAGCAATGAAATTAATATATTTCAGAGAAAAAGTGGTATAAGCCGTGTGATGATAATTTTGATAAACAGCAAAATGATTTCTTTAAGTTTTGATACCTTGAAAGGCGGTGGGATATTATATATTCCTTTTAATTTTAATCCCCAAAATTCACAGCATCACCAGCATTTCGGGATTAAATTTTGCTTTTATAATGTGCGTGAATAAAACGTTTTACTTATTTTCAAATAAATTTGTTCGTAAATCTTGCTGTCATTCAATCATTTTACAATTTTAGAAGCAGTAAGTACTTTGCCCCTGAAAGGGTTAACAGTAATTCACACCTCTCATTTACGAAGAAAACTTTACAAACGTGCGTTGAGAGATAATATTTTGGATAATTAAAAAATGTACTTATCAATGTTTTGTTGAATGCAATTCTGAAAACTACTTTTGCTAATTCACCAGAAAATGTGTATAATGTACAGAATATATATTGATTTAAATGCTTTTAAAATGCAAGCAGTGTGCAAAACCTAACAACGGTATCATAGGAAACTAGTGTTTCTTAACTAAATGTGTTTTGATGCATATCTTTTATTATAGACTTACATGCATTGACAAATAAATAAATTTTTAACATCGTTGAAAAGTATATCGATCACAGTATATTGATTCTTCACTATTAAATAAATTATATGCTAAATGTTCTTTGAGGTATTATGAAAAGTTTAAAAATCGACATTCTATTATATATTTTTTCCGTTCGAAGATATTACATCATTATTTTTAGAATCTGTTGAAATTAGAACTTATTTAAAGCCACTAATATATTTTTCAGTACAGTGATTTTTCTGACAGTGAATTATCCAATAATTGTTAATTACATGTTCCACGATCAATAACAATCATGATTATAACCATTATAGGATTAAAATAATGCTATTACTGTGACATACCTGACTTCATTTACACATTAGCTGAAAATCATATGCCTCATTATAATGATTAGCACTGAATTATAATTGTTCATCAATTCATACATATAAAATGTTCATCAATATTAATGTGCTAATTACTATCATCTGCCATTTAAGACTGTGAATTATTATTTCAGGATTGCGGTATGTATGTTGTAAAAATGATACGTGTCAGAGAAAAACAAATATCAGCTATGGGCTATTAGTTATAAAAGAGAACTGATTTTTTAGGAAGTTTAAAAGTAATGCACAACTCTGACTTATAAAATGTAGTTTACATTAAATCATTAAGAAACACCACTTTGGATGAAGAAAAGTAAAATTATCCAAATTTTGCAGAATAAAATTTGTTAATATTTTACTTGTTAACTAGAATAAGTATAAGAAATAATGAATATGTACTGATTTTATAATTTAAACACGCAAAGAGTATTTAGAGTTTAAAATAATATCTGATATCAACTGAATGAAACCCAAAAAAGTGAGCCGATTTTTATGGGGTTTGAAAGTAATGCACAGATAACATTTATATAATCATACAATATGTTTGTTGAGCAGCACCAATTTACAGAACATCTTAATTTGACGTGATTTGTACGTGAACATTTAAATATCCATGAAGACACGAATAAATAGTGTAGTGTTACAGAATTAACATTTTAACATGATACAATACTTATTCTTGAGAACAAATAAAAGTAATACTAAATATATTGATTTAACCCTACAACAATTCATAGGTTGTACTGTATTCTTTCACTAAAAAAGAATAATAAAAAACATTTTTTTTAAAAATACATTTAACCTGTGGGTGACATACAAATTCAAGATCACAACACAGCTAGAAATATTATTTAAACATTTAAAATCCTACAAATGTCAATTCAACATTTAGTTAACTATAAGATTTAGGCAAAAAATATATAAGACTGACTGCTTTTTTAGCTTGAGAGCTATTGTGCCGCAGGTTCTGTATGTACGGACGTAACGCGATAACTCTTGATAGAAATATCCAATTGGCTTCAAATTTTGCATATGGATTCATTCTGATAAGGCGCTTCTCTGATTAGTTTTGGGGGTTCATTGGTTAAGTATAAAGTTGGGAAGGGGGCTAATCCCTCCCTTAATTTAGATAAATGGGTTCTTCATGCTGAATTATCCAATTTGCTTCAAATTTTGTATATAAGTTCATTATGATAAAGCGCTTCCCTGATTAGTTTTTGAAGTTCATTGGTTAAGTATAAAGGGGGTAACTGAGGGCTAATCCCCTCCTTCATTTAGATAAATGGGTTTTCCATGCCGAATTATCTGATTTGCTTCAAATTTTGAATATGGGTTCATTGTGATAAGGCGCTTCCCTGATTAGTTTTGGTGTTTCATTGGTTAAATATAAAAGGGTGAACGGAGGGCTAATTCCCCTTAATTTATTTTCGTTTTCTTTATTTTTCGAGGGGCATTATTCTTTGAAATAAAAGTTTAATATACAATTAGTATGAATAGCCTGTGAGCTCAATGCCATCAGTTTAACTGGGTACTTTTCTTTTTATTGATATTTGTAACTAACTATGTTTACACTTTTTTTATTATTGAAATCCATTCATATCTTCCGGTGCCCCAAGCGCCCCAAAAATAATTAATAATTGAAATTTTTATGAAAACTTATAATTTTTTTGTTTTTTCATTTGTTTTAAGTTACTTTTGGCGCGGGGTGTGAAAGTTGTTTTTTATTTATATTAGTTTGCAATTTTTTTTAAATCGAAATCCATTCATATCTTCAGGTGCCCCAAACGTCCCAAAAATAGTTAAAAATTTCAAGTTTTATGAAAATTTATAATTTTTTTGTTTTTTAATTTTTTAAAAATTCCGTTTGGCATCGTGTGAGAAAGTTGTGTATTGGGTGTATTAAATAATTCTGTAGTTTACATTTTTTTCTATCGAAATCCATTCTTATCTGCCGGTACCCCAAGTATAGTTAAAAATTGAAATTTTTAAGAAAATGTATTAAAAAGTTTAAATTTACGAAGATTGTTTACAAATTTGAAAAAGTGTTTAATTAATAAAGTATAAACTTATAAATAATAATAATTAATGAATTTATTAATCAAAGCACTAAATCTTAAAAGTTATAAAAATTGAACTTACGTAGCAAATTCTTTACATCTTTTAATTTTGGGATATACATATTTTTAAAGTTTGTAATCTTTTTGGGAATAAAATGTTTGATATGGCGTCTTGATTTTATTCTATTCAATATGAAACCGAGTCTCAATTCTTGTCCAGATACACTTTCTGATGCCTGAGGCACTAGGCGAATGCATCTTTTATCATCTTGTGTATGGCATGGATATTTTGACCATTCCTCCGTTTTTCTACGTTTACCATGGACTCATTTTCTTCGTAAGGCACATTCATTAAAAGAGGTGGTTCACAACATCCAACTCATTACCAGTCAATAAATTCACAATAATACTTTCCTTTTAAGTGTATTTTTGGTACTTGAAAAGTTCTTACTTCAGGTGATCCACTATTTTCATTTCTAGCACAAAAGAGTTTTCGTATTGGTAAAGACCTCATAGGCTCTGTGTTATCTAAGAGCATTGATAATAATAAATTTTCAGGATGACAAAAGAAGCTATCTAGTTGAACAACAGCGTCTACAAACTTTCTTAGTATGGGTTCCAAATTTCTAGAAAATGTGATCAGTTTCCAAATATACTGCTGTTCTTCTATTATGGGGGGGGGGCTTTGTTTTGATATGGAACCATACATGTCCATACTTTCATAATATATGTTGTAATGTTGTGCGCTCGGGTTTCGAAAGATTTGATGCCATTATATAAAAAACAATCAGCAAGCTTTATTCACTCTAAACAGCTCGATGAAAACACAAATATTTTCTTAAAGACACAAATATTCAGAAATCTTCAAATCTAATAAAAGCACAGCAAATTTTCACACGGAAAATCACGTCCAATACGGCGTATCAGATACAAAATCGCTCAGAGAAACACAGTCTCAATGCAAAGCCTCTCGTGTGTATTCAATCGCAGTTGACAGAGAACTGAACTCCATGGAGGTCCCAGCTGGCCCTTATATAGGTTTTAGAGATCATTAAAGAATTTTCGAGAGCTTTCGGATGACCAGAATTTACCAGAAAGTACTTCAACTTTCGAGAGAAGACCTCAAGCGAGAACGGACCTTAATGCACAGGTATAAGGGGGGGGGGTGCACAAAATGTCGCCTTGGCCATATATCGCCAAAATTTGGCGACAAAAATAAGTCGCCAAAACCATCGCCAATTTGGCGATAAACCCATTCCTTGGCGATTTTCCATAGACCTCCATTGCAAAGACGATGCTGTAAGGTTGCTTTTCTTGCAAAGCACCCGAGGCCTTTTGCATTGAGTTACAACGCCGCCACCAAGTGCGATGTGCCGCGTTCCCTAATGACCATTTCCCGAAGCTCCATTACCTCACTTGTTTTCTCTGATTGGTGTAGCATTGAAACTTGCTCCGGCGTTGTTGTCTCGGCATCCAAGGCACTCTGTGTACTAGAGCTTAACACCTATGAGAACCAGCCAACACAAGTAAATATTCTTTTATGTTATTATATTAGTTCGAATGTAGAGTAATATAACCTTTGACAAGAGATATTTATGTGAGATATGATAACATAATCAAAGTATACACACTTGATGGGACTACTTTGTGACCCACTGGCACTGGCACAAAGCAATTGTCTCTCAACGAACGTCCAAAAATATCAGCAATAATAAGGCAAAGATCGATCATGAAGTAGTTGACATATACTTTATGAAATTGTAAAAGAAGTTGGAGGGTATATCGCCCAAAAACTAATGGAATTACGTCGAGACCAATTTGGTGGACGACTCTGGAAGTAAAAATGTGATCTCTTGAAGAGGAGCAAAATATCCTCAACAGATTCAAAACTGTACTTCCATCATGGTATGTCGAATCACTGCTGGGAACTAGCGCCAATTTACGTTAGCTACAAATCCTAAAAATTTTGGTCCACTTGGACCCGGAACGGACAGTAGGGATCAAGATACAATGATAGAAAATCAGGTTGGTTCAACCACCAAATTTAACACAGCTTGTTTATATCACTTATGCTTCATATTCTGAAAAGGAAAGACGATCCAAAGAGGATCGGACATCGGGGACAGGATGAAATTTTGTATGAAAGGAGCGGGGTTGTATTCATCATCGACCCACTAATGCCAGTGAACAACCAAGGGCTGTTTCTGATCAAAAAAGTACATTTAGCTGGCAGAAAGTTTTAAACATTATTTATATAAAAGTTTTAATAAACGTTTTATTCGCTAGCTTTCTTAAAGCAACTTTTTCGCTTGTATTTCAAGGCGAAACACACCTGTCACAAAGCAACTCCACCCGATGGAGAAACTTCTAAAAACCTAAATTTCTGAGTTGATATTAAAATTTAGATTGGCGCAATAGCGTCGCTATGTAGGAAAAGGATATATAAATGTTTTTAAAAAGTCATTTTTGGGTTATTTATAAAACAGAACGGCTGGTGTGAGAACAAAACCCCAAATGTGTCACAAAGAGTACGACAAATACATTTTTTAATAAAAATAAAAACGTTCAGTGAATAGTCATTTTTACTGTATTTTTCCATGTCATGGCATTTTAAATATTTTTTCTTAAACTAATTAACTTTTTCAAAATCTGATTCCTAACGTTATAAAACACACTCATAAGAAAATCATACAAAGAAAAAATTCAAAATTGTAGGTGAAGGGGGGGCGGAAAGTTAAAAAATTATTTAAAATTTAAAAAAGTGAAATTTTCAAATGTAACTATAAAAGCTGAATTTTTTCTAGATTAAATCATTTTCCTTCATAAAAAATTTAATAATATGCCTAAAATGTATTATATAACACTGAAATAAAAAAGGTTCAAACGGTAGCTAGTCTCCTTAAATGCTTTGGCAAATGAATATAAATTTAATATGTATTGTAAAGCTCAGAGATAATAGATTCTTCATAAAAAATAATCTACGTACTGCAAAAGATCTTTTATGCAATTTTTCTTTAATTTTTGTTTAAACATGACAATTTCTATAGATTATAATTAAAAATTTAATAACAATAAACGCATATCAACAAGTTATGTGTTATTAAATCAGAAATTAGTGTAATTGCGTACTAAAAGTAAAACTACTTACATATAAATAGAAAATATGTTTGAATAAAGACTACATTATCTACTCAGCATTTAACACTATAAATGTTGTATAAAAATAAGAAATTTTTAATCAGGACTACATATGTATATGTTCAGTTAATCATGTCAAAGTTGTTCTCATAAAAGTTCTCTCTAACTGGATCAATCTTAGTAATTGTAATGGAAATAAACTTTTAAAATATTTTGAAAAAAATTAAAACACATATTCGTTAACTACTGATCAAAGAATGTCGAAAATTTTCTAAAAAAGAAAAGACAAACAGATGATTGGAATTATTCATGAAAAAGAAAAGCGCTAACATTCACATATACAACACGAAATATTGGATGAGTTAAGTAATGTAAAAAAGAAGAAACTTAATGAGAAAAATCAAATGACATAAGTAAGGAAAATTTGTTAAATTTTATAAATTACCTGAAAAAATGTAAATTTAGAATCAAAAATCAAGTTTTTAAAACAAACAAAATTAATATTATTAATTGAGATTAAAATAAATAGCTCGGTTGGTTTTAAAAATTAAACCATAACTGAACAGCTAATATATTTTAACCCCGTTAAAAAATATTTTAATAAATGAAGGACAAAAATGAAAAGAAAGAGTAAATTAAACCTGCATTTGTAGTGAATTAAACAAGTAATATTTGTTTATGTACGTGATGTCGAGACAGTTGTCAAAACTTTTTGCATTGCTTCATACATTACATTTTTGTATAACTAATAGCGAGGGAAAACAATCCAAACTTAAGGCCCATAATCGATCAGCTCTAATCCATACTTAAAAATGATATATATTAATCAAATTGATACTAACAATACAAACTTATTAATAAATATTTTGCCTTGTAGAGAACTTTTAAGAAATTACATTGAAAAACCTTTCTTTCAGAAAAACGTGTAATGCATGTTTAAACATATTTCGATAATTAAGCAATTGATGAAATTTAAAACCACAATTTCTGGTTCAATTTTGATTATAGTGTAGTAATTTGTTTGTTGTCAAAAGCATCCACTTTGTATATATATTTTATGTAAAATTAAATTTCGTTACAAATGCGTTTCTAAAATTGAAAATGTGTTAAACGCATGATATTAAAAGATAAAGGCAACAACAAAATTATATAAATTTACATTTTGCTTAATGCCATCAAGAGGAGACTGTTCTGATGTTCTTGCGCCGGAAAATAATTATAGCTGAATTTAAACAGATTACGTGCATAAAATGTATATAGTCGTAGCATGAAGATAATATTAAGTAACTATTAAAGTATTTTATTATTATTTATGTAAAGTATTATAATTTATACAGAAAAAACATTATTAATGCTCTATTTATTTTCTAGAAAAGTTTCAGTGTGTTTGGGATTTTATATATACATCATACACTTTGATCTCTCTTTTCATACCTTTGTTTAAATTATGTAGATATAATATCTCTAGATAAAGAATTCGCTGTTTATAAGATAATTACCAACATTTACATTTTAATTTAATATATTGAAAAATAATGTATAATTAAAATATATAAACTTATTTTATTATTACGTGTCTTTACTTATATTTCATGCAATATTACATTTGTTCATCCAGTATTACATTTTTTTACGAACTGATGCTTCAAATATCAAACATGTCTTAATATTTCTTTGAAATGGTAAATTCACACTATTTCCGCTTTCAAAAAATAATCAGTAAATTGCGTAAAGCACTATAATAGCATATGAGGATAAACTAACTATGAATCTTTTTCAAATAGGATGTTATCATTCTATTAAAAAATTCTAATCAGTTTATGAAAAATTTTGTTGTGCTAGTTACATGTATTTTGTACACATGGTGCATCTGCTTATCTTTGACCAATAACGAATACCTTAACCATTAGTTTTAGGGGTACATCAGTAAAAATTTTAAGTTTCTCAACTCGATAAGTTTTTGATGTAGATGAATATAATTTTTATTTTTTAACTTGTTAGAGCATGAAAAACGTTTTTATAAATGTAGGTATTAGAGAGCGGGACCGTTTAAAAAGCTAAATTTTGTAACTTAAAAAAAACTATCATTCTCATGTAAATCAGTCATAATAAGTTGTCAGTTTAATATGATGAACATTTCTAACATCTTTGCATTTGGACCTATACCTCAAGAACTAACGATTCAGTAATAATCTATTCGACAGTGATGTTCAATTATTGGTCTAATTATTCGTTTTTATTGGACAGTGATGCTCAATAAAATATTTCTACATGTGTGTAGAATAATGTGTAGAAATGTTTGTAGAATATAAATAAATTCATATACAGGGCTATAATAATCGGATGCATTGCCTCTATGGATGTCAATTTATGAAAGTACGTTTTCTGTTGCGTTATGCATTTTTTCTCCTAAAATTAAATTTTAATTAATATGAGGCGTGTATAGAAATTTGTAAATAATATACAGGACTGTTCAAAATTATTTGAGTCCTATCCGTCTATTGGTGAAAATTGCTGAAGGTGAATTTTAGACTGTGATATCCGTTTTGTAATTAAGCAAAATTTTAGCATAGGATGTATTGTATATACTGATATATATATCATGTACAGTGCTCCATAAAATAATTCGAGTACGTTTCCGGCAACGGCCAGTAAGTGCCGAAATCTGGTTTTCAAATGTCATGTGCATTTTCTATTTATTAGGTTTCTTCTTTCACCTTTTTAAGTGACGAAGTTTTGTCTAGTAACGTTGTTTAAGTGACGTTGTTTTCACTAGTCTGAAAGTGTTGGAAAGTGTTTCATAAACTAAGCATGAATTTTCTTTCTTGTTTCCATTTGTATATTTTTTATCTAAAATTATTTTTTTTAAATCACCTTATGAAATTACTCAAAATTCACAAATTATCATTAGCAATTGAAATAACTATATGTGTAACTTATTAATTTTATTGTATGTAATATTGTAGTATATATTACTATTATAATTGTATCCTTACATTTTTATTTGAGATAATATAATCGTATTTGGTATACTCATTATTGACAGTAATTATAAAGTATAAGATAACTATATATATTATTAATTTTATTTTTAATTTTTTTAAAATGTACATTGGCTTTACCTGAAATCACACAAATATTTTAATTTAAACCATTTAATTTTCCGGATTTCTGTCTTTTAAAAAAGGTTATTCTAGAGAATCTCAAAATTTTTCCGTAGTTGAACGCTTTTCTAAGAAATAAGTTTCATGATTTGAGCCAAACGACTAAAACTATTTCCATCAAGTTTTCCTTAAGCGTTGATTAGTGGTAATTGGGAGCGGAACGTTTTCACACAAGACTGGTCTTCTTTTCCCTTTTTTATACCTCGGGGGAAACCTTTGGTCGTACGCAAGACAGTTATTGCTTTTCCCTTTTCACGAAAGGGGTGTGTTCTTGTTACATCCCAGGGAATGAAATAAGAAATATATGTTACTGCTCTGCTTTCTGAAATTCCCTCGACAAATGAGTATACAATTTTATTAATAACTTAATTCACTCGAGGAAAGGGTGCATAGTTAAATAGTATTTTATTAAAGGCTAAAGGTTGATAAGGCCTAATTTTGTCCAAGGATACACTATTTTTTTCTTCTTCTGGCATCGTTTAATTAATTTCGAGATAAATATTTTATGTACACGTATAATTAATGTTTTCATTTTATTTTTTATGCTCACGAAGAGACATTTTATAGTTTTGCTATTTGCAGACAGTGTTTTAAACTTCCATTCATTTTTTCACGAAGAACAACTGAAATTTATGGTCATGCAAAATAAACTAACCTTGTTCTCTATAAATTCCGATTATACGACAGCAATGTAAATTCAAGGTTAAAAGAGATAGATCCCATTATTTTTATCACACAGAGAAAAATCTTTTGACTGCATCACTGGCAAAAAACTTTTTCATAACATCTCCTGTAATTTAAATATCAAACTAATCATCAGAAAAAGTAATACGTTCAAAAATTGCTATTGGAAAACAAAAACAAATAAATGTACACACTCCTTAAATGTACAGAACTACATAAAAAACAACCATAGTTCTCCCACGAAACGTTTGACGCTGATGTGGAAAAGTTCGCGATGCTACGGCGAAAGAAATCTGTTAAAAGATACAAATGACGCATAAAATGCATTATTTAAATGATAAGCAAACACTTTTGGTTTGTAGTAATGGTTGTCATTTTATTTAACGAATAAATTTATCTAAATTTGCGTTAATCATTGTCCAAGTTGTCGTGAGAATACTATAGTTTCCGTACTATTAATTTAATTGCTCTATTCACCAGAAGAAATATTTTTGTAATCCAAAATTTTATATGGATATATAGATTTTTGTATGGATATTAGAATATGGAGTTGTTTCTGAGATAATTATGGTCAGACCTGTGTTTTTATAGATATATATTTTTAAATAACACGGAAACTTCGCCTGATGAACAAAGAAATTGAGTAATTAATCTATGTATTAGTCGCTATTTTAAAACAAGTACGATGTCCGAATGTGCTATTCTTTTATGTTAATCAAAGAGGTCTTTATATGATTCGATTAAAGAATTAATTTATATTTATATATGTTATCACTCCATATAGCTTCCATATTGAAATTACATGAAAACATGCAGGAAAAATATACTTCGCTGGCTCTTTATTTTTAATTATTTTTAACTCTGAGAAACTTAAGCAACAAAACTGAGTTTTTTAAAAATAAAAAATATTTATTTATATATATATATATATTAATTTATGTTTTAAATGTTTACTTATCTGACAAGCATGCACTCTACTTCTTTTTATTTATTGAATTATTTTTGTGTTTTATTTGTATTTACAATACTTCATAAAGGAAAATAAAATTGTAATTTTATTCGAAAATTTGACGAATGTGTTATAGCTACATACGACTACATTTTTATGGAACTTATTTTTATGGTATTAATGTAAATTTAATGGCTAGCAATTGCATCTTAAGTGTTGTAATTATTAATTTGTGAAACCGCCCATGATTTAAATATTTGATTTACAGCGATTTATGGAATAAAGCAGATTCTTAATGCCATCAGTTGAGAGATTTTGCCGAGCGTATGTGTTTGTCTTGTTCCAGGTCTTCGATATTTTGAGCCATTCATACTTGACGACTTAACATGTCTTTCAAATATTCAATTTCTAAATTGCCATTGGACTTTTCTGACCAAGGCAGTGCTGAAACAGTACAGTTACACTGCAGAGATATACAACCCGTATGACTGAGTATTTGTTTTTTACTGCAAAGTGACCCCCCATGGTGCAATGTCATTTTCTGTCACAAGTAATAGTTATCTACAAAACTATGCGTAACGATCTGAAAATGTTGTAATAATTTATAGTAATTTCTTTCCATATTAAAAATATTCGAATTGTATTTACATAAATGTCTTAAATTATTCTTGTGTCATTATATATAGTTTGACATAAACTTTCGTTTACGTGTCTGTTATAGAAACGAAATAGTGCACGGTTATCAAGTGATAAGTCAGTCTGCCTAGAATTGTTGTTCACGAACTGGTATAAGTTCCATCAGCAGTACTTCCAATTTATATAAAGCTGAAAAATTACTTATATTTTCGAAAGATTACTTTTGTTGTAAAGGGTGCATATTTCAAAATACGGGTTACTTTCCACTTATTTAAATATTTAAAACTTAATGAAAATATAGCTGTGATGAATTTTTATGAAAATAAGTATGTTTACACACTGTCTTAAAATGAGATCAAGATCATTTTCATAAGACATTTTGCAAATTTTATGTTCCTTACATGAGTTTTGTTTAATAAACTGCATAGATGCCAACCTCTGGATTTTTTTCATACCAATATTTTTATGAAAAATTATTTGTTTTATTTAATCGTATAATTTCTGCAATTGAATGAAGCGAAAATATTTGTAAAATTTTACTGGTATTAAAAAATCGGGAGGTTGGCAACTATGAAACTATAAAATGGTGCAAAGTATCTTCGGATTGTTGTAGATCGTTTTAACTTTTTTTGCTCTTTGGTATCTCGATATAATTGAAACTAGAATTTAGAATATTTTTTTACAGTTTCTTTAAAAACTAATAATATAACTGTTAAGTTGTGCAATGTGTTTGGAAAGACTGAAGGGAATTTTGTTTTAATTTGTAATGTCAGACTACAATTATTAGCTATAGAATAAATTTGAATTATGTTTAACTACGCGGTGATTAATTTAAAATATTCAGGCTAACATAACTATCATCATATTTCATCATGTATTACAAATATAGTAAAAAATAAATTCAAACTGAAATTAATTTATTGTATCCGTGTTCATTGCTTATACTTTTAATATTTCAATTTTACTGATTAAAAATCCCCCATTATGGAACTTTCTTCTTATAATGCTTAATAAATTTTCAAAGCGGAAAAAAGGTATCAATTTAAAAGTTCTTATTATTCGGATGGGGACTTTAGTGATAAATAGGAATTATTCTTTTCGAAAACGTGAAGCATTCACTCATGAAATTACATCGGCTTCATGTATGTCAATCAAAAAATACTCACCAGACCAAAAAAGTTGTTATAATTGGGATGATAAATAAATAACATTCCAAGAGATAAAAAATATATAAAACGAATTTCTTCGGCTGTAACAAAAACTACAGTGACGCAAAATATGTGGTGTTTCTTTAAATTATGAGGAATTTTAATACAATCCTATTACATTACCGTAAAATTGATAAAATGAAGTTAAATCGAAAATATCTAAAGCTAGTTTTAATAATTTAATTTTTATCTAAGCTAGTAAAATTTAAAGTTAATAAAATAACGTATTTTAGGCGATAAATAAAATTAAATACGCGCATTTTACTTTTAGATTAAAAAAATGTATCTCTCTATAACCTTTAATCTCATTTTAATTTTCAAAGGGAAAAATTATTATCTAAGCAAGCATCGAAACTACAATCTTTTACATCAATTTCAAGTTCGTATTACACTGATTTCATAGTATCATGTTGAACACCATGTATAGATATATATATAATTCATAACAGAAATACTTCCTTCAGTAAAAATGTATAATTACCAATTAAATAATCTAACTGAAAATTTACAAATATAATACAAATCCCACTAAGAAAAATATGTTTATATTTATTATTTTCTATTGAGGCGTCTTCTTCCGTTTTAGTGGTAAAAAAATGAATTAATTTTTAATATATTAATGTAAAATATCTTTTTTTTCTTTTAGAAGAATTTTTGTAGCGAAAATGAAAGCAAACGCAAGATTATGTTTTCTGTTTTTATTTTGCTACGCGTACTAAAATAAAAAACACAACTAAACATGACTTTTAAAAACTCTGAAAATAGTAACTATTTTATTATAAAAATAATTTATAGGAACGGTTAACGTAATTTCATTTCACATGAAATGTTACAATTTTCCAAAACTGTTTTCTGGGGGAAAAAATTGAACCAAATATATAAGAATAAATTTGTGATAATTGTAGTCAGAATCTTTTGAATATAGTAAATATAACGCACTGAGATAACAGTAAGTTTTAAAAGAACTTAGTATATAATTTTATTGATTTTATTCCCTCTCGTTGTAATCACAATAATGACAGTTCAACACTTTTATAAGAGATTAAGGTCTTTTAAAAAAATGTTTTTTTTCTTAAACCTCTATTACAATGCGAGAATCTGTGATTACACCAAGCAAGATCTGTAATTGTTGTCTATGCAATCAATCTTTTACGGAATTGTCCAATACACAGACTGTTTTATTGCATATCTTAAACACCACTGTTTTACATTGTATAGAAAAATAAAACCTCAAAAATTGTTGTATAAGTAATAAGTATTTTATTATATAGCATGCAATTACAAATTATTAAGTTGTGTAATATACTTTTCCATTCAGTTAATATTTTTGTACGCATGAGTGCATTTTATGGAAACATAAGATTATATGCAAGGTTTATGACTTTTATATATTATTTATGTAAAAGAAATTAATATTTCGTTTATCAAAAAAAAATATTTTTTGTTATAAATTTTATAGTTCTTGCTTTAAATTTCCCAGGAAGTTCTTTTTAGTCTTTAAAGTTTTCGATTTATACGTAAGTAATGAGAAAGTATTTCTTTTCATCTTTTGAGACTTCTTCCATATGCCAATGGTCGAAAAATTGTATATTCAATATTTAATTTAGCATTCCAAAAGAGTGTTTTCAAACTGTCGGCCGAAAAATTACATATATCTACTTCATCATTCTAGTAAACACAGCTGTTATTTAATGGTGAGCGCATGACTCATAAAAAATTCATTTTTGCCATAAGATATCTTTGCCTTATTCGTAACTGAAATTTAATAAAGAATAAGCCCTAGATCCGTGATATAATAAAGATCAATATTTCCTTCGGTTATTTCTTTAAAATTTCTTACATGAAATGTAAATTTTTTGTGTCCATTAAAGAAATTTAACAAACACTTTAGTACGAAATGTAGATACTGTCCTACCTTTTCGGTTTACTAAGCTTCTTTGGTTTTTTAAAGATTAAAAGCACAGTTACTGTGGTCATTGGCAGTTAAATAGAAAAATGTTTAAGATAAAATATAAATACTTTTGCAAAATTCTGAATAACAGAGAAAAGGGATCAAAAATACGATATTCTTTTTATATATTTATTTGTATAATATTTATAAGGCTAATAACGGAAAAACGTGTTCTTAGTAGCAGAAAACGCTGAAAATTTATAATATTCGAAGTGTTATAACTCGGTGAAATTTCGTTGTACAAGAATGAAATTTGTACTTTTTTACTGTTTAGAACATGGAGAAAGTGCTTCTAAATATAACTGATAGGACCCAATGATTCTATAAAAATATAAATTTTGTATCTTTAAAAAAAAAAATATTTTGACAATTGATTTTCATACAATGTTGACCAACATTTAAAACGCATTTTGCAATTTGAACTATACCTTTAAAACTAAAAGCGCAGGGATTATCTGTTTGCCAACAATAAGAAGGGATTTCATACGATGAAGAAAAACATTTGAAACGTTCTTGCTATTTGAAATATAGGTCTAAAACTAACGGTGTATGGATTATCTATTAGATAAGAAGGGATCCCCTGTATAGTGCACAATACGAAACATTTATAGCGTAATAAATTTTAATAACAGATTAAATATTTCCGATAATAAAAATGGTAGACTAACTTATAATATTTTCTGACATCTAATAGATTTCCCGGACAGAAATGCTTCTAGAATGTAAATAGTTTTATTCAACACTTAATATGTGTTTTCACTCTCATTTCTTATTTACAAATAGGGCGCGACCTTATTCATTGGTGTCAGCGGATCATTTCTAAAGTCATTACTAATGCATCATGTTATGGAGGCAACACCCTCATTGGCATAGTAAGTAGAGTATCACCCTATTATGAAATTAACTTTTGATGAAATGTCATCACGTATTAACATTTTGTTCAGTTGACAGATAAACATACTAGGGGATCCGACCCGGGCTTCCCGGGTTACAAAATACAGATGAAAACCATTCTTTTAATTGAAAACTCTAACAGATTTTTCACATTTAATATATATATATATATATATACATATTTTTAATTTGTCACTAACAATACAAAAAATCATTTTTATATGAAATTATGTATTCAAATAAAGTTTTGAAATGTATTAAAAGCGATATTGGCTTCGTGTCAGGAGTTAATAGCGTGTTAATTCATGCTTGAAAATTATTTTAAAAAGCCATAATAAATCAGTCAATTAAGATATAGTTTTCAAATAAATTGCATTCGAAAGTAGATTTTTTTCCTATATAACCGTGTAAAAATTTAAAATGTGCGATGTTTAGAAATTAAAAAAATTGCAGTAGCAAAAGTCGCAAAACCGAAATTTCATGATGAAGTGTTGCCATTCGCAAAATCATGTCAGCGTTACGCACGGACACGTTTGTCCTTTATAATATAACGATCTTAATGGGTCAAAAAGATACGTTTAACTAAACTAATTTTCTCTACCATTTATATCGTCCTAAAATGTATCTTTGTAAAAAAAAAAAAAATGTGTGAGCATTGTTTTAAAAAGTTGGATTTAAACAACTTCTTTAAATGATATTTAAGTATTTTTCCAACAACGCAAATTATCTAACATTATTTTTTTATTATTCAGTGAGAATTACTATTTTAAGCTTATATGACTACGTTTCAGAAGTGTGGACCTTGAGTATGTTTAATTAAACAAAGCGAGTGAAAAAATTTCGATTCTTTATCAGTTAATATACTTATACACGTGTGATTTATTCGTCATATTAAATAAAAGCTGTAAAAATAAGAATAAATTGAGACTATCTACATATGAAAATGTAATTTAACGCACAATGTAATTAAAAATTATAGTTTATATTAGAACATAATTTTACATAAATATTAATATTGAAAATTACTTATTTTCTCATTATATTTACTAAAACATTGTCTGTCTAGTTTTGATAATACTGATTAGTTTTCATGATTCACCATGTGAGTATCAAATTTCAATCAAAACTATCAATAGCCAGTGTGGGTCAATATTCTGTACGAACTTTACATGGGAAATATTTTCAATGTAATATCAACGAAAACGTGCTTGAATTATTTACTACGTGATACATTATGTATATTCTAAATTAATATTTTATTGTATTACGCGTGTGTTTTATATGCGTTTCAAATATTCTACTAACATTAAAATAAATAAATAAAAAATAAATATATATATATATATATATATATATATATACATATATACTAAAAGTGATTTTAATAAATATAACGACTTAAAAAACCTTTTAATAAACAGACGTAATAGTTTCGTATACACAATCGGTGACATTTTCAAGATATAGCAATGATAAAAAGTCTATTTTCGCAATATATAATATATATATACTAGCTTACCCGCCCGGCGTTGCCCGTGCCAACAACCTTAAATGTACCTGAAATCAGTGTTGAACATTTTTTTTATTTTAAAACAAATCTAATGTTGGGGGCCCCACTACCTTAGACAGCAAACACTGGGTGTGCCATACACACTCCCATATATTACCGTAAGTCGAGTCGAAAGAGCCATACCCCTTCATGATCCAGCCCATAGAACCAGAGATAGAAAAGCACCCCTGGTGGTGAAAATCGAAAAACTCTATCTATGTAGAGTTGAATGAGCCATACCCCGTCGTGATCCAGCCTATAGAGCCAGATATAGGAAAGCACCCCTGGTGGTGAAAATCCGAACTAAAATCAGTCAGCTCTATCGATGTCAAGTGGAAAGAGCCATACCCCATTGTGATCCAGCCCATAGAAACAGAGATAGGAAAGCACCCCTTGGTGGTGAAATTCAGAACTAAAATAGGTAAGCTCTATTGATGTTGTGTCGAATGAGCCAAACTGTGTCGTGATGTGACCCATAGAACCCGAGTTAGCTGCAAAATCCTTTAGTTACACCTTCCAAGACCAAGGGGCACAATATGCTCTATACGAACATAACTGAATTCATTAAGGTTATCGATGTCGAGTCGAATGAGGCATACCCCGTCATGATCCAGCCCATAGAACCAAAGATACGAAAGCGCCCCCTGTGGTGAAAATCCGAACTAAAATCAGTAAGCTCTATTGATGTCAGGTGGAAAGAGCCATACCCCGTCGTGATCCAGCCCATAGAAACAGAGATAGCAAAGCACCCCCTGGTGGTGAGAGGAAGTTGATGTAGAATAAATGCGATATTTAATAAAAAGTCGTTCCCACCCCACCCTTTTTATCTCGCCATTTTCGCTAAATATTACAAATATACAAATGTTTCTTAATTACATCTAATGTCCCGATATGATAATGGGGTTTCCCTATCTACCTATCCTAATCCGCTTTTCCCTATCATAATAGAAAAAAGCATATTTTATCAAAGAATCGCTGGCAAACGCGAATTTCGTCAAAGGTTCGCAAGAAAAACACGAATTTTATCAAATAATCGCTGAAAAAATATGAATTTTGTAAAAGGATCGCTAAAAAAACACGAATCTCGTCAAAAGGCAGCAGAGAAAACACGAATATTGTCAAACAATCATTAAAAAAGCAAATTTCATCAAAGGATCACGGAAAAATGCGAATTTCATCAAAGGATCGCGGGGAAAACGCAAATTTCGCCAAAGGATCACAGGAAAAATGTGAATTTCGTCAAAGGATCGCTGAAAAAAACACGAATTACGTCGTAGGATCACTGAAAAAACATGAATCTCGACAAAAATATGTGGAAAAACACGAATTTCGTTAAAGGATCACAAAAACAGCAAATTTCGTCAAATGATTGCAGGAAAAACTTGAATTTCATCGAAGGATCGCAGAAAAAATACGAAATTCGTCAAAGGATTGTGGGAAAAATGCAGATTTTGTGAAAGGTTCACAGAAAGAACTTTCGTGAAAGGGTCTCGGAAAAAATGCAACTGTCTTTATTAAAAACAGCACACACACACAAACAAACCTATTCTGTCTTCCTACCTGAGGAAAGCACCGTAATTATAACACCTAGGCCTGATTTTTTTATTTCAATTTAGATTTTTGTTTTTATTATTCTTAAAACGTGCATACGGAATTCTGGATTCGAGGCTATTCCATGCTCTCCGCCAATCCACAGCAATAAAGCAGACAGCGAATGAGAGCAGGTGTGAATATGGGATGATCCAAGATCCAGCGACGGCAGTTCATGTTCACAGCTGAAAGCGGCTAGCCACAGATTTCATTGTTTTGTTTATGTTTGAGTTTTATTTTAAAGAAAAGGTATATATTTTTGGCTAATTGAGGTTCACATAAGTTAGTTTCAATTGTATTCATTCTTTGTATGCGTAGTTTCCCCCATATATTATGTGTTTGGTAAGAATATATTTTGCACTTTACTGAATGTTTTCGTAGCGTTAGACATATCAGCTCATGTTCTTATATGAAACAAACTGTTTTCAATAACAAATCTTAATGAATCAAATTAATCTTACACTTTACTATAAAATGTACAGTTCTACAATTTATCGCATATTACAACGTTCTTGGGAACTAAAAATGTAGTCCAATAACAGTAACAGAAAGTAAAATTGTAAATAACAATAAATAAATAATCATAAATTTCACATCATTGAATTAAAAAACTCATATATAAGATACAACTTTAAACTGATATGCCTCATCAACTGTTGTCGAAATCAATATAATGTAAATAATTCTTAAACATTATGAGTTTGCTAAGAAATTAAAACATTCAGTGCAGTGTAGGATGTATTTTTTCCTCAAAACAATTTAATTTGTAAATATGAAGTTAAAAAAAAAATCCCCGTTTTCTCACATATTATGAGTTTTATCAGCAAGTTAAAACATTACGTAAATATGAATGATTTGGGGAGCTGTTTCTATCAAAAATTCAATCACATCGCCCAAAAACCCTCAACAAAAATAATTATAAAGAGTGCGATGACAACATAAATTTGCATGTCCGCATTGCACGTCCGTTCTTGGGCGATTCTTATAAAACACAAAATTTGTCACAAAATGGTGATTTTTTTACAACATGCTTACAAATTAAAATGGTTTATAATTATTTTTTAAAAAACTCGGCCAGAAATAACATTGATTTTACATTTTTAAAGACTTATTCTTTATAATTATTTTGAAACAGCTCTGTAAATCATTCAGATTTATTTATTGTTTTACTTTCTGATGAAACTCATTATGTGAGTAAACAGTGATTTTTTTTTACCTCATACTTATAATCCTCAAAACAATTTAATTTGTAAATATGAAGTAAAAAAAAGAAAAAAAATCACCGTTTTCTCACATATTATGAGTTTTATCAGCAAGTTAAACAATAAGTAAATATGAATGATTTGCGGAGCTGTTTCTATCACTAATTCAGTAACACCACCCAAAAACCCCCAACAAAAATAATTATAAAGAGTGTGATGACAACATAAATTTGCATGTCCGCATTGCATGTCCGTTCTTGTGCGATTCTTATAAAACACAAAATTTGTCACAAAATGGTGATTTTTTTTACAACATGCTTACAAATTAAAACGGTTTATAATTATTTAAAAAAAACTCGGCCAGAAATAACATTGATTTTACATTTTTAAAGACTTATTCTTTATAATTATTTTGAAACAGCTCCGCAAATCATTCATATTTATTTATTGTTTTACTTTCTGATGAAACTCATAATGTGAGAAAACGGTGATTTTTTTTTACCTCATACTTACAAATCAAATTGTTTTGATGAAAAAATACATCGTACACTTCACTGAATGTTTCAAATTCTTAAACAAAATCATAATATTTAAGAAATATTTACATTACATTGATTTCGACAACAGTTGATGGGGCATATCAGTTTAAAGTTATATCTTATATATATGAGTTTGTTAATTTACAATCTTTCTGTTACAGCTTTTGACTACATTTTTTGTTCCCGAAAACGTTGTAACATGCGATAAATTGTAGAACTGTATATTTTATAGTAAAGTGTAAGATTAATTTGATTAATTAAGATTTGTTATTGAAAACTGTTTCATTTCAGAACATCAGCAGATATGTGAACGTTTTGAAACCATTCAGTAAAATGCAAGTTATATTCTTACCTAAAACATAATATATGGGGGCAACTAAACATACAAAGAATGAATACAATCAAAACTAACCTACTTTAATCTCAATCAGTCAAAAATATAGTCCTATTCCTTTTCTTTAAAATAAATCTAAAAAATAAACATTGTGCTACGACCATAAACTGTCGTCGCTGGTCGCTAAATCCTGGATCATGCACCTGCTCTCATTGGCTGGCTGCTTCGTTGTCACGGATGGCGTTGCCGAGGCTATTTCATGGGAGGAGCTTGAAATAGCCTCGAACCCAAAATTCCATATACACGTTTTAATTTTTAAAAAATCTAAATTTAAATTTAAAAATCCGGCGGTGAGGTACACTTTCCGGTGATAGTATCTACACATGACAAAAATTTCAGAGTCCTAGGTGTTATAATTACGGTGAAATCCTCGGGCAGGCAGACAGACACTTACTCTTTTATAGAGATAGAGATATTTTTACTAACAGTATAATTTCATCTAAAATATGTCTAGTCTTATACTATCATATGATCAGAAATTTTTAAACAATATATCGTCTTTATATTTCTCAAGTACAAAAACGTTAATATTGACAAGGGAATGTATACGCATCGCCTAATATAGCCAAAGAATTTTTCTCTATTATTATTAAATCATGTCTTAAAATAGCTAACAAAACATGAGTATTAGAATCATCGATTAAGAAGAAGATTCAGTATTTTTTCATTAAATATGAATCGTCTATACCTGAGATCATCAATCATGAGCTCCCAGGCACCCACAGTCCCTCTTTTCTGCATACGCGAAGCCTCTATAAATTTATATTATAAATACAAATTTTGCACTCACGGATGGTAAATCTCAATTTTGATGGAAATAAATAGAAGTCTGTCAAATTGTACATTATTTATTTTAAAAAGTCTGGTCTGAATAAAATATCGAAATCCTTACTTGTATTGTGAAGTGCTGCATTTTTGGGCATTGAAATCCTTCTTGGATCCTTGATACTTATGAATAAGCTTTGTAATCATTTGCAAATGAATATTTTAAATAAATGTGCATTTATATAAGTACAGCGTCACTGTAATACATATTATGTAAGTTTATTCAATGTGAATGCCGCACGGGTACGTATAAACAAATGTGTGCATATGAGGAAGACAGGTGCACCTACGATCATGGAAAAATTCAATTGCACCCGTGGCATTAATAATGTTGGTGATTCCTGGTCTACACTATGAATTATTTGTCCCAAGAAGAGTCTCTTAAGTTCACTACACATCTACGTGACTGAAGGCGGTTCTTTTTCGGCTTCGTTGATATAGGAAATATTTGTCGCACTGCAAGATAATGCCAGGAATAGTGGAGGAGAACTTCTATGTTTATCACCGGTCCGGGGTATTATTTCTTTTGTAGATTTTGTGTTCTTTGCTTCCAAACCTTTGAAGAGCAATAAAAAAAGTCGCAACTTACCACAGAGCTTTTGGAAAAGAAATACCAGAAAAATAATTTATGACTCTCGCCACAGAATCTGATTTTCACGGAGACATAGAGAGAAAACTTTTTAAGAATACTCAATATATAATAACTCGGTTATTATTGAATTCAGTTATAATTAAGGGACTCGTTACTCTTCATTTGTCCAGAAAAAAGTAAATATCAATTTTCTAATTTTTCCCCCTTAAAATGCATTTAGACATCACTAGTATATTAGTTAGGTAAAGATCCGATGATTACAAATATCTGAAAAAGGCTCTTTAATGCACCATTTACCTTTAAATTATTCAGTTTTGCTATACTTAAATTCCCTTTTCTTAGTTTGTGTTTCTTCAAAAAATCAATATTATCAAAATGGTAAAATTTCGATTGATTAAATATTTTTAGATCAACCTTAAGATGCATTTCACAAAATTTGGAATCGCATTTTCAGTAAGATATATAGTTTATTTTTCAAAAATGAACACGTTAAGTAAATAGTCATTTTCACTGTGATTTTTTATATGTCATGATATTTTACTTATTTTTGTAGCTGATTAACTTTTTGAAAGCCTAATTTCTACCATTATAGAATACACTTATAAGGAAAGCATGCAAAAATAAAGTTTCAAAAGTTCAAAATTGTAGGAAAAGTAAGGTTTTAAAATTCACTATTTTTTTTAAAATTTTACTACAAGAATTGCATTTTATCATAATAAAATCATTTTCATTCATAAAACTATTTAATAATATGTCAAAAGTGTATTATAAAATACTCCAATAAAAAGTTTGTTCAAAGAATTCCAAATCTCCATAAATGAATTAAAAAAATAATTTAATATACAAAACATAAATTATTATTTTTTTTTCAGAGGAATTTTAAAAAATCAAATTTTGAAATAAATTTTTAAAATACACTCTTTGAATTAAAATTTATTTTCATTTTGTATGGTTTAATTGTTACACTCTTTTTTTTTTCTTTTTTTTTCATCACTAATACAGTACAAATATTTAAGGATCTCACTGGAAATAAAATCACACTCTCAAAAAAATCCGTGAATTGAACAAATTTTGCGTTGCCTTTTTTCGTTAAAACACGTAAATTTCCGCTTTGGTTTGCTTCGCTTTCCCCAAACTACACTTAGAAAAAGGAATTGATTAAAACTACAAAACATTTTTTTGAGTACATTTTGGTTGCTTTAGCAAAATTCAAGTAAAATTGAACCATTTTACTTCAATTAACAAAACATTTTTTGCTGGTGATACAAAAATTTTTTTGGAATTGCAAAAAACAAAAAAAAATGGTTTTCAACAAAAAAAAAAAAAAAATTGTTGATTCAACCAAAATTTCCATTGACCTATATTTAAACAAATTTTTTGTCTAAGTATAGGTCAATGAAAATTTTGTTTGAATCAACATTTTTTTTTTTTTTTTTTTTTTTTTTTTTTTTTTTTTTTTTTTTTTTTTTTTTGCAATTCCAAAAAAAAATTTTGTATCGTTAGCAAAAAAATTTCGTTAATTGAAGTAAAATGGCTCAATTTTACTTGAATTTTGCTAAAACAACCAAAATGTACTCAAAAACATGTTTTGTAGTTTTAATCAGTTTCTTTTTCTGAGTGTACGTAAAACTCCCCAGTCTAACATAATATATACCTGAAATTCTCCAATCTAAGTCTGCAATTTCTTCAAACCACAGGGGTGTACCGGCAACTGTACTGCGTGTTACTTTTCCGCATTAGAAACGGAATTTTTACGTATGTTTTTTTCCTTCAAAACACGGAAAATTAAAGAAATAAAGGTCAAATTTTCCTGAAATTCCCCAGTCACAAGACAGAAATTTCTTCAAATAACAGAAAAATCTATTTCAATCACAGGGGTGTTCCGGCAACTGGCTGTCTGTATTTTTTACGTTTTTTGACGAAATTTATTTTGAGAGTGTAGTTTATTTATCGGATAGAATAAGAAAAATATAAAATTACTTTAACTACAAGTGTTTGAGAAATTGCAGAAAAATTTCTCAATCATATATATATATATATATATATATATATATATATAACTAGAACACTCTGCTCCCTATGAGCTAAGCCCGACAACTTCTGCCAAAATTCCACGGTCCTTAAAAACACGGCAATTTTTTTGCTTTAAAAAGAAAGAAATGGCTGCAAATGTAGAAACTCAAAAGCAATTTGCAGATTTATTGAATTAAGCATCAAAAGTGCTTTTTTATTTAATAGAATATCACTGAATATCACTGTTCGCTTTTAAGAAAGTAAAAGAAAGGAAAAACACTCTTAAAAAAAGAACTATTAACGCAAAAGTTTGTAAAATTAAAATCATTTTGTGTAATTGTAATAAAACATTTAGTTTTCTGAAAATGTTTACATTTCCTGGATGTTTCATTTTAAATATGAGAAAAACTGCCAGCGGAAGCTTTAAATGTGATGATTTATAAATGAAAGTGAATGTCATGAGCTGAATATGTCTTAAATTTCGCATATTAAAACCATATCATTAATATCCAAAAATAAACTATTGATATTAAAATATATTTACTTTTAAAATTCAGAAAAAACTGGTGTGATTCACAAATAAAGGCCAAAAAATCTTCTTAATAACACCATATATAAACTCTTTATAACACCATTCACACAGTTCTTTTTTATGGTATATTGAAGAAGTTTATTGTCTTTATTTTAATTTACTCTTGTTCAGTTTCCGTTTAAAATACGGCAACAGCAATGAAAAAATTATTTATATTGATAATAAAAAAAAAAAATTAAATAATTTTTAATTTAAAAAAATAGATAAAAAATAAACCATAAGACGATTATTAACTTAAAACATTCTTTATGTACTGTTATCTGTTCTTCATGTACCATTAAAAAAATACTTCAACCCATGAAAATGTACGTATCGTACTATATATGACATACTTTTCCCCAAAAAATGATTTTCGTGTGTAATAATTTAATTATTTTAAAATTGTTTTTAATTTTCAATATTCTTGTGTAAATATACCTTTGAATTGAAAAGACATTATTTAGCAATATTATTAGTCGGGCGTTTTAAAATGTGGCAACAGTAGATAAAAAGCAGCTATTTTAAAATATTAATTGATTTTCTTTCAGATGAATGAAATTTTGAATAACAAATTTGAAATCAAAACTTGAAAAAGGGTAAAAAAAAATGACTGGATATTGCATACCACAATCTTATCAAGTATATGAATGCAAAAGATCGATCAATTGCTATGAATGGTTATCATACATTTCTCTATAAAACTACCAGTTTTCATGTTCTTTATACGCAATAGATTTTGCAGAATAAGCCTAGAAAGTGTAAAGGACACGGTATATTCAATATTAGCGGTGTTAGCGGCAGTGATAATATTTTTTAGAACAGAAATAAAAGAGTTTTGAGGATATTCCAAAGGTAATCTTTAAATGTCTTACATGTCATATAATTTCAAACAGAAAAATTTCAAAACAACATCATAGAAATTCTTAGAGTGACAAAGAAATAAGAAAGACACTTGCGTTCAAAATTTTCATTCAGAAGTGCAAGTAATTCACAAGCATTTAAGAACAAAATCTGTCACTCGAGTTGAATAGGAGCATACGTTTCATGTATATGTTTATAATATATATTATAATGTATGCATTATTTTAGTATTTAAAAATCACGAAATTGATAGTTTCGTCAACTTTCAAAAATGTTCCCTCGATGGACACTGGTGCAATTTCATAAACTATTTTAAGGGGATCCGTAGTCTTCAGTTTGCGAAAAACGAAGAAAATACCATTTTGTTTTTGTTTAAAATTAATTTAGATAACCGTACTATATTTTGACGAAGTTTCGTAAAGATCCGATAATTTAAAATATGCGATAAAGGCTTTTCCCTGCATCCATTTCCCTTTAAATTATTCAGAGTTTTAATCTTTATATTCATTATTCTCATGTTTTTTCAATATGTATGATCAAATTTCTAAAACTTCAGCATATATTTTTCGATTTTATTAATGTGCGGTACTTATACTGCATTTCATAAAATTATGTGAGGTATTAGAATTTAAGTCAGATATATATTTTATTTAAAAAGAGAAATGTTAAATTAATAGTCATTTTGACTTTGTTTTTCCATGTGTAGTGGCTTTTTATTTATTTCTCTTAAAATAATTACACTTTTGGAAATATGGCCCTTACAATTATAGAGAACATTTGTAAGAAAAGTGTGGAAACAAAATGTTGCAAGATGTACAAAATTGTAGGAGAAGTGAGGTTTTTAAATTTAAAAAAAAATTTTTAACAAAATTATTTTTTTTTTCAAATTGTACTGTAAGAATTACGTTGTTTTCTTGATTAAATATAATTTCTTCATAAAACCATTTATTAATATTTAAAAAATGTATATTATAAAATATTACAACTCAAATAATAATCATAAAATACACAAATTCTCACAGTTTTTTGACAAGCGTTTGCAGATTTAATATTAAGCACTAGTATGAAATTCCTTTTGCATTTACTGCGTTAAAAATGCGACATCTCCCTAACAGAATCCGTAAGGTGGAACATCAGTTCGAAACTTTCCAAAAACCGAAAATCAATTGCATGCATTTGAGCTTATAATGTATAAAATATAGCCCAAACATGATTTTTTGAAATTCGAATTATTACAAAAATTACAGCTACAGCTATGCCGGTGTAACTAATTCACTAGACATTAAATTTTAAACGCATTTTTCTCAAAACGATAATTTTGTAGTTGGCAACCACTCGCCCGATTTCCTTAAATAATATTACAAATGTTCAGAATTTAACTGTGTATGGCGCTACGTAGGAATTTTGTTTTCTTTTCACAATATTTTACGAGCATTTTAAAGCCATTATTATGGGATCAAATTGAATTTTCTGTATTTTAAATGCCCCTATTTTTAAAAATATATAATTTTTGAAAACATCGTGCGCTACATTATAGCCAATAAGCTAAATATTTTTTTTTCGTTGTTGATGATGTTTCAGAAATGCTTGGTGCAATCGACCGTCTGACGCTGAGTTTTGAGGAATACCAACGTTTACATGTATGTACCATGATTTTTCTTTGAAAACATTACTAAGCACTCTTCAAATGTAACTTAATATATTATTCTCTTCATCCCTCAACAGTCTCCGTTGTTACTAAAACCCACAAAAATTCCTAAAGTATGACATTGTTTTCAACTTTCTAACTATTGTTCGGTCTTTAACGTTACAGTGGACTTTCAAACTCAGAAAAAAATATCAAATTTTGTTTGAATATTTTTAGAATGATAATAATATTTATGAGCACAGTTTCTGATTGCAAAATCAAAATTCGATTACGGTTATTTTTAAGCGAGTTGTGCGCATTTTTGTGCAGCTGCAGGCAACGACTGTTAAAACATATTTTACATAGCTGCCAACTTTTACGCTTATTTCTACTTACCACTAAAATTGAATAGTAAATTTTGCTTTATTTAATCGCCGAAATCTGAGTTTGAGTAAGGAGAAATTTCTATAAAATTTTAGTGCTAAGAAAGAAGCGTAAATGTTGGCAACAATGCCTTTGTTAGGGATACGCTGATTTATTTCTCCTGCAAAGGGTTATTTTTGAAGTCTCGATGGCTTTTCTGTCACGGAATTTATTATTATTATAAAGGTACAAAATGTTTATCAAAATTTTATTTGGGGCATGCTACTGGATACTACACTTATAAAAGTGAGTTACTTTTCCTAGTTTTTTTGCGACAAAGCATTTATGTGGAAAATAGTATGTGATTTTTGCAAATTTTACAACTTAAAAAAGTTTTTGTGAGAAGTTTATTATGTCATAAAAAATCACTTCAAACACTGAATAATAATAGAAAGTAAGGTTATAGAAATTTTCAAATTTCATATTTTTTTCTTTCTAAAACATATCTTCTAATTTCATGTTGTTTCGTTCTGTTGAGTTTTATTATAATTTAAATAAATATATATATATATATATAATTTTAGATTACTAGGAACAAAGTTGGTGCGTTTGAATATATTAAAACACATCTTTGAGTAATATTGGTGAGTATATGTTACATGTCAATATCTTGTCATTCCAAAGAATTACAAAAATATTTATTAGTATAACTATAAACTGACAGTCTATGTTATAAAGGACAAACATGTCCATGCGTAACGCTGACGTCATTTTGCGAATGGCAACACCTGATGGAGAAATTTCGGTTTTGTGATTTTTTCTACTCCAATTTTTTATATTTCTAAACATCTCACATTTTCCATTTTTACTCCTTATATAGGAAAAAAAATTCTTCTTTCAAATGCATTTTGTTTGAAAAATGTATCGCAATTTGCTCATTTGTTATAGCATTTAAATTAAATTTCAAGCATGATTTTTTTTTAATCTGTCTTTATCGCTTACAGACGATTACAAAATATTAATCCGTTTGCACTTTAAACACTAGAAAAAGTTCAACATTTGTTTCCAGCTAATATTCAACAACGAAATTGAAACTTTATTGAGCAATAAATAAATTAGTATAAATAAAGCATAAATTTAACAGACATGCAATTAAAATAAGCCCTTAAAACCGTTGAAAATATCAGAATAAAAAAAACTGCTGTAGATAACGAAATTTTCAGCTATTTCTTCGGCTATTTATTAACTTCTGGCATGAGGCCAATACAAAATTATCCCTTTTAATAAATTTCAAAATTGTATTTAAATATATAAGTGACACATTTCGTATTAAAATGCTCCTTGGTGTTGTTAATGGGCAATCTAAAAAATTATTAAATGTAAAAAATCTACTAGAGTTTTCAGTAAAAAAAAAAAAAAAATTACCTTTATTCCCGGGAAGCCCGGGTTTGATGCCCTAGTATACATAAATGCATAAAAATCTTAAAAATAAGTCTTAATTAATATTAAAATCTATAATCGTAATTAAAATGGTTCAATAAAAATATATTGGGAATGTATAACTCATTTTTTCATTAAAACCTGTATTTTACAGATTGATGACTTTCATAGTCTTCATGATTTTAAAATTTTACTAATATTTCTCACAGATGTTCTCTATATATGTGTAAACATAAGAAACTAAAAGTAAACCCACTTAAAGTTATTTAAAACTAAACGAAATAAAAATTTCGATAATTTTTAAGTTAAGATAATTTTTAATAATTAAGTTAATTTTTAAAAAGCTTTATTTGTGAAATAAACAAACAGTTTTTCGTACCTTTCATTATTATGTCTAAAATGATACTTTTTGAAAGTATTTGAATCTGTATGTAAAAATGGAAGCTGCATGGAGTATTTTGAAGAATGCTAATTATTATTTATTCGGGATTATAAGAGTTACAATTTTGATTACTGCAAGAACCATTAAAGATATTTTAACTAAAATTTGCATACTAATATCTTATAAGACTATAAACATTTGCTGTAATTAAAAAAAATGCGTTGGTAAATAAAAAACTTGATTTTGATGGCTAACTGTACCCTTAAATAACAGAAATTATGTACAACTGAGATAGTTTTCAATGAATAGTCCTTCATAAATTTTTAACACATTTCTGTTAACAAGCAAATAACTTTGATATTTAATAATAATAATTTCAACATTTTCTAAAGTTTAGAAGTTCGGCTGTAAAATATAATAACTATATATCGGCTGTATATAATAACTAGTTAATTAATACAGATTCAAAAATTGAATTTCCAAGAATTCTTAGGAGTCTTTCCATGTTAATCTTTTCAAAATAGTTCCAACTGATAATAAAACCTTGTTTTATATCTTCTGACTTAATATTTAAAAATTTCCCGTAATATTACCAGGAAAACTTTAACTATTATGATAGTATGCTGTTATTCAAAGCGCACAGTTGCTTCTCAGTTATTTCAATTAACACCAAGAAGCATCAAAATACATTGTTAAAAAATGTTAAATTCGATTGAAATTTTAACTTTCTTGGATCTGGTACTTTCCTAATTATAAATTTATATGAACTATGTAACATATTATTTTTCAGGCATTTGACACGTTTTTTGTGTTTTTTAGCAGGAAATCGTTGTGTTTAACTGTTGAAATGCGAAATTAAAGTTTGCGTTTTGTAGTTTTGAAGCTGGTTTGAGCATTCTTACAGTTTGATATAGGATATTATATCTACTGATTAATCTATTGATTTCGGACTAGGACTGGCAACTATTACTTACCCATCATACGTAGTGTAGGGTAAATCTTGTAATCGTTTTGAAAATCGAAAGAAAAAAATTAGACGGATTTACAAGTTTTAGACACTGAAGATTCCGAAAAACATATTTTTAGAAAAATGTTTTGCCGTCCGTCTGTCTGTGTGTGTGTCTGTAAACGTTCTATCTCCTGAACAAACTTAGATCGAGACTTGAAATTTGGTATGTACTTAGTAGGGAATAGCGGGAAGAAGCTTATTGAATTTCAGTAACCTCGATTATCCGGAACTTTTTTTTTTTTAAACTCTCGAAGTATTCGTTCTGATAAAAGGTACATAAAAATTTTCGAAATTGCTTATTTTAAGGAGTGAATATAAAAGACAATAAAAAGACATAAATTTTGTATCAAAAATGAAGCCGATCGGATAATTAGTTACCGAGATATTTGTAATTATATTTTCCACACTCTTCGATTTTTCATGACCCTGTATTTCATTCAAATTTCAATTGAAAGATATATTTTAATGGGAAATGAGACGCTTGATCCGACGCAGTAAACCGTTAGTTATTATGATTATCATTTTTGGAGTTAAAAAGCATTTAAAGTTTATGACGTCATCAAGCCAAGATTTTCTTCGAATTGCAATGCATTTTATAAATAGTTTACACATGTTTTATTTTCATATTTTATATTATGCATATCCATGATGGGTAAGTATTACTGTGCCCCCCCCCCCCCCCAACGACTAGTTTTTATATTCATACGTACCACAAAAAAAATTATTTGTGGTAAATTTTTCTTGAAAATATTCTGGTAAAAGTGTATAGAAGAGAACATTTTTCAAAAAGTGGTGCAAATAGAATAAAGAAATTGTCGTTAAAGTTTGAACTATATTAAAAATTACTGTATACTAAATGTAGCTCAGTTTTTACTCTTCGATTTGTTTAACTGTTGAAATTTTAAAAAAAAGTTTGCGTTATGAATTTAAAAAATATGTTTCAGCATTCTTCAATGTTGAAAAAGTGACATTGACTACATTTTGGACTATTGTAAAAATTAGTGTATACAAAGTTTAAGAGCTGCTCCTTTATAAACATGTTATTTATTTTATCTTTATAGTTATTGCAATTAATGAATTACTAAATTTTTAATTTCTAGTGTTTTTGTGAGGCTAGGCATCTTATGCGTATTACTTATTGAGTTTCTTGCTTTTATAAAAACAAAACAATTTAAAGATCATTTTTTATAAATATTGTCATGTATAAGTAGTTTATGATAGGATTTCACGTTAAAATTAAGCTACTTTTTAAGAGTAATTCTGAGATTTATTATTTTTAAGAGTAATTCTATAAAATACAAAGGAAAAGTTTTTTTAAAGATTTTTTTTTATTTCTACATTGTATAACTATTGTATGAAGTTTATTTACAATTACTGCATTTATATATTATACACTGCTCAAAACAATTAAAGGATATTTGAAGTTTTATATAAAATAAAGATATGAACGCAATTTTTTTTGCCGAAAATAGAAGAAGAGAATCACAAATGCAAATTTTTCTGGTTTTCAAACTGTGGAGTATGCAAATTTTGAGTTCGACGTCAAAAACGTCGCTTCAGCGGCAGCGAATGAAATTTGACTTTCAACTGGATAAAAGAGAATGAAGACAAGGATGATCGGCATTCAGTGATTGCTTTGTTTCGATGAGTACGATGTCTCAGCGAAGTCATTTGACAGATTCAGAAGCTTTGAGAATTGGTGGTAGGTTAGAAGGGGGCCAAACTCAAGTCGAAGTAGCGCAAGCCATTGGAGTGTCACAAAGTGTCATTTCCAGGATCTGGAACCGTTTTTTGGAGAGTGGATGTGCAGGCCGAAGACCAGGGCAAGGTCGTAGACGGGCAACAACGCCCAATGAAGATCGGTATTTAGCGTTAACAGCTCGGAGACACCGAAACATGAACGCTACTCTTCTCCAACAACACCTTCGCTCGGCTACAGGCACCACGATTTCAACTCAGACTGTCCGAAACCGGCTCCATGCTGTCGGTCTGTATGCTCGCCGACAGATGGTATGTGTTAGATTAACATCAAGGCATCGTCGCGACCGCAGGGAGTGGGCAACCGAGCATGTCAACTGGAGGAGAAATGAATGGAGCAATATTCTGTTTTCTGACGAGTCCCGTTTTTCTGTGCATCCGGATAATAGGCGTATTTTCATCTGGAGGGACCGTGGCAGTAGGAATAATCCTGCGTTCGTGCACGAAAGTGTCAGATTTGGCGGTGGAGGAGTGTTGGTGTATGGTGGCATCTCCATTGACGGGCACACTGACCTCTACATCATTCGAGATGGAGCTCTGACTGGTCGCCGGTATAGGGATGAGATCCTCAGACCTATTGTAGTCCCTTACGCTGCAGCAATCGGAGATAACTTCATTTTAATGGACGATAACTGCAGGCCACATCGTGCAAACCTGGTGGAGGATTTCCTTTTCGAGGAAGGAATCGTTCGAATGGAATGGCCAGCGTGTTCTCCAGACATGAATCCAATCGAGCACGTTTGGGACGCTCTAGGAAGACGAGTTTCTGGCCGCCAACAACCCCCACAAACTCTCCAAGAACTGGAAAGAGCTCTTCTGGAAGAGTGGGGCAGAATACCCCAACTCGTCATTAATAGCCTCATTGAGTCCATGCCTCAAAGGTGTTCAACGTTGCTGGCCGCCCGTGGAAACCATACCCCCTACTGAAAATGATTTTCTTTGAAGAAAACACCTTTTCTTATTCTTTTTTTTGCATATGCACAAATTGTGTTTTTTTCCTTTTGTACACAAATGCGCAATAAAATACATTTTTTTCTGCCAAACATGTGTAATTTATTCTCATATAATCTACTATGTCTGTCGACCATGTATCAATCAGCTAAAAAGTTTCCCAGATACAAAATCCACCTAAAACTGCAATATCCTTTAATTGTTTTGAGCAGTGTATTAAATCTTAAAATAACATTGTAAGCACAGGCAGAAATTTGTTTAAATAATTTTTGTTTTCACAAATTAGTTAACATCCAATTAGTTGGTTCCAATTATTTTGGTTATTTGGTTTGGTTGAATTCACATTCAACTTTATAAATTAAAAAATGTTCTTTTAGGTTTTCGCATTTTCTGCAATATCTCATTATCCCGTTTTTTTTACAACATTTTTGTCATTAAAGATATTCTTTTAATGTCATTTCTCTTTTTAAACAAATTCTGAAATATTTAGATAATAATGTAACAGATACATATGAACTTTTTGGATTATTTTAGTGATGATTTCATTACATTTTTTATTATTGTGTATTAAAATTCAGCTATCCATAAAATATATTGCGTCATTCTGTGATTGTGTTCGCATTACGTTGAACGTACTGGTCAATTGTTCATCTACTTTTTTAAATTATACATACGGGAAACTGTGGATGTTTGATCATTCGGAAAGTTTGGACCATTGCCCCTATTTACTTTTAAAATATTTTTTGCTGATAAGCACAATATGGAATCATATTACAAGCCTATACTTCAAGTTAACGATGTTTTCCAGTCATTTGTAGTGATAAAAAATAGAGTTGAATTTCGATACCTCCCCCCCATACACACACACACACACACTTCGACAAAAAAAGGAAAGTACACCATTTCCCAGTCGTAAGCCCCTGTGCTTGTTGTATATAAAGTTACAAAAGTTATTTTTTTCTTTATACATAATTTAATGAGTGAAAGGAGGAGCCACTTAATTGGAATTTGGTATATCTATTGTCATGGGTTTTATACTTTTTTCATAATGGCTAATGTGAGATATTTTACACGGGTAAAATCTCCGTTTTTCATCTAGTGTAACTAAATATATTTTAATAATTGAGATTTTACTTTTTGAGATATACTAATAGTTACATTATTTCAATAATTAATACCATATTTTACCTAAATATATTAAAATAAATACTATAATGTCATATTTCAATTAAAACTGAATGTAAAAATACCTATTAAAAATCGTTTGAAGTATAAATTCAAACACACGTGTTTTACGATTTGGAAGAAAGTATTAAAAATAAATCGTAAATATCTATATTTTATGCATGATATACATATGTCAGAGGTTGTGATTGTACTAAAGATATTCTGTGAATTTCTTGTGGGAGGGGGATCTTTTTAAGCTACCACATCCAATCACCAGTTGTAATTTAAAAAGTGTAACTTTAAATATTATATTTGATTTCGCTGGTAATAAAAATATTCAGTAATTTGTAAAATTGTAATGTGAGATAATAACATATTGAGAACAATATATTCAGTCGCCAGATCAAATGAATATATTCCAACCAAAAAATGTTTTTAGTAAAAAAAAATTAAGTAAATACCGTACATATCTGAGTTATTTTTCATAATATAAAGAAAGAATGTACATTTTTGATATATTGGATCAAACTTCTCTTAGGGTGGGTTACACATCCCTGAAGTGGGATGTTTCAGTTTGCAGAGTTATGGGAATAATTGAAAAAATATTCATTTATTGCTTTTCAGAATTCTGATGCTCTAAACAATTAAAATATATAAGAAGATTTTTTTACAAGCCAGGCTGATTTGCTATTGTATTTCTAACACAGATTACGAGCATTTTAGTGAAAAGTGGGTCAAACATCGCCAGTATTTCTATATGTACAGTTACATATACGTAAAGTTTCAATTAATGCATGTCTATTTCTATAATATACTATAAAGATGTAATTATAAAATCAATCTTTTTTTTTCTCCATATAATGCTAATAATTCATTCGTGACTATAGTTTCCAGATCGGTTACTTGCACTCATCATCAGATGAGATTTGCAGAGTAGTTATGAGTGTAGGGTGAAAATAGTTCTGAAAAAAAAAGAAAACAATTAGATTCTGTGATGCATATCGCCACCGAAAGGGGGGGGGGTGGACTAAACGCCCCAAGCTATAAAATATTGTCAACAACAGAGATTAAAGGGATCATCCTAAAAATAAAAATTAGTAGAAAAAGTAGACCTACCACCTACACATATGTCGAGATGTGAAAAAACAAAAAGAAATAGACAACCCTTGAAGGCTAACTCAGCTATTAAACGAAAGATGTGCTGATGACGGAGTCAGAATGTCATATAAAAATGAAACATTATATAGGACCATGATGATAATAATTAAAGCAACAGCGGAAAATCATTATTTACTGATAAGAGATGAAAAGCGGTAAAATATAGAAACTAAGAAGATAAAAGGCTAACCAGGTTGTTATTATAGTATCAGAATGTAAATAAAGGCTGGAATGTTCTAAAATACTAGAGAAACCGATAAGTTCAAAAAGTAAAATAATTAGGATAAAAATAATAATTGAAATAAAAGACATTTTTTTAATTACTGAGAACAGAAAAAAACAAAATAAAAAGAAACAACTACAGGAATTTTAATGTACAGAGTTTGTTAATAATTTTTTTCAGGTAGTAGATAGAGAATTTATTTCGTTAAAGGTTTTATCTGAATTTAAATAAACATATAGGCTTCCTAAAAATTCATATTACATCCTGTGCACTTTGAATAATTACAGTATCGGAGAAATTAAAGACCTACTCGTGCTTCCATCTGTACATTTCTACGGCTGATTAATATATATTTGTTGTTTTTTTACTTAGGTCTTGTGCTCAGATATTCTTTTATTAAAGGGAAAATTAGTTTGACTATGTATGGTAATTCACAATTATTACAAAGACTATTATAAACTCCAGACTTGTGTGTTAACGGGATTACCGATTTAGTTGAAGGAAAATGTATTTTTTATTGTTTAAAAATGACATTACAGTTGAAATGTTTTAAAACTTTTACTTATTTATACGTTAAAGGGAAAATGGGAGTGAAATACGTGAAATCGGAGAACAATGGTTTTACCAGGATTTTTTTCTTTTAAAAGGGAGACGTGTGGAGCTGGTGGAGGGTTTTCGAAATTCATTCACAGCTTGACACTTCTATTTAGTACTACGGATTTCAAATAAATCTATTTTTTAGAAAGAAAATCAACATCAGAGAAAATATTAAGTTCACGGCACATATGCGTGAAAAATGTTCAAATGATGCGCTAGTCATACGCCCATTCCGGCACAGTTGTCCCATTCCGGGCACACCTAATTTTAATTCGAAACTTGCATACGGCACCAAGAATAGTTTAATAAAATTTTCTTTCTAAAATGAAAGCTTAAAATAAGGAGTTCTTATTTTCTAAAAAAGTCGTTTGTAAAATCCGGTGTCAATCAGCAATTTTCATTTTACGAACAGAATTTGTCTGTGCCGGAAAGGGTTAAATAAAAACATTCCATTACAAAAATTAACCAATCAATGCATTTGTGACGGCAATGAAAGAAAGCATTCATTATGGTGTTTAGGTATATTTGGGCAGAGACTCATTGTACTTAGCTATAGAAAATAAGGTTTTGCGATTACAGTACGTTGTTGGCATTGAAAGAAGACATATTGAACATTACTGAACATATTAACAATAATAGATATGTATGTAAAGACATATTGGACATTAAAATACATGAGCAAACTGAAAACTTTCGACGAATTTTCAATAGGAATATCTTATTTAATAAATGATTTGACTTACCTTTATTTTTAACATTGAGTTACCTTTATTTTGTCTCATTTGAAGCAGTAGAAAGCACACTACTGAAGTGGGCAACTTACTTTTCGCTATAACAGTGCTTATTGTTTTATTATCATTATTGTGCTTATTACTGACTTCTTCGTCGTACTTTTTCCATTACATTGTCAGTAGTCTGGTGTATTTAATTTCGATAATGAAATAAGAAAATGTGAATAAATGAATGAAAAAAAGATTTGTAGTGAATATTTAATGTACAATAAAATATAATTTATATTAAATAATATATGGTATTTTTAAAAATATATATATATTTTTTTTTTTGCATGAAGAAGTCGTTGTATATATATATATATAATATTCCCTTGCTTTCAGAAATTTTACTTTAATTCGCATAGACGATGCAATAACGAATTCACCTTTGTTTCAAAGCTTAAAAAAGAAAAAGAAAATATTTGACAAAATGTAATATGGTATTTTTAATTTCGGGGACCTACTACCGGACATTCAATCCCTAGTTGAAAATAAATTAGTTTTTCCACAATACAAATATAGACATTATTGCCCCTTATTAATTAAGGCTGATAATTGTACCTAACTGATAAAATGAATGTTATTCAAATTCTTCTTTTCGATTTTTTAAAAAATTACTTCATTTTCTCGACTTGGTTATAATGGAGTTTTGAAAATCAATTTTAACTAGAATCAAATATCTTAAATTCTTAAAGTCTTAAATGTTTCCAATAGTTTACTTGGAGATTGAATAGAAAAATTATTCTCTAATGTTTCATATCTTCTTTGGACATATGCTGAACATATTAATGCATATAATAGGCATTTCGGGTAAACGTACCATAATTAAAGGGCAATCAATATGTTACTATAATCCTATTGATAAAAAGGGAAAAATATATTCGTATTTTTATCAAGCACTGGGGACCTTAAACGCACTTTTCTTTTTCTTAATTTTAAATACTAGGCTAGTGCTTGGAGTTAATATAATGCATTGCGAAATGCATTTAATAACTTTTATAATCATTAAAAACACTCAGCTAAAAGCCTTTAATTAATCTCCTGAGACCCCGCGTCCATCCTATTGGACACTATTATTTTTCGTATAGAATATTTAATTTCAGTTGGAACTTGTAAACACTTACTGTCCATTATAATGGATAGTCTAGTACTCCTATCGGCATACCGAAAGGGTAAAAAAATCGCAACAAATGTGTAATTTAAGCATTTGAAAGTGGCGGCGAACAGATGAGAGATTGTTGAAGGTAAGTTTCATACATATTTTTTTAAGTATTTTGATATTAATGCAGCATATATCTAATTTTGAATGATTTATTAATGAGATTAATCCATAGTTTAAGTAATTGAATGTATATCTTGGAGAATAAACAGACACATGTTTTTATAGACACATGTTTTTATCGATGTCCATTGTATTGGACGGTGGGTGTTCATCAGTTGTTTACATTCATACTGAGGTCCTTTTGAATACTGAAGGAAAAGATTGTTCTTTACTCAAATTTCCATACTGTATTAAAAAATAAATAAATACATAAATGGATAATATACTTTTATATTGGTAAATAAATAATTAATTAAATATTGTCCTAGAAGTGTATAATCCTACTGATAAAATGCTTGTTTCAAATTAGCACATTGTTTAATTTTTTTTTTCCAGTCGAACGTGTTTTTCGCAGTATTTAGTAAATAAAGAGATATACAAATAAGCTTTTCTTTTAATGTGTTTTTCTTTTCTTATTCATTGCAAGATTTTTGTATTGTTTTTCTATTAGTATGTTGTTTCTAATTAAATTAATTAACCTAATCAAATTAAAATAGCCAAATTTAAATAAAAATATAATTAAAGATAACATTGTAAGATTATAAATAAACTCCTTTTTATTTATTTTAACTTTTCAATTAGCATTCAATTGCCAACTGTGGTAACTGTGTCACTAATTATTATCATTATTCTAGGAAACAAAGGGTTATTGTTGAGATAGATTTAAAACAAAATTCTAATTGAAAATTATTTAAAAGTTTACTAAATTGACACACACTTTTTTATTTGATGATGTAAAAATTGAAATTATGCGATGCTTAGAAGTGATGGATGAGTAATAAAAACACACTTCTGACGAAAGAGAAGTTTGCATTGAAAGAAATAGACTTTGTCACTAGAAATGTGATTTTTGAGGCCTTTGTTTTTTTAGTGAGATATTTGGAAACTGGCGTTATTTAGATCTACAGTAAGTTATTGAAACAATTTTGGAAGCAATAAATTAAATTGTGACGTGTCAGATCTTGACATTAGTGATGCAGGTAAGAAGGAGGAAAAGAACAAAGAAACTGGATTCATGCAAATTCATCTAATTATTATACTCAAAGTATATTTTGGTGCGAATCAGCTTTTGAGGAAATCGAAGTTGAGTTATTCAAGTCATGACGAAAACGCAAGCGCCAACCCTTCTCCACCTAGCAAACCACGCGCAGACGCAAAATATCGGACGTAAGTACCGAGTTGCACAGTTCTAAAAAGAGTATCAAACAGTTACCTAAAATAATTTTCAAATAAAATACACTGTGGGGTAAAATCAAATTTTATTTCAAAAACAAAACAAAACAGAAAACTAAATTTGTGTACATGAAATGCAACTTGTATGTCTGTTTAACTACAAAAAATAATTGCATTTCATAAAATACTTTAATTTTAAGTTCATCTATTTATTTTTTGCGTGTAATTAATTTTTTATAATAATAATAATTATTATTATATAGTATCTAATTAAATTTTTTTGTCCTTAATTTGTATCTAATTAAATTTTGCGTCATTTTTTTTTACGTCGAATTCAATTTTGTGTCATTATTTTTTGTCAAATATTAAGAACTTTCCATTCAGATTCGTGTGATTCAATAATATGTTTTTCATAAGACGAAGACCCAATGTCCATTTTATTCGACACGCTAAAAAACTATATATATATATATTAAATAAATGAACATATTTATTGATTTGTAGTTTCTAAAGGAGCAATAATCAGAATTATGATAAAATTTGAACGAAAAATATGAGCTTGTGTCTCATGAGGTTAAAAAAAAAAAATTCGTATCTCACGAGCAATATTCAAAACGGTCCATGCTCATTCTAAATTGGACAACCATGATTATTTTTCAGATATAAGTACGTTTCAAATGTATAATAAAACTCCATATTAAATTTTGTTTATATGAATATTTAGAAAATATATAAAACGTATTTCTTAAAAAAATATGAAACGTCCATTATTTATTTCCGTAAAACCCACTAAGCAACCAATAACTTTTCAGAATACCTAAATTTTCAAAAATTAATACATAGGTTTTTGATAAACAAAATATTAAATAATTTATCTAAATAATTAATAATGTTAAATACTTTCAAAGGAATCCGATAAAATTCAGTGCGCAAGGACTATTTTGAAGCAAGATAAAGAGAAAATTAAAAACTGACAAACAAAATTTTAACGTTTTGTGTTTGCATTCTGAACCTCGCAAACCTCTAGAAAAATATTAAATAAATCTAGAAAAAATAATGCAATGGTAAAAATTCAATTTCCTATTCAAAGCTTACGATAATATGATATTTTGGGATTAATATATATATATATATATATATATATTATATCGATTTTGGTCGTTTTGAAAGTTCCTTGTAATCTTAAATTCAAAATATTTTTTTAATTAATTTGTCTATTCTTTAATTTAAATAAGAACGTGAATTTAGAAATTAGGGAAATGTTGTTTGTGTTGAAAATGTGAAGCAACATTTTCAGTGATACTATAAAAGAATGAAACTCTTTGTGGGATTATTATTTTCTTTTAAAAATATAAATACTTTAATAAGATTAAGGTTTTTTTTTAATACGATAATTTAATAATTATTTGCTACGAAAATATGATATTACAAAATCTACTAAAAATCCAATAACTAATATATTTATAAGTTTCAATAATTCAAATGAAAGTAACAAAATATCAGAGGTGTTTGTATTAGTAAATATAGCTCAGAGATTAGCATTTGAAGTATTGATTTTTTTTTTAAATATATATTTGGTAAAGAAATAAAACTGATTTTTTAATCCAAAATTCTTTTTTAAAATATAGCATACATTTTGCCCAATCTCTTGATCTTCTTTTTGATATTTTAAATTTTGATATTTTAAACGATGTAGATAAAAAAAAGATATTTTTTTTAATATAAAAAAAAATAATATTAATTTCCTAAGAGACAAAATATTTCAAACTGTAACAAGTTTATCAAAAATAAATAAATCTTAAAAAGATACAAAAAAATAATTAGATTGAAGAAAATTCTAAAACGTTATTGCTTCCATACCTCATTAGATCAAAGGGAATCGGTAAGATTATATTTTATTCCAACGGGATCGCAGTAATAAGATGAAAGTATTTGTCTATCTATAGACCTCGAAAAAAAAGCGCCACCCCTTTTCTAACCCTACCCCAAATTCTCGTATAAAAATATGACTGTTACCAATCGATTAGTAATAACGTCTACTAATTAATGCCATGCTTAAGCTTTACTTAGGGTCATCTACATACATTTACATCTACATACAGAAATTGTAAGAAAAGCTCGTAAAAATTGTAAGCAATTTTTATTACTAACATTACTTTTGTCCTCATATTTTGATTCTTCGGCAAATTTTGCCTTCGGGTGCGAAATAGGAAGTTCATTTCTGTATTTCGATATCTCTTAAAAATTTCATAGGTTTTTGTGTAGGTAGGTTTTTTCCGTAGGTTTACTTTTTTTTTCTAATTTCAAAATATATTGTTTTCGAAGAAACATTATCTTGGCGATAACATCTGGCACGCGAAATTTTTGGAAAAATCTTCTCGACAAATCAAATCATATTGGTTGTGGCTTATCACTTATTTATAAAGATACTCTAATTTTGCGTTTGATACGCAGTAGACAATCATATGTAAAAATTTTGACGTGTCCCTATTAAACGGCTGCACACTATATAATGACTATTTTTTAACTTAAAATCTTTGCTGTTGTAATAGAAGTGTAAACATATTCATAAGTACAGTCCTGGAAAGAAGTTATTACCCTCTATTAACTCTGCAGCAAATGATGGTATACAAATGTACCTGGCACCAATCTATTACTAATAACGTCTTCTAATTAATGCTATTTTTGTTTTTAATTTTGCTTAGAGGATCCGTCTACATATAGAAATTGTAACCAAAAATTTTTTATATGTACTAACAGACAGTTTTGGCATCATATTTGGATTCTTCGGAAAATTTTACCTTCGGATACCAAACGGGAAGTCCTTTGGTCAAAGAGGTTTAGGAATTATGGAGGTTTAAATTTTGGAACTCTTATTCATTTTTAAACGTTGCAGAACAGATTGCAATACGGGTAGTTTTTTAAGCACAATTCAAAACCTACTTGAGTTGTAATTTTGGTTTTTTATTTTAGAATCTTCTAGATATAATTTCTGTTAAACAATTAATGGGCTACTAATAATTTCGAAAATATATATTTTAGAAATTCATTTTCGAAAATAGTGTTAATTGTAACTCATAAATACTGTAACAAAAATCAATTTCCTGAGGCTTTAAATATTCTTATTCAAAATTACAACTCATTCTATTGTAATTTTTTAATTGTGCTTCAAAAACTAGTACATTATAATCTGTTTTGCAACGATTAAAAGTAAATTTAACATTAGAAATTACAAATTTTAAACCTGTATGTAAACGACTGCAATTTCTATATGCAGACTACACTTTAAGGAAATTTTAAGTATATCGTGAATTAGTAGACGTTATTAGTAACCAATTGGTACCAGTTACTTTTAATATGATGATTTGTGGTAGAGTTACTAGGGAGTGATCACTTTCTTTTCACGAGGACTGTACATTAGTACATTTAATTTGTAGTGTAAACAAATTACATTCATATCCGTATTTTGATTATTTCGAATATCAAGTATATACATATACACATAATGGCCAAAAGCAGGATATTATTTCCTCGAAGCCTCTTAAAAAGAAAAGGGAAATTTTGTTAGAAAATGCCTTTGCAAAATACGAAGACCTTCCAAATTTTTATACATTTTTTGATTGGCATTAATTTTAAAAATATAAATAAGCAAACATGAATAAAAATAATAAATGCAACAATTTCTAGGCCTATTAAGACACATTAGAATAGATAACGAGGTATTTTTTTTATATTATTCCTAGAACATACGTGAGAAAATATATCTTGTGCATGTAGATAGAACAAAATTTCAGATTTTTTAAGATCTTCTTTATAATCTCAGTAAAAAATTCTTTTAATAGAAAAGTATGATTTTTTTTGTATTTAAATTGTTTAAATTGCTATAAAGCCGTTCTTAAAAATGAAGCAAGTTAAATTAAATATAATGCAGCATCTGTAACTAAAATTTAAAAATAAAAATAAATACTGCTAAACACAGCACTGCGAATAATACTGTATATATAAATTTTTAGTGAAGCATTTTAAGTACGTACATATCCGAAAAATTTGCATTTTATAAATATCTTTCTAAATATTAAAATTACCACACAGTTACTTAATAAATTACAGAATTTTCAAAAGCAAAATACATATTTGATTTCTGATAGAAAAACTGTTCTATCACTTACTCTTATTTACTTAATTATTCAGAAATTTAAATTATATTACATAAATTCTCTACAAAGAAGAACTTTTTGGATTTATTTATCTTTCTAGAAACATATTTTTTTGTTAATTAATAAATGTAACTTTAAAAATAATTGGTAATTCTATATATAGTGAATCACAGGGTTTGTAAATCACAGGGAAGATGTTATTTAACTTGATCTGCAGGTATCTAATATAGTGAAATATATCATGCGTTCGTGTCATATTAAAAATAAATTGCTCAACTTCTTTGAGGCGAAACTTGCACAAAACAAAATCCAATTTAGAGAAGACGCCTTAAATTTTGCTTTCTTAAGGATATCTGACCTAATTTATTGTTATCAACAAAATAGAAAACTACAGGAACCGTCTGAATTTTTTAAGTTGATACATAATCTTTAGCTAATCTACAAAATTTAGGTGCCATTGACATCACAAGATTGAGTTCAACAATGAAGATATGCGAATTCCAAATTCTTTAAAAAATGATTCTATTATTATGGATATACAAGGTGCCCTTTCTTATTGATGACCAAGAGCTAATCCTAAACTATTAATTTTAGAAGTATAGTTCTAAATGGAAAAGAAAAAACATGTTTTTCTGTGTCATATAAAATTCCATTTACGTCAAAATAGTTAATTTTTAAAAGTTACGAAGTTTGAATTTTTATACGGTCCCTGGGTCGTATAACTTATATTTTAGACAATATTTCTCCCTGCTGTGACAAGTACAACAGTAAAACTCTTCTAAGATTAAAACTTAGAGTGCTATGATACTTTTAATTTTAGGAATTTTCAGCACTTTCTACCACTCCAACTTTCTCGTTTTCTTATTTTAGTTCCAAAAACACTATATCGGTTTCACACTAATGTAATTAAGTCACTTAATTTGAAATGTTTTCAAATGGACAACACGGAATCAAAATTATCGACTTGAGCAAGTTTCTATGAGTTGACAGGAACACTTGTCTTCTGAACTATTTTTCCTATTTAAAATTGTTCTGAAATTTCGAGTTCAGTTCAGCACGCAATTAATCAGCTTCTACGAATAATCCTTTCGCTCGTTTTTTTTCAACGCCGCAACGAACGAAAACAATAATAAACTACGTATAGTCAGAAGTCGCAGTTATAAATTTAACAACTTATGCGCATGCCCAGATATTCCTTTGGCTAAGTTAAGCCTCTTAAAAAGATTTGTAATGTGACCGGTTGAAGCCTAATTTCGGGTTGTCCGGTTGAAATAGTTAAGCTAAATAAGTTAAATACCATAGTCTGAACGCGATGTAATTCTGCAATCTCTAATAAAATTAGTTGATCAAAAAACAGATAGTAAATATATCAAATCATTTTTGTACCAAAAAGTGCGTAATTTAATCAGAATAATGCAGATGTTTAAATTAACTCTACTATAATAGTAAAGAGAATAGAAAATACTTTCTGAAAGATAAAAATGTAGAGAACATTCAGGCTAGTATAGAAAATTTGTCTCTGCCAGCCAGCTCTGTTAATTCGACGGCAATATTTTGCATTGTTAGTATATTCATAGATACATGAATGTCTAACATTTATCAGATAAAAACTGAAGAATAACTGTAAGCAACAAAAAAAAAAATCTTCACATTCTGCGTACATATAACTCATTTTGAACATTTATATTTTATTTAAATTTCTGCACTCTTCATTTTATCTCTGAATGCTTATATGCATAACGTTTTTTATTGTTATTAATTAGTAACATCGGGGATCAAAATTTACCTATCTACATTTACTCAAACAGCATTTAAAAAAATATAAGAACTTATGAACTTATAAAAAAATTACTAAGTTTATTAGTAAATTAGAAAAAAAATACAAGAACTTATGAACTTATAAAAAAATTACTAAGTTTATTAGTAGATATAATCTATGTAAGAAATTTCACATTTGAGTTTTAAATAATTAGTTTTATAATTTATAATTATTTTTAATATGTTCGAAGATCAACTAACGTAATTTAAAATTTCTATATAGATCGAATTCATTTTTTTTAAACTGCATAAAATCATGAAAACTAAACATTAACACATCGTTTCTGTACAATTTTAAAACACATTTACAAATTATGTTATACACTTACGTTATTTGGTCTTCAGAATGTTCATCGGTTATAATCTGCCCCCCCCCCCCCCCCAACCTCTAACACCCAATTCAACCACATCTCGTATTACTTGGATATTTGTTTTCTTTATAATAAAAAAACAGAGAACTTGTATGAAGCTTTTGAAAATGAAATATGCTTACGGTAGACTGTACGGAATTCAAGTAAGGTATAATATTTTCGATAATACTTAAACATAAGTATAAAAATGTTATTGTATTATTTTTAGAGACATGAAAATTTACTTTGCATAGTTTTCCAAATTAACAGAGCGTTTCTTTTAATTTAACAAAAGTTTCATAGAAACGGACAAATTCCTGAGCTTCTTATTCATTTTATATGAATAATAAAATTGCTAAACAGACTTAATTTGTTTAAAATTACATGCTTCACAATTTTTAAAAGATACAAAAAATTACATTGTTCTGAAATCCAAAAATTCTTTTTTTTTTTTATTTTACAAAAAATAAAATGCTGAAGAAAATTGAATTTTTTACATTAATCTTCTGCCATACATTCTACAGGTACTGAAAAATATTCGAAATCTCTCAGTATGCAAAGATATTGCGTAAGTTTGATATACCGAGTTTAGCCGGTAATAGAAATGCTATCGGAAACTGGAAAAAGTACGCTTTCAAGGAATAAAATGTCAGCTTTGGAAAATATTCTTTGCTTAGGGATCTTTTATGAAAAAAAAAACTCTTTGCTATTGTGATTTTAGAATAAAAAAAGTTTAAGTTGACCTTACTGCTTCATATTGAACGAGATGTAATTAAAAAAAATCCCGATTTCTTTAGAGGTTTAAAATCTAATATGCTAGCAGGAAAAATGCATAAAAGTTTAAAACTGATTTTAAAGTACAGTTTTGAAGAAATAATTAAACAAATATATCATATCTATTTGTGAGACATGGCACTTACAAAATACATACTTTATAGTTCTAAAAATAAATTTCGAACAGTGAAATGCAATTATTCACAACGATTTGATACTTAAAATATTTATTAGATTTTTATAGAGTCAGATTTATGGTAAGCAGTTTTAATATCTTAAATGTTATAGAATTGTAAATTATTTAAGAACGTACAAAGGGACTTACATAAATATAAATGAAACTTTAAGAAATGGCAAAACCATAGCTGCCATACTCTTTCATTTTTTTTGTAGCGTTATGTACAATTACTTCGCATATTTAATCGCATATTTCTGTTATTAGATAAAACATACATTTCTATTTGGTAAAAGTGATACCCAAAAATCTGAAGATTTAGCGGTTGTGCAAAATGCAACAACAAATATTTGTAATAACAAAGAACACATGTTTAAAACAGACATGTTAAATTTTAAGAGGGCATAATTTGAGTAAAAGAAACATTTTGTTTACGATATTATGAAAATGTTTCCTGATATTCTTCTTATGTACTATTTCTACCAAAAAAAATATTAACATAGAAGAAAAAAAAAACGAAAAAAAATAATAAATTTAGCTTGTTAAGGCAATCCGGAAAAAAAATATTCTACTCAACAACACAAAATTTTCTGACACATTTACGGATTCATTTTTAAACGTAACAGCATGGCAAGTTAAAGTATGACAACTGAAGGCATTTTCAATCAAACAGTTGTTTTCATTATTTGAAAAGTGATTTACATCTTGAGTTAAAAGCGATTTTGGTCTCATAACGAAGGTATGTTTCTTTCCCGCGCTTTCTCTTCCGGGAAATTTAGTTAAAACTCCAATTTTGACAACATCTGAGAACATCTGTTTTTTACCAAAGAAAATAGAAAACTGTTCGATTAGTAAGTTTCTGATAACTAGCTTCTGCCATATTTATACATTTTCAGATAAATATATATTCAGGAATGTGTCCAAAAGCAGCTCTTTTGGATTTGAGAACAGCTTTAAAAACTGAACGTACTCAAACTGGCAGGATGCGAGTTATCTAGAATCAAATAGTTTTAAATCCATCGCTGCCAATCCAAAGAACTTATAACGCTAGAGTTTTTAGCCAATCTTCCGGTTTTTGTCAAAGCAAATACACATATTTCAACCAGAAATCGTACTTAGTAAAAGAAAACATATAGCTACACCATACACTGTACAAAAGGGCAAATGCAGGGCTGCCATTGGCGACTATTTTTTATTTCTATCTCGCAGCACTTTCTCAAAACAAAAATCTTTTACATACTCTTTCACAACATATGCAAGAGAAATATACTACAAAATTTATTCTTTTAAAGTAGTGATGGAAATAGAATATAAAAATAGTCGCCAGTGGCAACCTTGCAACTGTTTCTGAGTCTAGGAAAATATAATTTAACCACGAACGAAAATATACGATAACCTACTCCGGGGTATCCACGATTCTGAAAAGCGTTCTTTATCTTTAGAAAACTCAGAAACCAATATATTTTCGAGATTTAAAGAAGCAGTTGCACAACCGAACTTTCATTTGCTACTATTGATTTTCGGAAACGTTTCCGATCACTTTTATTGTGTAATTCTTTGTTTTCTGATTCCGGAAGAAAGTTTCTCGGATGCTATCAATTCTCAAGTAAACATTTTCCTGTTCAACAAACATGTTTTACAGAAAAATGTGCTTAATTAACAGCATTCACATTAACAGTTAAATTAATATAAATTTGTTATTCTTGCATGTATAAATTCAGTTACACAGCAGAAAATGTTTAACTGAGAATTGATAGCGTCTAAAAAACCTATATTTCTGTTTGAGAAAACTTATTATTGCATTATAAAACTTCTTGGTAACATTTCCGAAAATCAGTGACTCCAAAACAAACTTCTGTTTTATAAATTATTCTTTAAACTTCGAAATGATATTGATTTCTGAGGTTTCTAAACATAAAGAAGGCTTTTCAGAATTATGGAAACGCAGCAGAAGAGTTTGTATATTTTCGTTTGTCGTTATATTATGTTTTCGTAGCTTAAGAAATATTTGTCTTTTTCTAAAGTGTAGAATGAATATGACATTTTATTAAAATACTGTTTGGTTCAATGTATGTATATCTGCTTTAAAATCACCAGACGCTTTTCAGCCATGTAATTGCATTACATTTACAACATGGTTACTCATTACGTGGCCTTCGAGTTCATTTCATGCGGCCCTTCAGTTGCTGAAAATGTTTTAAGTTTTGAGTATCTTTATTTAATATATATACAGGAAATATCATTTAGTCGATTGAAAATAATAAAAAATATATGCAGATTTCGTCTGATAAATGAAAATTTTGAACACCTTCTGACAATCGCTGCGGTCACCGATAAAATTATTGAAAAAGCTGACAGATATTGACAATCTTGGATAACCCTCTGAAGTTATGTGAGTCTAATTTTCTAATAATTATGTAGATTCCTATTATATACTGCTATTATTTACATTAAAGAAAATTATTAATAATTTTTTTTTAGTATTAAACAGTCTGCATTCTTAGTCAAATTAATAATTACATATAAATAATTAGTACGTATTAGTAATTCATAATTATATATATATACATAATGAAAATTTAAGTGCGGAAAACGAGTTGTTTTTGCTAATAGATTTTGGCTCTTACAGAAATTTTAATGAGTACCATTTCTTTTAAGAAGATTGTCGTCAGAAAAGTAATTTTGAGGGGAAGATACTCGAATTGAAATTTTCCCATTGGGTTAAAAAAAGTTACTTCACTTTGCTCACTTCTTTGAAAGGCTCCTGTAGTTTAAATGACTATATCGTATATATATATATATATATATATATATATATATATATATATATATATACATATATATATATATATATATATGCCTAATACTTTTTTTGCACATGGCATGTATTTAAAGGAAATAAACAATCATTTGCACGATATTGTAAAGCAGTGATTCTCAACCGGTATCCGCGGCACACACTGGTGTGCCGTGAGAGGACAGCAGAGAATTTGCAAAGAAAGGATTTGCCGCAAAAATTTTCAATTAATTTCTAACAATATTTAAAAGAAGAATCGTTACTTTATGATATAACATCCAGTTTTATATGATTTACTTTGTAGTGATGTTTGGTGTCATTTAATTTTAGTGTCTGTACATTATTTATAAACGCATGCAGGTAAATAAGGAAATTGGCCTCATCTTTGCATAAAGTTAATATCTTCAGAAAAAATTATTCTTCCAGCAGGAAATATGATAACAATATAAAATGCAATATGTATTTTATTTGGTGTTTTTAATATAAAATGCAGTATAAATATTTATACTAGTGATAAAGTGTAATCTAAATAAAAATCTTATGGAATCAAATTTACAAATTTTAGATTTATGTTATGTTTTTGAAATCATCATAATTGTAGCATGCCGTGTTAACGTAACCATTGGTTTAAATGTGCTTGAGATAAAACGTTGTGAGAGATTCATAAAGTAAAGTTGTCTTTATCCACAGCCAATCCCTGAAGCGTCTTACCCTTCCTCTACCGCCACATGTTCTTTGATAAAAAAAAAATATATTTATTAAATGAGTTACTACAGGACTACTTTTCCTAATAATTTTCTCCTTTATTTGTTAAATGCCAAATGAGTCCATATAGACTTATATATCATCATCATCAACAACCGTTTTCAATCTACTGCTGAATGTAGGTTTCCCGCAGATTTTTTCATTGTTTTCTGTCTAATACTTTAGTCATCCAATTAACAACTGCCACTTTTCTGATTTCGTCACCCCATCTTACTTCAGGTCTTCTTCTTGGTCGTTTTACATCTCTAAGATACCACTGTAGGGTATTGGTACTCCATCTATTGTCTTGTCTTCTTGCAATGTGCTCAGCCCATTTCCATTTTACCCGTTTAATTCTCTGAATGATGTCGAAAACTTTCGTCTGATTTCTTATCCAGGTATTCTGTCTCTTCTAGTTGTGTCTAGCATGCATCTTTCCATACTTCGCTGTGTAGTTTGTAATCTTCGTACCATCCATTTTATTAGCGTCCATGTTTCTGCTCCATAAGTTAGCGCAGGCAAAATACATTAGTTAAACGCCTTTCTTTTCAAACAAAGAGGCATATTACTCTTCAGAATAATATTGTCCTTTCCAAAAGCACTCCATCCATTTCTTATTCTTCTATTTATTTCATTCATGATACTGTTGTCCGATGATATTTCTTGTCCAAGGTACACATAACTTTGCACTTCTTTAATCTCAGGGTTGTTGTAAACAATTTTCTTTTTTGATGCAAATGAATTGAACATCAAATTAGTCTTTTCCAAATTTATTTTTAATTTCACAATAATACTAGCTCCTGCCAAATCTTTTAGCATATTTTACAATTCTTCAGGGCTACTACTGAAAATTTAAATGTCATCAGCAAACCGTAGATGGCTTAAATATTCTCCATTTATTTTAATCATTTTGTTTTTCCAATCCAACTTCTTGAAAATATTTTCTATGACAATGGTAAAAAGCTTAGACGAAATGGTAACACCTTGTCTTACCCCTCTTCCAAGCTTGAATTTTGCTATTCCTTTGTCCAAACGGATGGTTGCTATTGCTTTCTTGTAAATCTTCTCTTTCTCTCTCTCTCTCTAGAGATATATCATTTAGCCACGTCTCTTCCAGTTTAAGTGTGGAAGGGTTGTCCTCACATATATTTATATCTTATTTCTGGGGGGTGGGGTTGATCGCCCAAACTTTGTACAATTTTAACTTCATAGTTTATACAAAGATGAAATCATACTTTTTTGCGGAATTTATGGTAATTTGGGCTGGACAATTCTGCCATGGTTCCACAAAATTTTCATTTTCATCTATTTCAAAATTTCACTTTTTTTCTTTAATTGTTAATTTTGGATACATTTCATTAAAGATTTGTGTTTCATCGTTCCGGTTTTTAATTTTATTTTCAATTCCCTCCAATCTATATTATATTCTCTTCGTTTTAAATTCTCTTTGTTGTTTTTTCTCCACGTATTTATGAATATTTTTCAAACAGGTATGCTTATTACGTGTTCATTTTTCATTTTTCATTTTTCATATATTTATTTTCTCCCCACATGTTGTATGATGTTTATGCGATGTTGTAGTATATATATATATATATATATATATATATATATATATATATATATATATATATATATATATATATATATATAAGCCTAATAAAGGTTAAAAAAAACAATAGCATTTATGTCATAAGCGCTATAGCCGCAAATAACCACACAAGTTATATATAGCACAATATAGTCTACTATATATATATATATATACGCCAAACCCCTTCAGTAATTAAGTTTGTAGGAATTGCATCGTAAGAAAAAGTTTTTCTTCGGTTAACTACAACGTGTTAATTGTGCGTCTTAATTTGAATCTACATTAGTAAATAGTTTAAAGATTGACTATTAATTGTATAATAAAGAGAAAATATTTATAGTAATTGGGAAACGCATTATTTTTCTTTTATTCTTTTTGAAATTTTTACAAACTTAACTTTAGTTCCATCAAACGTAAACTTATTTGTAAGAAGTTTAAACGTTCCCAAGCTCAGCTTCGTAGAATCTTCGTGTGAAATGTAAAACAATTTATTCTCGAAGTATGCAAAATTTTCTCATTCCACTTAGAAACAAATTCTTTTATAATATACTTTATATTCAAACCGTGAAGAAATTAATTACAAATTAATTACGCTCTGAGATATATGAATGAATACCAGAAACGAAATACTTTGCAAAGTTATTAAAAAAGTTTGTAGAGTAATAATTACTTTAAACTATTAAAAGAGCTGCAGATATTCTAAACAGTAATTCAAAAATAAATAATATAGCTTATAAATGAAATTTTTGAAACCACGAATTACAAGCTATTTCATGGGATACATCTATGTGAAACTTTTTTCATGTCAATTATTTGTATTGGGATTGCATCCAATTTTAAATACTAATATTAATTGAATTATTTATAAGGTTGTACTTTCTTTATTTTTTTGCCCATAAATTAATGCACTATCTAAAATCAAGTAACAGTTTATTTATGATCAAAAGTATTATTGCAAAAAAATAGTTTCAAACAATTTAATAATGGAATTTATGTTACTCTAAATAAAGGGGATAATTTATCATATCTTTAACAAAAACCTTGCGATTGTCAAAGGAACCCTAAAATCTTTAACATAAAAATTGGAAATGACATTTTAATAAACAACGTTTATATAATAAGTAGTAAGAAAAATTATTAACATAATAAATTAATAATTGTATAGGCTGTGTACTTGTATATAAATTCAATGTTCAAGATATAAAGGGACGTAATATATAAATAACTTCTTTAAATGACGAAGAAAATATATGAAACCAGTAGGTGTGAATATTTCGATATAACGTGTAAATAATAAAAAGACATTCATTTATCTACCAACGATATAGATATTATCGACAAATATCGTACACGGTTTGTATTATAAGGATAAGGTAATCATTATCATTTCTACATTTCTGCATTTATCCATTTCTTGAAAACATCAGCTTTTCTATCTAACAACATTCTCAAACATTTATTAACAATATAAAACTATGTTTATTCTGTTCAAAAGGAGATATTCTCATCTCTATTCATTGAAGTAAATTATTTCATGTTCTTTGAACAAATGTTGCAAAATACTACAATGAATACCGACACGCAATCAAACGATTAATAAAGAACAATATGATTCAACCAGAAACTACATATTTATATATTGTATAATGATTACTCTGATACTCACTTCTGCTAAAATAAAAAATTATGTTGCAATTTTGTATTTTTTAGGATATGTGAAAATAATGTTATTTTATTATGTCTCAGAAATCACTTAAAATGTCTATGGTCTTGTTTACAAAGTAAATTCCGTAAACTGCACTTGTTTAAAAATAGTAAAATTTATCAATTTACTTCAACTAATACTTTGACACTTTTAAATTTGTCCGGTAGTAATATTCACTTAAAAAATAATACCTAAGAATATTGTTTTTATTAAAAAAAATTCTCTATAAAGAAAATCTAAATAAAAAGAGTGTTAGATCCAATTACAGACGTTTTAATTTTTGACTATTCATTAATTTCATATTTTGAAAGCCGAGTTTCTGCTGTTAATTTTTTACTACTTTAAAATTTCACATTGGCTAATAATTTTGATTTGTCAACTGGCTTTTTATAAATCAATTTGCTTAGTTAAAAATATTATTTAAAATTTTTGCCAACGTAATAAAATAAATGAGAAAGAAAAATTATGTGTCACGCATATATTATGAAATGCTTTTCAACATAGCCTGAATACTGTTACGAAACGCATTTGTTCATATAATGTAAGGATAAATATAAATACACAATTTAAAAGGCACATGCCACTGTTTAAAGCCCATTTTTACCAATTACTGTCCATCGATTGTAATGTATTTTAATTCGTTTCTGCTGCAGGTATACGATCTATGGATTTTTATACAAACCTCATAATGTATGAAAATTTTATTTAGATGAAAAAGGGATAAACAAACTATGATAGCAACCAATTCAACAACCAATGATAGCAACGTCTTCTTATCGTTTTGTGCAGTCCTGTATAAAATTTGTTTATATTATGCGCACATTAAATAGTACCGTAAAATTTTGCCAATTTAAAAAGTTCGTAATACAGTTGAAAACACACTATCAGTTATTATCATTGATAGATCTGAATTCAAATTTCATGTGCAGTCTTGCATATGATCTTTATATATTATACATACCACATATCATTCTAAAATTTAGTTGAGCTTGAAAATGCATATCATAACTGAAAACGCACTTTTTGCATTTATGAGTCATATACAATAAATTATTTGAATTATTTTGCGTAGCCATGTAATAGAACATTAAATGTTACATACTCTATTGTTTTACACGAAAGATGTTACTGCGTCCCTCAGTAACGTGTATCATTTTTATACAGCACACTTCAAGCAATTACTGTCTAGCAATAATGCGATTGGTTTTTTTCATGTACAGTCCCTGGCAAAATTAGTAGACGCAGTTGTTTTTATTATAATTTGTTAAATATCTGGAAAGATACATGAGGAATTATCTTGAAACTTTAGGTGTGTAAACAACATGATCAACGTCATATGTTTCCGAGAAGATTTTTTCTTGAAACCCCATAAGGGGCCGTCAACAAATTGAAGAAAAACGAATACGTTTTTGATAACCTTGTCAAAACCAATATCACAAAAGCGCTGAAACGGTATCACACGCTTAGGAGGCTTATTGTAATAATTTGGGTTCATTTTTATGAAGATAGCATGTATACTCGAAGAGAAATTCAGGTTTTTATAAAAACAGTCCCAAATTTTACTAAGTTTTTTGCTTATAATTTGCAGAGTTTTTAATATAAAAACAAGTTATTTTCAGAAAATATGACAAGCAAAATTATACACAATACCCTGCAATCAGAATGAAAAAATAATAAAAATTGCATGAAAAATGAGCAGGTTTACTAAATATTTTTTCACTGCGCATGCGCGAATTCAATCAAAATATACTGTGCATAATATATTAGTTAATATATAAAGACCAACTTTTATGAAAGTCTCAAAAACATAGCTTGAAAATTCTGATAGTGATCGTCGATAGAATAAGCTCAAAATTCGCTGTTCCCAAAAGGAAGCAAAAAGATGAGATATATCAAATATAGAATGAGAAACACTTCATTCTTATTATGTCAACTTTCATAAGCTAGTATATGTGGATACAACCCCTCATCTTTTTTGCTTCCTTTTGGGAACAGCGAATTTCGAGCTTATTCTATCGACGATTACTATCAGAATTTTCAAGCTATGTTTTTGAGACTTTCATAAAAGTTGGTCTATATATTTAGCTAATATATTATGCACAGTATATTTTGATTGAATTCGCGCATGCGCAGTGAAAAAATATTTAGTAAACCTGCTCATTTTTCATGCAATTATTACTTTTTTTTAATTCTGATTGCAGGGTATTGTGTATAATTTTGTTTGTCATATTTTCTGAAAATAACTTGTTTTTATATTAAAAACTCTGCAAATTATAAGCAAAAAACTTCGGAAAATTTGGGACTGTTTTTATAAAAACCTGAATTTCTCTTCGAGTATACATGCTATCTTCATAAAAATGAACCCAAATTATTACAATAAGCCTCCTAAGCGTGTGATACCGTTTCAACGCTTTTGTGATATTGGTTTTTACAGGGTTATCAAAAACGTATTCGTTTTTCTTCAATTTGTTGACGGCCCCTTATGGGGTTTCAAGAAAAAATCTTCTCGGAAATATATGACGTTTATCATGTTGTTTACACTCCTAAAGTTTCGAGATAAAACCTCATGTATCTTTCCAGATATTTAACAAATTATAATAAAAACAACTGCGTCTAATAATTTGGCCAGGGACTGTAAATGCAAAAATAAAATGGTACAATTAAAAAATAGCATGGTAAACCAAAATAACATAAATCAATTGCATGGTAATTGGAGCATATTTTCGAGAGTGAGAACACGGACAGACAAACCAAAGTCATAAACATTTCTCAAATATGGACGAAAATATTAAAATTTGGCTTGATGACTGGATCCTTCAATACAACCAGGTTTCTTCAACTGTGGAAGAACTGTCTTGCAACTGTGGCAGATTGATGTAGCTTCTTAACTGAATATACTTTGAACTAGTTGGCTTTCGCCCTCTAGTTCTAGTGACCTCTAATTACATAGGGGCCTCGAATTCATAAGAACCATGTAAAAAAACTGATCTAATACTTCGTTAACACCAGGCAGCACTGCAAAGCATATTTTAAGCGAGATTTAAAAAAGCTCAAAATACGTATTTTACAACAGAAATTTCAAGTAATTTGGGCAATCTACGTCATTTCGATCTTTTAACCTGCACTGTCGAGTAAACATTTCATAAGTCAAATTTCGATTTCAGAACTGTATAAAACTAAAATAATAATAGTCTCTAGCTAATATTGCCCAGAGTTCATCTATTGGGTTCTGGTAAGGACTTACGTCCATAACAGTTAAGTGGTTTTGTCTAAACCACTGAATTGTAGACAGAGTTGTACACGTGAATGGAGCAATTGTCTTGCTAGTAGGTTCATTTGTACCCACCTAGCAGCTTTCCAAATGGAAACAACTGTACTTGTTTTCTGGTAATATTTGTAATATTGACAGCCTTTCAAAAAAGCAATATTGGCTGTTCCATTATAAGAAAATACTCCCCACAACATGAGCGAACCCTCTCCTTGTCTTCTGAAAAAAATTCGTGGTTCCTTGCGAATATCGTGCTAGTACAGGGTGTTTTTTTTTTAAACTGACACTATTCAGAGCCGTCTGTAGCTCGTTCTAATAACTGGATTGACACAAAATTTTGTGAATGGACTAAGAAAACCATGGGAAAAAAGATTCCAACAAAAAAAAATTAGTTCCAATCACCACCGATAGGGGGAAATGTGGCGCTGTGGTCATTTATGCAACTGGGAATTAGCATAAAATACGGGCAAAAAATGAAAATGCAAATTTTTACTTACGCAAGCGACAGTAGCGCCAATAGTTTAAGTTATAAATGCATGCGAAAAACACCGAGAAACAATTTCAGCTCAGGTTGAAAATGAATCTCACGTTACCGCAGCGCGCGTTACTTGTGAAGTTCTTATATTGTAACCAGTACAATGCACAAGCCGCTCTTCGTTTACTTAGAACACGCCATAAACTGCGCAAAGGACCTTTATCCGTTAATGTATTGAAAGCAATGATTCTGAAATTCGAAGAAACAGGCTCGCTAGCAGTTCGGTCAGGCAGAGGACGTAAACCGGTGGCAGAAAAAGTGATAATGGATGTTTCAACTGCGATCAACGAAAGGGAAAGCGTAAATGATGAATAAAACGTGGCATTTTATCCAAATTATTAATTTTGTCTGTTTCTGATGGGTTTTTTCAATGTACAGCGCCACATTTCCCCCTATCGGTGGTGATTGGAACTATTTTTTTTTGTTGGAATCTTTTTTCCCATGGTTTTCTTAGTCCATTCACAAAATTTTGTGTCAATCCAGTTATTAGAACGAGCTACAGACGGCTCTGAATAGTGTCAGTTTAAAAAAAAACACCCTGTATTATGCTCAACCATCGGGGCCATCTGAATTAAATTTCTTTTTATCACTGAAAAGAACACTCAACCATTCATCTGTCCAATTCATGTGATTTCTTGCCAACTGAACACTAGCGTTTTCATGCTGTTTTTTAAACTTTGTCAAACGACGTATTTTGCGATAATCAAGAAATGTACTTGCCTGTAGCCATGGATTTTGATACTGTAACGCTTAATTTTTTAGAAACTGACTGTATGGAGAGGTTCTGGGTTGAAACTAATCTCAAAATCTCTCTGTCTTGCCATTCAGTTGTTTTCTTTGGTCGTCCAGAGCGGGATTTTTTTATTTTCAAAATTATCACCCTTTGACAGAATTCGGTAAATACCAAACGTGCTGCGTCCAATGTTTCTTGCAATGTCCAAAATTATCCATCCACGAGCCTTTAAACGAAAGATTTTCAAAATTTCGTTTTTTGGAATACTGCACATTGCGAGGCCTCTTTGCAATAAGTCATTAATGAAAAGGCAGATTCGCTTTTATCTCAGGAAACTATTGCGTCACAAGTACATGATAAACCTTGGAATACCTTGGTACCTTGATACCTTGGAATATGCAAATTTGGATATAAGTACTTAAATCAGCTTTTAACATCGGTTGTCTATATATTTTTGGGGCAGCACTTTTTTGTTTTTATTTTTTTATATAAAATCTTTGACTTATTTTTATTTCATAATTACATATTTGCATGATTTATTTCGTCTTTCTTACTCGTTTAGTTATCTCTTAAATCATAGAAAAATTGTTGTCTATAAACTTTTGGGATGCACTTTACATAATATTCCTAATATTTTAATTATATTTTATATGAAATATTCATTTTATTTACAATGTAAGCAAAATTGATAAAATGCTGAACAAAGTACATTTTCAGCAGAAAGTTTTTTTGTTTATATTAATTGCCGATAGCTCATGCCAAAATAATAACTATATGACTTATACTTAAAAAACCTTATTTCAAATTAAATCCTGATTTTTTTTAAAACATGCCAAAAAAAATCTTTAATAAATTGTGATCATTAAAAATCATCATTTATTACAAAAGTAAATTGCGACAATTAATTGCATTAATATGGCTGTTTTTATTTAATTATCTCATTAAATTACAAATTTAATTTTCACTACAAAGTGTCTAGTATGTAAAAATACAAAATTTTATTTACATTTATATAATTAATACTCTATATGGCCATTCGTCACTGGACACTTTCAATTTTAGACATTTTGTCGAATATTTAAAGATATGCTTGTCGGATCCTTCTGAAACTTCAGGATTATAAAGAATATGTTTGGTTTTATATTTATCAGCGACGATTTGATCAGGAGGATAATTATGAGGGCAACAAAAAATCAAGGAAAAATAATAATATTTGGGATCACCCTGTAAAATAAAATGCACGAAATCATCTATACCTACAGCACCCGAATACAGTGTGTCTGATTTATTTTGCAACCCGCGTAAACGTGAAGCAAATGGACAACTCGAGTGCACGCGCACACTGTTAGCGCAGGTAGCGGTGTGGGGGGGCGTGCGAGCAACACAACCAACACGCTAGAAAACCTCACGAGACACTTCAGTGCTAAGGAGAACGAAGTGAAAGGTAGTTTTGCGTCATGGTGCTATGTGCAGAAAAACGCGCGTTTATTATTGAACATTATTTTCGAACGTCTTCGTACAAAATAGTCAAAGAACGATATGAAAACAAGTTTTCAGACTCGGTGGTGCCGAATAAAAGCACAGTTAAGTGAATCGTGTAGCATCTTCAAACAGAATGGACTGTGGAACCGAAAAGATAAAACCGTCTGTCGTTTGTCGTAACTAGAGATCGACCGAAACAGGTTTTTAAGACCGAAACCGAAACCGAAACCGAATTTCGGTGATCTTCCCATTTTCGGCCGAAACCGAAACCAAAACCGAAAGTGTTCAAAAATTTAAAAACTGATTAATATATAATGCTGCATATAATTATTAATTAATTAATTAATTAATAACAAATAATTAATAATTACTTAATAATAACTAATTACGTTACCAATTAATTTATTAATTATACGTGTATTGAACCATATTTCTAACAAACAAACGTACGTAACAAACGAATATGTGTGTGTATAAGTTTCAAACAAAAATGAAACACGAATAATACAAATTTTATATTTTATTATTTTATAACAACTAATAATTATAGGCATTTATTAATAATTAATTAACAATGTAGTTAAATAATGTGAAACAAACTCAATAATGAATACTTAATTTTTAAATGTATTCATATTTTCAGTTCGTTAATATTTTGCATTTAAATTGTTTAAGTAAAGGTTTAAGTACTGGTTAAGTAAAAGTAATTGTTTAAATAAAAGTTTAAGTAAAGGGCACAAAAGTTAAAATAATTTGTTCAATTTGACTAAAAAAGGAAAATTAGCATTAACACAATATTTTAAGCCTAGAAATTATTAATTATAAACTTTATTTTCCATTTCAATGTTCTCAAATTGAGACATGTTTAACATTATTTTGTACTTTAGCTAATTTTAATATATATAAGGATAAAAATGTAACAACAGTCAATTTTCTTTTAGGATTTGCACAATAAAATCTAAATAAATCTTTGCTCACTCACCACCTCCTCTCCCCCCTCAAAAAAAAAAAGCTTTGCCACTCCCTGTCTCCCTAAGAAAGCATTGAAATGATACCCCTGTTTGAAAATTTTTTCTCCGGTGCTAATTTGACTCTTAATGCCTCTATCCAAAATTATTTATTTTCATATATAATAAAACGTAATTAATTTATAAATAAGACAGAAATAGTTTCCAATTATAAGAATTTCATCCAATAAAAAAAATACTTTAAGTATACATACCTCGATATATCTTTTGTAATAAATTTCGTAAATCTTCATATGTTATAACAACACCTTTCTCATAAAGCCTTCGAAACAATGTGGAATTTCAAAGTAAAAATTTTCCCTTACTGTTAAGTTTGTATACTGCAAATTCCCAGAACACATTGAAAACACATTTGTAACACTTTGATTCAAAAAAAGTGTTCCAGTTACCTTAATGTGCACTGAATGTGTTCCTTTAATATGTTCCGAATATGCTCCTCTATAAAGAAAGTGTTCCAAAAGTGTACCGAAAGTTTTCTGCTCAGGATATTTGTTAAATCTAAACCTGGAAACACATTTGAGAACGGATTGGGAATACGCTTGGACACACTTATTAAATCCTTTCAAAAAGTGCGCTAGAAAGTCTGTTGAACAAGAGAAGTGTTCTCAGAAGTATTCTAAAAACTGTTTCAAAAAGTGCGCATCAAAGTGTGCTAAAAAAGGTGACAAAATAAGTGTTCTAAAAAAATGTTCTGAGAAGTGTATAAATATTTGCCCTGTAGCTTTTAAAGATCACGTGATAATAGTCTTTTAAGTTTAGTCATATATGCATTGCTTGCTTTATAATTTACACTCGCATCATGAATCAATCAGGACGGATAATGATTAACAGTGGAGTTCGCAGCAATAAACAGTGTCTCATTTGAGCCGATACAACTCATATCAATGAGTAAAGTTGAAATTTTCCGAAAGAAGGAACGAGATTTTGAAATACAGATAGTTTCGGCCGAGTTTCGGTCAGGCCGAAATTTTGGCAGCAGTTTCGCTGAAAACGAATATTCGGCGAAACTCCGATTTTGCGCCGAAACCGTAACTGAAACCGAAATTTCGGTCGATCTCTAGTCGTAACTGACCACAAAATGAAGGAAATCGAGACGAAGCAGATGAACGAAGCATGTTGGAAGCAGATGAACGTTTCGTTTGGTTTTATCATGATGGCGTGCCTGCGCATACGGCCAACGGCACTCTGTCATTTCTCCAAGAATTTTTTGGTGATCGGTAATTACAAAAGGACTATGGCCTCCACGCAGTCCAGACCTGTCACCGCCTGATTTCTTCTTGTGGGGCTATTTGAAAAATCTCGTGTTCCGTGAACCGGTAGCCTCAATTACTGAACTGAAAACTCGCATTACGGAAGATATAAACGCTATCACACCAAACACATTACAGAATGTGTCTCGAAACCTCCTCAAACGGGCACAGATATGTAAATATGAAGACGGCGGTCACTTCCAACACCTTTTGTAGTCGTTTAAGCACTTCTGTAAAATAAAAATTAATGTTTGTACATTGTTCTTTTTTTGAGGGTTGCAAAATAAATGAGACACTCTGTATGTGGATATTTTGCAATATGTGTATTCAATTGTGTAACAATAGCACGTATCTTCATGGAGATTTAGCGATTATTTTTTTAAGTTCAAAAAATTCTTCTATTTTTTTTTGTTTATATCATGCAGGGTTTTCAACCAAATTTAACACCAGTTTCAGAAAATTTGATAAAATGCAGTAGAAAAATTATAGTACAATTGGAATATAAATATATTAAACATTTGATGAAATATGCGCAGTTGTATAAATTATTTTTAATCTGCGCATGCGCGAACGATAAATTTGTTTTCATTACTTATTAGTCAACTCTATAGGGCAACTCATACAAAAAAGTCAATCAAATATCGTGAAAATTCAGAACGATATCGGCGATAGAGTGAGCTGGTTGTTAGTTGCTCTCTAAAAGTAGCTGAATGTAAGGGATTTTCCACAAATTGTCATGTTTAATGTTTATACTATTTTTCATTTTTTATTGATACTTTAGCTCTCCTTGGAAAACTTTATTTTACCAGGTAATAACCGTTTTGGAAAGGATCCTTTGGAACTAAAATATCATTTAAAATTGAAAAATAGTATGAAAATAAAAAATGTCAATTTGTGGAAAATCCCTTATCAATCAGCTACTTTTAGAGAGAAAATAAAAATCAGCTCACTCTATCACTGATATCTTTCTGAAGTTTCACGATATTTCACATCTTTTTTATGAGTAGCTCTATAGAGTTGACTATTAAATCAGAAAAAAAAAATGTTTGTTATCGTTCGCGCTTGCGCAAATGAAACGTATTTCATACAACTGCACATATTTCATCAAATGCTTAATATGTTTATATTCGAATTACACTATAATATTTCTACTACATTTTGGGAAGTTTTCTGAAACTGGCATTACATTTGGTTGAAAACCCTGCTGATATAAACAAAAAACATACAAGATTTTTTTTTAACTTTAAAGAAAAATCGCTATATCTCCGAGAATATACGTGCTAATCTTACATAAATGAATACACATGACACATATTGTACAATATCCACACATTCGTGTGCTGAAGCGATAGATCATTTCGTGCATTTTACTTTACAGGGTTATCCCAAATATTATTGTTTTATTTCGATTTTTGGTTGCCCCCTCATTGCCCTTCTCTTCAAATTGTAGTTGATAAATATGAGGTCAAACATATTCTTTATAATCCTGAAGTTTCAGAAGAATCCGACGTGTATATCATTAAATATTCGTCAAAATGTATAACATTGAAAGTGTCCGGTGATGGATGGCCATATAGTGTATATGTAGTATACGGCATTATATGTTCCTTATATTCTAATTATATTTTATAAGAAATATTCCTTCAGAATTCAAACTGCAATATCAAAAGAAAACTTTTAACATATATTAATCACCGATATATGGCGCCAAATGTTTACAACAAATGAACGAAGTATTTTAGCGAGTATGGTTGGCGATGACTTTGCGTTCGCTTTGCGAACGATTACCTCCATCGGTTAAAATTTTAAACGTTCACGACGAATGAATCTTTTGTTTGTTTACTTTCACAGAGCGAGATTTGAGCCTCCGACCTAATTTCAATTGAAGAATTCTCAGAATATATACATAATTGAAAGTAAGTCATCTCTTAAACGTTAATTTATTTTGAACACTATTTCTCACAATGTAACTTTTATGCAGTCGAAAAAATATTTTATTCGAAATTTTATTCGAAAAAATAATTTTGAATAAAAATGGCTGTCTTGCATATGAAAAAGCCAACCGACCATCACGTAACTGTTGATAACAGTCAAATGCTGTGCGTTTTTATTATATAAATAACTGTTTCTTTCATTTTGACAAGAAAGAAGTGTCTTTTTAATCGAAAAAGGGTGGAGTCTTATTTATGCAGCTGACATATTCACAGTCTAGGCCCTTTGACGCTTTATCATGCAGAGATGTATGTTTGAATAAAAAATAGCAATAGTAGAAATTTATTTTTAAAATCAACTTTCAATTACTAAGCGCTCAATATTCATTGACGTAAAGGCGAATAGCGATATTTCTGTCAGATTAAAGATAGCTATAGAGCTTTGTTATTGAGAAAGTATTGTCAAATTGCACATTATTTTCTCCGATGAAGAATGTCAAACGTTAAAACATCTGCAATGTGCTTTTAGTTTTGGAAACATTTCAGCGGTGGTTTAGAAAATAAAGTTCTATACTTTTTGCTAAACAATGTATCTCTGCTTGATAGAACTATTTTATATCAAATTACAACGAATATGAATCTGAATTTAATTTTTTTAATAACTAATGAACTTTCTGCTGCACAGCACTTCCCATGGAAGAACGTAAATGTAAATTTAAAATAGCTTTGAAATCCTAAAAAAGAGCAAACTTTGAATTAAAATATGAAAAACACATTTTCTAACAAAAATTAGATTTTCCGAGTTAAAAAATTACTGGACCTTCATAATTACTGGACCTTACTCTGTAGAAAATACAAATATTTCTTGATCTTCGAAAATATGATATAACTGCTAATGAAAATATAGAGTCTTCTGAGTTATTTGTGATTCCGAAAAGCGTTCTTTATCTTTAGAAGTGTCAAAAAACAGTATATTTTCGAGATTTAAAGAACCATTTATAGAAACAAAGTTTCTTTTCTTGCCACTTATTTCATAAACGTTTCCGAGTTGTTTTTAGGGTGCATTAATCAGTTTTCACAAACCGGAATATCGGTTGTAGGATGCTATTTATTCTAAATTAAACATTTTCAGCTGCGTAATGGAATGTATACATGCAAGAGTAACAGAATGATATTAATTTTAATGGTAATTTTAATGTTGTTAATTTTCATGTTTGTCAGTAAAACACGTTTATTGAGCATGAGAATGTTTACTTGATAATTGATAGCAACCAAAAAATCTTATATTCCTGGTGCATGAAACTGGTTAACCATTTAACGGACATTGGTTTCCCTATGAAACCACAAAACTTTAATTACGATATTCAACAATGACAGCAGAAATTTAATAAATATGTTTTCCATTTATTATGTATGTGAAATATCGCTTTTTTCTTATATACAAATAAATTTGTTTATAATTTCCGGTGTTAATCATTTATTTCAACATTTTAGCAATTGAAGTGCTTTATCCGTTAAAGTGTTAACGCACTATAAAAACTACTCGGAAACGTTTCTGAAAATCAAAGACAGAAAAAAATCTTTCTTTTATAAATGCTTCTCTAAATCTTGAAAATATTTTGTTTTCTGTAGTTTCTACAGGTAAAGAACACTTTTCGGAATCGTTAGTTAACTAGGAAGAGGTTTTGGATTATTTTTGTCCGTGGTTATATTATATCTTCCTATATTAAGAAACATCTGTCTTTTTTTACAGTGTAGTCAACTTTAAGTAGAAATGCACTAGTTCATCGATTAAATTTGTAATAACACAAATTACTAAATTTATTAACATTTGGAAATTGAATAAAAGAGAACGTGCTCTTTGAAATACGCTCTTTGAAACTAACATTCGCTTTGACAAGCATGCCCGGCGGGCTATCAGATATGTATGAGAGGAGATCTTTCCCATCTGCTGCTAACACTCACAAATTGCATTGGAATCAAATTGGTTATCCAAATTACAGAAAGCGTTTCATTAATCCTTTGCAAGAATTCAGATTCTAAATCTGTTGCATTTCAGTGGTTTGACACTCAGAAAACAATCAGTTATTCTATTAATTCGGGGATAGTATTAGTTGTTTTGTAATTTAACTGAAAACGGCGCTATTCAAGTTTTTCAGATATCTGAAAATATTTTGATAATGTTACTGTAAATGCTATTCTTCCACTATTGCACAGAATATATATTTAGTGCATTTGTTACAAAAACAGAACACTTTGTGCTTAGATTAGGAAGAATAACTTTACAAATTGTAAAAAAGTGTGCTGTTTACTCAAAGGTATTGTATTTTAGTTAGAAAGTATATTCAAATAAATATACTATAAACTAATCAAAAATTTAAAAAAGTCTGATTTTAGTATCATCTCAATTTATTTGTAATATTTTTATACCAAAATATATATATAACGCTATGATTTTTTAATGTTTATTTCTTATAAAAATCATAGTTACATTTATTTTTGCATTATTTACTCAGGAAAACAAAAACAAATTGTTTTTATGTTAAACAAATTCCTGTGGAATTCATGTTAAATCATTTATTCTAAAAAATAATAACAAGATATTTTAAAATGTTATTATCCTACTTTTATTGAATTTATTTATATTGCAATTATTTCGTTGTTTTATTAAAGTTTTGATATTTGAATAACTTAAAAAACTGAATTAAATTCTTAATTTTAGTTTCATGTGGTATTTTCAAACACAAAAGCTCATTTATCATGTATGTATAAATTGACGTTTCTTTGCACCAGAAACGAGTAGGGTTTTGTATCTGAAAAAATATAATTAATTAATTAAAAATTTTATTTGGTATGTTTAGTAGGTAAAAAAATAATGTTTTAGATATTATAACTAGCAATTTGCTTTTCTTGTTTCTGAAACAGTTTTTGGCATCATATTCGTGTCCAATATTGCCGAATTAAGAAATTGATTTGGTGCAAAAATTTTGTCAGCTACGTAAAAATGAAAAAGAAACAAATATATTAAGATCTATTTCTGAATTCTATCCTACTAAAACGTAGATTAACATTGTAGCTAGTCTTTGGATTAAAAAAAACTAATAATAATAGATTTAAAATGGTTTTAATAATATGTTAAAATACAAAACGGAGGGACAATAAGGGGTTAAAAAAAGAGCTGATTCATCCAAATACAGAAGAATGGTCTTACTGAAATGTTTACAATTAATGAGTAATATTTCTAGTCTATTTATCACGGTCTCAGTATGAGAAAGAATTCTTGAATCTCTCTATAGTTCCCCATATTGCTAATTTTTGTTTCAATTTAGCCTTTTGTTTGATATTTTAATCAACCCAAAATTAAAACTAGTCGTTGGGGGCCACCGTAATACTTACCCATCATGGATATGCATAATGTAAAATATTAACATAAAAATGTGTAAACTACTTATAAAATGCATTGCAATTCAAATAAAATCGTGGCTTGATGACGTCACAAACTTTAAAGGCTCGATTACTGAATTGCTTGAAAGAGGTTTTTCCTTATAACTCCAAAAATAATAATCCTATTAACTAGCGGTTTATTGCATCTGATTAAGCGTCAAATTTCCAATTAAAATATATCTTTGAAGTGAAATTTGGATGAAATACAGGGTCATGAAAAATCGAAGAGTGTGGAAAATAGGATTCCAAATATCTCGGCAACTAATAATCCGATCGACTTCATGCTTTATGCAAAATTTATGTTTTTTTATTGTCTTTTATATTTATTTCTTAAAATAAACAATTTCGAAAATTTTTATATACCTTTCATCAGAACGAATATTTCAAGAGTCCGAAAAAAATTGTTCCGGTTAATCGAGGTTATTGAAATGAAATAGGCTTCTTCCCATTATTACATACTAAGTACATACCAAATTTCAAGTCTCTATCTCAATTTTTTCGGGAGATAGAGCGTTTACAGACACACACACAGACACACACACAGACACACAGACGGACGGCAAATTTTTTTTTCTAAAAATATGTTTTTCGGAATCTCCAGTGTCTGAAACGTGTAAATCCGTCAAAAAAAATTTTTCGATTTTCAAAACGATTACAAGACTTACTCTGATGGGTAAGTAATATGGTACTACGAGATACTTCTCTAGAAACTTCAGTTACATATATATTTCGAAAAATACCCTGCATGAAATGGATCCGTAATAACCTTTTGGTAGAAAGCTATGGAATAATTAGAAATGCGACATAGTGGGTTTTAAATAAAAATATATGTGCCTTACACTGTAAAAAAAAATCTTGAAAAAAACGGAAATAGTACTGGCAATCGATACGCCAGTACTATTTCCTTATTTTAACGGAAAAAAATTCCGTAAATTCCAGGAAATTTTCCGTGATTTCTGAAATATCCGTTTTTAAATTTCCGTTTTATAACAGATATCTTTCGTATTTTTTAGCAATTTTTATGTCGTTAAAATAAAATTTATAGGACCAAAAAAGAAAAAAACAGTTACTTCGCGAGGACAACCTTATAAGGGGTACATACATTTCTGCTTATTTTTTCTATTCCTGAGTGAGTTTACAGTAATTAACCAACCCTTGTCATAAGTGAACCCGTAATCGAACCCGTAATCTCCCGTTTACTAAACTGACGACTTAGACCATTACCCCATGTGTGGTCACGCCTCCTTCTGAAATGTTGTTAGTTATTTTATGATGCAAAAACTTCATCTGTACATGGATTTTTTCAGTTCCAATGTTTTTAATATTTTCTTTTCATAGTTTTCAATATTTTTCTATATTATTTGACGCCGTATAACAGATAAATTTTAATTTATTATGTATTATATGCGTAAAACATTGTATTAAGGATAATGATTGCTTCTTTTTGCAACAGTACCAACATTTATTTTTTCGAACATATACTTCTTTTAAATTATTTGCCTGATTATCTATTTATCAATTCCAATAAAAACAACAATTATCTTAATCAGACATGTTTATTACATGCTATTAAAATAATTTTTTTTTATGTCTTACTTTAAAAAAACAATTATGTAAATAAACAATTTTATAATAAATTAAATTGTTATATTTCAGCTATGCTGAGAGCTTTCGCGTATGGTTCTGTTAAACTGAATAGTTTTAAAAATATTAAAATGTTAAAACAAAGTTTTAGTTAGGTTTTAGTTAAGTTTTAAAATATTAAAACAAAAAAAATTGATTTTTAGAGACAAATTTGAAATTAATTACCTTGGGATAGGTAAGTTTAAATGTGGACTTATTGATTTAATTTAAATTAAATTAGTCTAATTTATGAAATATAAACTAACGAAATAAATTAAAAACGTTATAAAGTTAAAAACTTTATTTTTATAAAAGTACAGAAAAAATATTAACTGATTTTATAAATTTAAGGAAAAAATTATAAACTTTGTAAAATTATAATTTATGAAATAATAAATTTTAGCGTAATTCATAAATTTGTAAGCAAAATCAGTTTATTTTAATACCAATTTGCATAGCTATAATTTGCAGAGATATTATGAAACTTTTAAATAACACAATATTGCCTCACGTTAAAAAAGTTAAAATAAATTTTTAAAAAAATTAGTGGAAAAAAATCATAAGTTTGAAGAAAAAATTATCAAGGAAAAAGAAAAGTAGATTTTAAAATGTATATATATTGTTATGTAATTTATAAAAATAAAATAAAATTCTAAATATTTCATTAAAAAATATAAATATTACTATTCTTTTCACAATAAATTGACATGCCTTCGGTTAAAATGTGCCAGCCGGTCGAACCGTGCCAGGCCTGTATCCTAGAAGAAAGTAAATACAACAATCTTAATTCGCATTTCAAAGAAGGCGATTTCTGTACTCAACCTTTAAGCGTCATTTACGGAAATTGCACTGTTTTAGAAGAAATACGGACATTGTACTGTTTTGAAAGAAATACGGAAAAAATACATTAAATTTACGGAAAACTTTCTGCATATTTGCGGATTTGAAATCTGTTTAACGGAACTAATGTCATTTATGGAAATTGTACTGAAATTTTGGAAAAATGATACTTCTCCGTAAAATTTTACGGAAAATCTCTTGTATTTTCGCGGATTTTTTTTAGAGTGTATATTTACATTACAGAGTTAAAATGAAATTTCCTATAGCTTGTAATAGTTGATTTTATGTTAAACTTTCACACATGCACCATTCCTGTCTTTGCTATAGCTCTCTTACAGTAATGACAGTAATGAACTTCATTTCGAATCCAATATTATGCACTCCAAAATAGAGAAGCTTATTTTTTTATGCATTTCACATTTATCTGTATCTTCTTTATAGTTGAGATTTCAATACTGGGGAACTCTGGTTTGGAAATCGCCACAGACAACTTGCATTATTTTTAACTTCATTTTAAGTTTATTTTCTCTTAATATTTCGCTTCTTTTTATTTATTTTTATGATAAAATTTTTCTGACTTACTTTTCTCGTAAACCGGAAATATTTAAGAAGTACAGACAGAACAGATGGTAATAACATACTTTAGATTTATAGCATTAAAAAATATATAACTAAAATAGGTTGCTGGCATTTTTCTCTATTTTTGGAAACACTTTGCATAATCCTGAAAATCTTGGAATTTAGCCTATGCAATCTATCTGTGATATAGCTAAAATTTGAATGAACTTTATTAATTTTATTAATAACATTTTTTGTGTTTCACTGGTGATATCTGCCAAGAAATATTAAATCTTGCAATTGCAATGCGAGAGGTGCAAAGGGCTATATAAAAATACTCAACTTTATTAGAATAATTGCCAAATTTGTGTAGATCTTTGTGACAGTAAAAATCGAATAACTATGTACAATCATCACGAGACGATCTTTTATTTATTTTTTCTTGTACGTGCTAAAACATAGAATTCATTCTTAGTTGAGTTATTCCTTTATATCACATTCTTATCTAGTGTTTCATTGCCATAACAATGGAATCGAAGAATGAAAAAAAACATTCTATAAGGTAAGCGATAACAATAGCCTTTTTTGTAACAAACGAAAGAAGAAAATGTATATAAAAAGGTAAACACACAGCACAAATACTAATTATATTATTTCTCTCTGTCTTTTATGCATAGACCATATGATTACGAGGGAAAGTGAGATAGAAGGTATTTTATGAAAGACTTGGAATTCAACTCAGAGAAAGAAAATTCTCTTCATCTAGAATTAAATATTAATATCAGCTTCCCGACTGTAAATGAAGGATTAAGAACAGCCACTGGAATGTTAATCAAACTGTCAAGTACCACCACTTCATAAGATTTCAAAGTTTCCGAACGAAACAAATGGTGTACGTACTTGCAAATACTTTTGCATTAAATATTTTCTTAGAGACACATCTAAAAATTTATAATTTCATTTTAAATTATTGCGAAAAGATAGGAACAGTGTATTAAAATGCTAATATTGACCTCAATTTTGTTCTTAAATTGAACAGGTGGTAAATGCACATTTGAATGAAGCTTCGATTATTTTAATTAATACAGCTATGACGAGAAGTTAGTAGGTGATTTTAAAAAGATATTTTTTATATTATTAATCTGAACATTTTGGATAAAAAAAAAACAGATGCACGGTTGAAAAACAGTAACAGTAATAGCTTTATTTTAAATATTTATTGCGCGCTCAGTATTCTTTGCTGTGAAGGCAGAATGCGGTCAACCTGTGAGTGATATATCAACTACAAATACTTCTTGTCGAAAGCGTGTAATTAAATTGCAAATTGTCATTCCTGCGAGAAAATTTATCACAAGGAAAGGTCGGCAATTTTTAATAGTTAAGTGTTAATTTTTAATATAAAGGCGGTTATAGAGCGGTGTTTATCTCCATAAAATTCCAAAGTGCTCAAATTTTAAATCTAAAATAAAAATAAAAAATAACTGGGCCAAAAAATATTTATTAACTTTTAAAAGCCCATAGTATTTTGGATAAAATATTTTTTCCAAAAATGAATTTCATGTAAACCAGTTTCAAAACACAGCATTCATCAAAATTATTTTAATGACATAAAAACGGTTTATTTAATATTAATTTTGTGTACAAAATATCAATATTACGTATCAACAAGCTGCTTTTAACTGTTTTCACTTGAATTTATGAATAATAAATCTCCAAAAAAAAAAAGAGTTTGTCTTACTAACATATTTATAACATTAAAGTGAAAAAAAATAGTAAAATTTTATATCGCCTAAAAAGAGCTGGCGTAAACTTGTACGCATGATATCTTACTTTACAGGGATAGTTTATGGCAAAGAGGGTATTACCCCTCTTCCAGTCATGAAGTGATTATTTACTTGTATCATTAATTAATAAATATTTTATTAAAGTTAGTTTTCATTTATGGCCTTCGGCATCTTTGGAATTCAAATTTTTCTGTCGTAGCAGAAAGATTTGCGGGAATTAAGTGTCAGAGCACAGTTACCCAGGATGTTGGATGGTTGTTTCCTTATCATAAGATATCATTTGGAGAAATATGTCAACAACCCTCGAAATAATAGGTTGAAACATGTATGGAAATATGACCTTTTTACTGCCAAAAATGTAAAAGAAGACATTTCTTTTAAATTGTACATTTATTAGTTTCTGGTGCTTCTGACCGTTTCTACTGTTATCATTGTTGCTGTTGTTGTGACAAGGAATGTGTCATTGCACTTTACGTGGAAGAGGGGCGTCAGGATTCGAGAGCGATTAGTCTTCATAAGAGTCTCACTAGTTTGGATTCCAGCTCGAAAATGAAATCTCGTCTAAACCCTGTACTTTGGAAATTCAAGCCCCGAAGACTAAGAATTTAATGGGGAGAAGAAGATAATCGCGTATAAGTAAATGTTTAAAATGTGAAACAATATGTTTGATTTTCCAATCTTAAGATTATTAAAATATTCATTCTAAACAAAAGAGTTACAATGACAGCAACTTATATGTATTTCGAAAATATTCAATCACCTGGAAAGATTATTTATTGACATTTAATTAAAATTTGTTTAATACGCATCAACATACAGGAATGTGTTCGCATCATATATATATCAATCCCATTCTGTCGTGTTCTCCTTTGCAACAATCTCATGATGCAAACTAAGAGCTATTTGAAATTAAAGATTTAGCAGTTGCTATTAACACGAGATAAATATTCAATGAAATAAAATATTTTAAAACTGGGGTTGAAAGTTAGATAATTATTCTACCTTTATTCTAATAAAACACCCTAACGTTTTAATAATAGTTCTGAATTTATTGTTTAAAAAATATGGTTGATAAAGTAGAGTTGGAAAAATAGAAATATTCTTGTAAAATTTTTATTCTATACGGAAAGTTTTGCATTTGGTTTGTCTTTCTGCTAGAAAAATGAGGTTTCGAAAAATAATTCATTCTCTTGATTTATTTTTCAGAACAGTGTAGGATAGATAAGAATTAATGTTTGACTGCTCTATCCCTGATAGGGTAAAACATAGATTATTTTATCTAGATTGTTTCAATATAATTTAGAATTTCTATTTACAGCCTCTGTTTGATTTTTGTTGAAGATCGTTTACATGCGTTATAGAATATCAGAAATACAGGTTCACTTGGAAAATAGGCTTGATTTATTTTCGATATGAAGCAATCAGAACAGCATCGTACTTTATATATATATTAATGTATGAAAAATTATGTTAAACATATGTAAAAACTCCAAAGGAGTTTGGAAGCTTTATAATTAAATATATATATATATAATGTGTAATCGAAAAACATTCGAATTTGCTAAATAAGTCTATGTTTCTAATCCTTTATAACACATTTAAACAATTTTATATTAACAATTTATATTAACAATTTATATTTAAACAATTAAATATACAGGAAGCCCACAAAAGTTCTCTCCACAACGATTAAATTCCGTACGACGCACAGTGGGGCGAAATCTCGGAAAAGCGCTGAAAAGTCAACTTTTAATTTTTTTTAATGCGATGATCAATAGTACATGTGTATTAACAACATCTCAGGCCATCTGAATTTGAGTTTCAAAGCTTTGCGTCCACCAGAAGGCTGACAGTAACAGTCGTACCATAAAAAAGCCCTTCCGGCCTGTACCGGGAGGAAAAGGTAGCTTTCCTATATCTTCGTTTTAAAATTTTAGCTAATGTTACACGAAAACAGCAAGTTAAAATGCAAAGAAACATTTACAAAAGATTCGTCAATACTGAATTTGAATAAAAAATTCGCCAAATTATTGTGCAATAGCCAAATTGGCTTCATTTATGAAGACTTATTTTGTTCGCCAAATTTGGCGATATTTCGCCAAATGTCGCCAATTTTGGCGAGAATTTGGCGCTAACGGATATGAATATATAGTTTTATGCGTATGATTGGGAAAATTATTACAACAATGAAAGAAAATAATTTGCGAGTAATCGCGTTAATGTGCTGTTTTGTTTCAAAATGTCAGCCACCCTAAAATTTCAAACTGCTCTATCTCAGCCATTTTTGAAGATAGAGGTAAACCAAAAATTGTTCTGGAATCCTCGTATCAAGGCCTAACACTTAATTAAAAAATAAATTTGAATTTTTAACTTTTTTGTATATTTATTTTAGTTTAAATTTTTAAGTGGCCGCCATCTTGAAACAAAATGGCGGACCCAGCTGGCCAACGAACTCGGTCGAGACATTGGTTAGCTTAATGCACACAATTAGTTTCATCAAAATTGATTTATAAATACGAGCGTTATCGTATAACATAGGTCAGATATATATATATATATATATATATATATATATATATATATATATATATATATATATATGGATATATCTATATATATGGATATATCTATATATATATAAATCAACATTTGAACGGATAGTGGTTTTGGGGTCTGGGGGTCATGATCGGTGAAAATATATCGAAATTTTCCGGAACTGCTTTCCTCCGAACGGCTGCAATAGGTAGCTTTATACTTTTTTGTATTGAAAGCTACCTAAAAAGGAGCAAAAAAATGTAAAAGTAATTGCTTTAACAGAAATTTAAATTTTTAACACTTTCCGACGTAGTTGAAAAATGTATATGAATTCGGTATGTCTGTCTGTTTGTTCGTCTGCCCACCTGCCTGTCTGTCTGCCGTCTGTCCGTGCTCTAACTCGCGTAAATATACTCTGATTCTGATGCAGTTGATATATGATATTGAGGTTTACCATGGCATGTTCGGTATTGAATATAAAGTGTGTAACATTTCTAGTTCTTTTACAAGGACTCTCAAAACAATTCCGTCACATTACGGTTTGTGGGAAAAGTCGTTTGCAATGTATTTGAATAATGTTACACAATTTCAAACATATTGAAATAGATATACATCACTGAGGTACACTAAAAATGGTTTATTTGAATGGTGTGTGGTATTAATATGTTGTGCATAGCATTTGTCGTTCATTTACAGAGACACACAAAAGTATTTGGTTACAGTTCTGTGAATGAACAATAATTGTTGGAAGTGCATTTTCTGCTGTGGTATGCGTTTTTTAAGTTGTTTAACTTTTTGCATATTACTTGGTCTGTATAAATTCTATAGATCATATAGACGGCTGCAGGAAAGATCTTGAGTACATTTCCGTTTATTATCGGAAATTTTTGAGGGGGAAATTTCACCTGACTATGCGTTACCTAACTGAACTAAATTAATCCTACTATATAATAAATATGCAAATCTATAAATCATTTACAGTGCTGTACAAACGAATTCTGATATTTTTCTGACTATTGATGGTAATTTCTAAAAATGGGTTTCCAAATGTGTTATGTGACCTTTGGTTACATAAAACGTCAGGGGAAGGAAAATGTCGAAAAGGCATCACCTTATTATAATAACACCTTATGATATATATTGCGCTTACGTTGTAGAAATAGAAGTACATGGTACCCACATGTAACCTAGGAACGTGGCAGTGAATGTGTTACACTATCTTGACGAATAAGAATAATTAATCCTTATTTTAAAAGCATTTACAACATTTTTGGGTAAGGTACTGAGTAAAAAGTATATAACGAGGCGCCAATTGAAATTTAAATGTTTAAACAAAATCTTTAAGTACCTTTAAATAAAGTATGTTATATCACAACCACTTCGATTTAAAAAATAATTTACTTAATTATAACAAATGTCATGTTGAGCATATGAAAAATAGAATTATTGACCAAAATGTGGCCAGATTCCTTTACTAAATTAGAATACTTAATACACGTTTTATAAATTTTCTGTGTAATAAATGCGTTTAAATATAGAATGAAAATTTATCAACGTGTTATAGCTCTTTATGAATGCCACTAAATATTTTAATTAAACTGAACACAAAGTTGGGATTTTATCAAATGTCACTTGTAGCCGCGGAAAACATTCTTGAAAATTAAAGAAAAGTAATTTATGAGAATATCTTTCGGATATCTCTACTAATAATTTGCATTGATATGCAATATTATAAAAGCGCGATAATGGTTAAATTGGTTTTTGAAATCTCGATATTTATATTAGGAACGTATGTAGCATATAGGAAACAAGGTTATATACAAGGTGAAGAGGTAGTATACTGACTGTCATTATAAATGGTAAAAAAAAAAAAACGATGTGATCAAAAAAATTATCTTAAGATCGTTCACTGTTATGGTGTTAAGACGTTTGCCTTAAAGGCAATTGTGTGAAATATTACTTAATGAAAAAGAAAATACTTTAGTCAGTTATTGTAACGCAGATAAAAATAACGGGATGGTGTAGACAATCAATTGTAGGATTAAATTATTTAATAAAAGGGAGAAATACTTTGCGAAACACGACAACTGTTTTGAATGATTTATTGCTACATGTAGGAGAGAAGAAAGATTATTCAAAAACAATGAGGCTTACAAAAAAATAGTTTTCAAATTACAGCAACTTGCTACCTAATCACTCACTATGTAGATAAAAAAATTTATTCAGTATCTAATAGAAGTTCAAAGTATTTAGTAATTCATGAGCGCAACTTTTTAAAGAAAAATGTGGCATTATTTTGTTTTGTTTTTTCAGATCAGTCATCTTATCCCATGCTCCGGCGACAGTGAGTGAAGGACTTTTCACAGATCGATGGTGTGGTGGAGGTGATTGTCAGTTCTAATTCGGAATGTTTTCCAAGTTGAAACCTACTCCTCAGACCCCTCAAGAAACCAATCCAATAACTCAGTATTTTGATATTGGTAAACAAGTGGCCAGTGCCGGACCCGAACTCGTCTGGAAAATACATGAGGCAGTACGAAAATCAGACAAAAGGGTAAGCAAATCTTATTTTAAGAGTATTTAATATTCAAATTTCAATTTTGCAAATCGACCAATTTTCAGAATATTTATTATTTTATTTACTGAAATATAGAGCACGGAATTGTTTTAATGATATTTTTCAAAAATTTCATAAAATCTCGAGAATTTCAATAACAAATTAACAGATGTAAAGTAGCTGTCAAAATAAAGTCTAGTACATATATGATGCATCAGCTGATTAATCCAATTTTTTTTGGGGGGGCAAAGGGGATATAATTAATCTGAGACTGAATTCTAAGGATTTCTCTCGTTTCATCCTTCTAAAAACAATTTTAGTGATTCTCGATTATCGTGAACTCCCTTGGAATTAACATGATATCCTAAGAAAATAAAACAATTTTTTTTCTTGCCTAAACCATTTTTCAAAATTTAGTTCATCTCGTGAAAACGTTGGCGTGTCAATGCAGCATTTTACGTTTTCAAAAATTATATCTTTAAACTTTTACTGGATTTAAAATCTCGGATTTTTTTAATCTTTTTAAATATACATAAATTCAGCTTTTAATGCGTAATTCATTGGTAAAAGACGTTGCAAAACGACAGTGAAGGGCTGAAAATACTCAAATTAAACAGCAGTTGCCAGAAATACTACGGAATTCTGGGAAATTTCCATGACAACAGGAAGTTTAGATCAAAGAATTTCCGTCTATTTTCGTGTTAGAGTGAAACCTTTTCCGTAATTTGGGGGGGGGGGGGTGGACATGTCCGATATTTCACTGAAGCACAGAATGACTACAGACTGCTAAAAAACTACATACTGCAGAGTTGTACTACTACCCAGCTAAAATTGAACTGCAGAAAATCTGCAAAAAATGCAGTCTGTGGCAAACTGTTGATTTCGACGATTCCATTACAGAATTTCTGAGGTCGATACAACTTCAAAATCACTGCAGATTATAAACTGCAGTAATTTCGAAAAAAATTTATTGTATTTTTCCTTCTTTTAGTGGCGCCATCTATGAGCCATCTTAGCATATTTATCTGTTAATATTTTAGAAAATATTTTCTCCGCCTGCCGAGATTGGGTTCGGACTGACGGTCTCATGTCTAGAAGTCGAGTGTTATGTCCATTCTGCCGCAGAGTCTTGGTAGTGAATAGATTGCATGGGGTCATACGGGGAAGTTGATCAGATAAGCAGTATTTTTTCGTTGGTAGGTAACTTGAGGTTGGGAAAGATGGGATTTTGAGGTGAATATTTAATTACAAACGCTTTGTGCGTGTGTACTTCAAAATTAATTTATTATTTAAATTTGTGGAATAAATATTATTTAGATAAAGTATTAATTTAGGAAATATATTTTATATATTAAATGTGTTATATATTTTTAACCTTAAAAAATAATACATAGCAACTTATTAATAAAGAGTATAAAAGTGTATAAATTATTAATAAAGAGTATGTTTTTATAAAATTAGATTTTGAGAATTACCCTGTTTTATTAAGAGAATTTTGTGAAGGCCTCTGTTTCATTAATAGGAATATTATGAAGAGACCTGTTTCATTAATAATTTTTCCTGAAGGGTCCTGTTTATATTTTTATAGCTTGTAAAACAATTTTAATTTAATTTTAATAATTAAAACTTTTATATAAAATAAGAAAATCAGTTATTGCTTTTTAAATGAATAGCGAATTAAAAACAGTAAGATGAATTAATTAGCGAACTAGTTTTTTTCTGTTTTATTATTTTTTTTAATTGTGAAGGGGGCTGTCTATATTTTTATAGCTTGTCAAGTAATTCTAATTTAATGTTAATTTTAACGTACATTTAAACGTACGTTTTAAATAATATAATAAAAATAATTGTTGATTTGTAAATGAATAGCTAATTTTAAAAAAAAAAGTTGAATTTATTTGTGAACTCGATTTTTTTCTTTCTTCGATTAAGTTTAAAAGTAAATAATTTCAATGAGCGACTTGACAGAATTATTTTGTTATATTATTTTTATAACTAGTTAAATTTCTCAGGTGCTCAAATTAGGTCATAAAAATAAAAGTGTTGAAAACAGTACTAATTATTATTAATAAAATAAATTGTGAGTCATACAACAATATCGACAACTTAAAAGCTTTACCATCACTTTTAAAACTACGCGATAAACTACAGAAAATATCACACAAGCCGTCTATAAATTAAGTTATGTAAAATTACCTCACCCTAAATACAGTTAAAGTGCAGATACATCAGAAAATATAGTTCTGAATTAATGACTGTAAAATTACTACAAATTTACTGCAATATTACTTCAGATGTAAAGTGTCATTATATTTTTTTGTTTATGACTTCACATAAACTACAGTTTTTTTGCAGATAAGCTCACAGTATTTTTGAAAATAATTACTGCAAAATTATTTAACATTTGCTGCAAAATAACTGAAGTATTTTTACATTCGAGAGTGCACTACAGAAAATTTACATTTGACTGTAGAAAAACTTCAAAATTACTTCACTTCTGTAGAAAAACTGCATTCTATTTTTAGCTGGGACTAACACAATAACTGTGAATCCTATGTAAATTCTGGGATATTTTGATTTGATTTAAGAATTTTAATTAATTTTTAGCTAAGATTGTTAAAATTTGTATGATTTGAGAAAAGATGGAAAAATTCGTAAATTATCAATCCTTAATAAGGGAGTAATATGTGTTTTATGGCATATTTATTTTTGCAGTCTACCTAAAGTGTAATTTTGTGTTTAAGTTTTCCCATAAGTTTATATGACATATTGCGATCAGGATCGGGTAAATGTGTTTTGTAGGAGTCGTTGTTGTAAATAAAATATTGCTTTCACCAAAAGAAGTCTATTGAAGAAATTCACGACTTTTTTCTCATTAAAAGCTTACAGATTCTACAATTCGTGCATCTCTATAAACTTATAAGTCATTGGGAGAATATATTCAAAACGACCCTCATTTTCATCTGTTAACGGTTATCAATATTCTATAAGTGATTTCACGGACATTAAGTAAAACTCCCACAGAACGCAAGTAATTGAAAAATCTGAACTACCTCTTAACATCTAAAAGGGAAAGTACGGTATCTGAGAACACACTGTGTCGACTAGGCCTAATAAGATATTTTGATGAAGAAAGTTTGTATAAAAACTGATTTATTTGATAATGTTATCATAACTTGAATGTGGAAGGTATAATTTCATATTAATATAATCATATTAATAAGACAGGTTTATTGGATCGATGTATAAATGTGATCTGTAAGGCCTCAACTCATCTGTTATGATTAAATTTATTGCCACCAATGTTGCTAGTTAAATTAAATTATCGGTTATCCGAACTTTCACATACACGAGCGGTACCCGGTAATAACAGTTTCAGAAAGTTAGCTCTCTAGTGTACCTATAATTAACTTAAAATGTACTTTGAATGCACCAATTTTAATAATTACAAGTTTTCCATCAGTGTAATTTTGATGAGTGTTTCGGCCAATCTAAAAAAGGGCTTTCTTTAGAAAAGTGATTATACCGCATTTGATTGAATTGTCAGATAATTCAACAAGCATTAATTGGTTTAAGACAAGTAAGTGTAAATTATTTTCATTTTTTCCTTAAACATTCAAATAAAATTAATTGCAAAGCGTAATATGTCGCGTGATTTCAGAACCAAACTCTCCAATATTTCATATAAAGTTTCTTTCACATTTGTTTCTAAAAATGCAATCATATTTTCTACTAAAATAATAATTTGAAGCCCCGAATAAATTTCCTAAAAGAAATGCATTTAGTTTTTGCTTCTTATATTGCAGTTCAGTAATGTAAAACTATAGTGAGTGCAAAAAGTGCAGATAAAGAACATATATGCTTTTAAAGCACACGGGAAACAAAAACCGTTGAAATTTTGGAAGGATTTTTCATACATCAGGATTACGTAGTCCGTAATTAAATACCTTTTTTTGTAAGTAACATACTTCAAATGGATTTCATTGTATGCTTAATATTAAACCTGTTGTAAATTAACATTATTTCTTACAATTTTTCTATGAATGTAATAGTAATAAAACAAGTTTTAAGTGTACTGACTGACCACGTTTTGTGAGGAAACTTACCAACTGGAAAATACAAATATAGCCGTCTCGGATAGAGAATGAGGAAATCAGATTACCTGAGAGGTAAAGTTCCAACAGTTACTTTTAATAGAAGTTTCTATCTTATTTTAACACCTTATTCCTGTAGAAATTCTATCATAAGATGAAAATATTTGCCCCTGCGGTAATCGAGCGTAGGCTAACACCCCTAATAACTAATCGAGATGTATACCATTCCATTTTAATCGGTTGTACAACAATAGTGACCTTAGATTGAACGCAAAGAATTTAATATTTTGAATAGCATTTCTCTTTTCTTTCATATTCAAAATACTTTATAGTGTTATGTGAAAATAAATAAAAGCTGCAGTTTTTAATAACAGCGATAGACACTATTAGTTCATCATAGTATTAAAAATATATTTTCAGAAATTTTTTTAATTTATGTTTATATATATATATTTATATATATTCAAATCATTTTTAAATATAATTAACTTTCTTTTCCTATTCATAAAAATGTATTTTGAAATATTGCTGATACGTGTTACTTAGCATATTTCAAAGATTTATCAAGCGAAATGGCGTACAAATAATTTCTTAACTTTCTTGAAAGCATAATTGGATTTATCGGATTTTAAAAAGTCTTGAAAAATATTTCGCAAATATTGATGATCACTTAAGTAAGACGGCTCTATGAATAAAGAACTTAAGATGTTTACTTTTCGAAAATGGGAATTACTGATACGACATTACTTTTCAAAACAGATTTTTTTTTTTTTTGCTGCTGCTTGAGATATATAGTGAAAGTAAATACATGTCAATGAATGTCATTAAGTAAACGTCTAAAATGAAAAGAATGTAAACGAAATAAAAAGGAATAATTTGTATTTAATAAAGACGAGTAACTGTGAAATAGAGAAATGAAAAAAAATGCTGTACGTATGTCAGATAACAATTTTGAAACTATGTTTAGAATAAGTGTATTTTTTTTTATTGTAAAAATAATACGCATATTAATTCCTTTTTATTTTAAAAATACTGACCCAAGAAAAGATATATTTATATTTCAATTGCTAAATATGATATTTTTGTCGTTATTTATACTACATTTATGCAATTTTCTACTTACTCATATTTTTATTTTTATATATAAACAGGATAAACATATACATACATATATATGTAAGTATATGTTTCTAACACATACTAAATGAATATGTTTATTCTGCGCACAATACAAATTGGTTATAAATAAATAAAATTAAAATAAAACACTAATCCTTATTTTTTTTTAAAGTCCTCCTAAAGGAAAAGTATAATATGTTACTGAAATTAACAAATATCACATTTTTAGGAGTTAGAGATAAAGTTATATGATTATTTAATAACACCAGAAACTAGAAATGTAATTGATAGTTTAGAGCTTTAAGGAAGCTCATGACATACTATTCTATTAAAAATTCAGTTAAATTCTAAAAAAATGTTTGAAAGAGTAAAATCCTTAAGTTGAAAGCTAATAATAAGAAATAATTTCATATAATGTTGATTTCCTTTATATAAATTAAAATGATAATAAATATACTGTAAACGGGGACAGAATTGTTGAGTGGGGAACTGAGTACTAGTGATTTTTTTTTATAACGTTACACTCTTGGTTCAGTACAAGTACAAACACTTGTAGGTATATCTACTCTCATTATCTATCACTCATATCAATTTTATTTGTCCAGAACCAAGAAGGTAGAGTTATGAAAAAATAAATAAAACACAACTTCCCAATTAGCCCTATTCCCTAATTCTTCACGTTTACTCTACTTAGTATCTTGTGACATTCGCCGTAGAGCTTTGTTCAACCATTGCAATGTTGCGTGACTGTTGCAGGGAATCGTACAAAAGATTACAAAGTACACATTTATTGCTGTGGTGATTAGAAATGGTGGATCCAATGTTCACTTTTAAAAATATATAATTTCAGTGTTAATGCCCAGCTTATACACATATCTAATAAATGAACTCACAGCTCAAAACTAAAGCACACAATTCACAAATTTCTGAAACTTTTTAAACACAAGTCAGTTGAATTTACACGTTTGTATAAAACTCTCAACGGTACAATATAAATAAAATAAAACTTCTCAGTCGATTCACAATTCGGAAGTTACAATATACTTATACGAATACAATACCGAACATTAAAAGTTTGTTAAAGTAACGTAAAAAAGAAAATCATAAAGCTTCATAAATTATGTTAAAATATCAAATAAAAAGAAAAATTCTCAACTGAAGGAACTATTTAATAAACAAAACCTTTAACATTTTATTATTTTTAACACTAAATCGCACGATATGTCATTTTGACACACTGTTGTAGCTAGAAGTGTTGTGGATACCATTATTTTCTTAATTTTTTTTTTTTTTTTTTTTGCATTCTTTAATAGCAGACATTCTGCCATTGAATGAGGTGAAATTGACTTTTCTAAAATATTGGTATCCATAAAAAATCCCCTGGCTACACCACTCTGTCGAAATGACACCCACCGGCTTTCTAGTGTTAAACCCATTGTCCGCTTAGTTTGTAAAAACTAGATTTGAAGGCAAATATAATGTTATTATTTTTTGTTATTTTTTGTTATATCTCTGACTCATGCAATTTGTAATAGTGAATAACTATCATCATCAGTTAGAAAATATAAATTAGACGATGCACAGTGGGGCGTTTTGAGGATCTAGGTGGACAAAATTATTGCGTTGAAGTTTAATTAGGTTTTGCTGGGTTTTCGAATGTATTAGTAATAAAATAACCAAACAGTGATAAATATTTAACCTATTTAATTATTTATATTATTATTATTATTATTATCATTATTATATTATTATTATTATTATTATCATTATTATCATTATTATATTATTACTTATATTATTATTATTTTTTAAATTATAATATTGTATTGTCATTGAAACTACACATGTATTCAAAGTTTCAGATCAATCGGATAATTAAAAGTGATGAAAATTGACTTGCAAGATTTGAATTAAACACTCAGACACACACTTCAAGTTAATATAACTTAATGATTCGCAAACTTTCGCAGGAGCTGTCTTAAGTTTTCAATACTTTAGGAATGGCACTTTAATTTAAAAAAATGCTTATTGCTTAATAATGCTTAATACTGTATTAAAAGTCAGGATGAAGTTTGAAAACAAGATGGCGCTTATTTTCAAACAACAATAGGTTAAAAAGTGTGACAAACATGTGACATATGTCCAGTAAACACCTGCTTTCAAATAAAACAGAAAAGTCATGACTTGCTTTCGAACTTACAGAAAAATAATGCAACTGTTGAAAGTCTCTCAAATCAACTGCCGGTCGTAGTTTTTACGGTCGTAGTTAATCGACACATCGGGTTTTTTCGACAAAACTCATACGGATCTCGACAAAAGAGACATTCAGCTACCAGTATACGCGGTCTTGTTAAATTCCGAGATAATCGGAAAAATGAATTTTGTCCACCTAGATCATCAAAACGCCTCACTGTGCGATGGTTTGAAAATATTGATGGACTCCTTTTAAAGAAAAATTCAACATCCCATTTTTTCACTGTTATATAATGCGAGAAAAATTACCTTTCTAGGCTTTCGAAGGAAACATTTGTTTTTAGCGAAGAAAAAGCTTGAAATAATGAACGCAATTCAATTAAAGAAGCAATAAGATACATCATAACAATTGCGCAGCTGACAATATTTTTTTATGAAAAATGTATTGGTTAGTCTTAGGAAAATAAGCTTCATATGTATTTGTCTACTAAATTATGTAAAAATGTTAAGGGAAAAAGCGATTTCTATCCAGTAAAGAAAATGCGGATATTGTGAAAAACTTTCCACATTACAAAAACCAAGAAATTCAAACCTGGAATCACGGGTTAAAGAACATACTGCATGTTGTATAACACGTAGGGAAAAAAACACTTTATTTGAAAAAAGTAATAATTTTTTACATTTAATATATGTTTTTGTTTCCCATTAAGAACACCAAAAACAATTCTTATATGAAAACTACCAATTATTCAAATAAAGTTTTTAAATTTATTAAATGCAATAATTTCGTATTAGCCTCATGCCAGGGGTTAATAGCCGAAGAAATCGCAAAAAATTTCTCTATTTACAACATTATTTTTGATTATGATTATTTTAGTGTGCAAGCACGTAGTTCAGCGTCTCCGTTAAATTCGTGGTTTATTTATTTTATTTATTTATTTATTTATGAAATTTTAATTTCGTAATACTATACTAGCCTGAAACAAATGCTGAGCTTTTTATATTATTTTTTTAAGTGCAAACGGGTTAATCTTTCGTGGTCGGTCTACACGCGATAAAAATAGATTTTTAAAAAATCAAGCTTGAAAATTATTTTAAATACCGTAAAAATCATTAAAGTGAGGTACAGTTTTCAGACAAGTAGCACTTGAAAGTACTAATTTTTTTTCTATTCGATGGTGTAACACTTGGAATTGTACGATTGATATAAATTGATAAATTTGCAAAAAATGTGAAATAAGTTGGTCGTGTCGTTTCCACCGTCGATATGACGTCAGAGTTACTCACGGACATATTTTTCGTTTATAATATATAATTACATATTCTCTCATTTTGAAAACCAACTGTCCTGCTAATTTGTAAATACATTATTAAACAAGTATGTTTAATATTTTCATTTTAAAAATTGCTGTTATCCTTACTCACTCACAAACTTTTCGACAGTGAAATACATTTACTATTATCAGTTAGGAAAAATGAATGAGACAAAATTTTGAAATTATTAATGGGTATTTGAAAGCTTCTTTTAAAGAAACGTTCTCCAACCCATTTTTACAATATGGGACAATGCAAGAAAATTATATTTCTCCTCTTTCGAAAGAAATGTTTGTCGTTAAGGAAGAACGCAATTCAATTTAAGAACCAGGATGATAAATCGAAATAATTGCACAGCTCGCAATAAATTTTTAACGAAAAATACGCAGGTAATTCTTTGGAAAATGAGCTTGACAGATATTAGTTTAGTCTGTGACAATCAAAGTTATTCAATAAATCATTCTGGATAAAACTGATTATAAAACCATTCCATTACATAATTTACGAATTCTACATTTGCGAATACAAAGTTTAAAACAAAAAATAAATTTTTACTCTTTTTGATTTCAACAATAGAATTATTACACAAAATGTAGAAAAATCTTTAAAGGATGAACGCAATTCAATTTACAAACCAAGAAGATAGACAGCAAAAACTGCACAACTCACAAAAACTTTTAAAGAAAAAGATACTGATAATGCTTACAAAAATTAGCTCAATATATATTTGTTTCCTCTTTTCTAATCAATGTTATTCAATAACCCTTGTATTTTAAACTCCTTTTTGAAGCATTGTATAATATACGTTTTGAAATGCTATAATTCATTTTGTTGGAATTTCAAATTAGCTAATTAAAACTTTAAAATAATAATATTGTCTTTCAGTTTGCATGTTTTATTTCAACAATAAACTCCCACCAAAATGTAAAATAAAACTTTAAATGGTTAATGCAATTTAATTTAGGCACCACGAAGAAAGATCGCAAGAAATACACTTCTCACAATATGTTTTTAATAAAAAATATGATGGTGAATCTTTTGAAAATTAGCTTGACATATTACTTTATTCTGTAACAATCAAAGATATTCAGTAATCATTCTTTTTAAAACTGAATGTAAAATCATTCTAGAGTACATTTTAAAATATAATGGATTATTTTGAAGAAATTTTAAAATTTATATTGCAAAAAAATAGTTTAATGAAATTCTATAAAATAACCTTAAATTAAAAAAAAATCCTTAAAAATACGAAAAGATTACTGGCGTAAGAGATGCTAATAGTATTTCCGTAATTTTCCGAGAAAAAAAATATAATATGTAATTGATGTCATGAATGTGTCGAAAAGTAGTGAGTATGGATTTGGGAATAACATTGACAAATAAAAGTACTAAAAATTTTGTTAAATTATCCTTTTCACTGAAAGCCATAATTAGCAAAAATACAGAAACAGCAAAACAGACTGACAAAACAATTTTCGTATTTTTTCTTATTTTTTTGCAGTGTATCTTCCTGTTTGTCATTTTGGTTTCAGCTTATTTATTTATTTATTTATTTTTTGGAGTGTATCTTTCAGTTTGTCATTTCGGTTTCAGCAAAAAACTACCGCAAAACGTTTTTAATAAGCAATTTTCCGCAATGCTTTTAAAATTATTTTAAGTAATTAATGAAATAGTGAAGTATATAAGTAATTAAATAGTAGTTAATTCTTTATTTGTTAAAAATATATTACAATATAATTGTAATCTTATAATGTATTTTATTTTTCCATGATGGTTCACACATCCTCGTTCTATTTTTGCTTTGCGGACTTGCAAATTAGCTAAAAATTAGTAATCTTTCAGAGAGTTTTGTCGCAATCCTCAAACATTCGTTTACGTTATAAGATGTGTTTTAAATTTTAGTCATTTTTAGGCATTGTACCTTTTCAATTTTAGTGTTATTTTTACTATCTCTAGGATTTAATTTTTTTTTATTAACCCACAAATTCTGCAATGTAATTAATTAAGAGAAACGTGTTATGCTAAATGCTGTAATAGTAAAATGCATTTAGATTGGTATTGCTCAATTTCAACTTGTTTTTCAATGCTGTTTGCATTATCCAGCTGTTTGCAATTTTGCAATATCCATGCAATATGTATTGAATTTTATCTAAGCTTTAACTTTCTGTGAATGAATTTTGTAAAAAGTTAATTTTGTTTTCACCATGTTTTCGAATTTTGAATAAACAAATCCATGAATCAAGCGTAATTATGTCTCAAACGAAAAGAAACCAGGACTATATAATGTAAATGGACACGCATACTGGCAGTTTTTTTTTTTTTTTTTTTTTTTTTGCTGTTTACATTACAGATACATATAAATAACAATTGAATAATTGAAATTGTTTACAGTTTGAACATATTTTTGCAGCATTTACTCAAAATCACGAAAATACCACATGCCATTACATCAATGACTTCAAATAAAACGAAAACAAAAGCTCAAAGATTCCATACAAATTGTACATATTTTTTGTTTAACTTGTTACTTATTTATTTATTAACAATAATCGCATAACAATAATCCACCATCAATTATAATTTCCAAAAATTTTTCATATTTTTTGTTTAACTTGTTACTTATTTATTTATTAACAATAATCGCATAACAATAATCCACCATCAATTATAATAGATTGGTGATGATTAAATGTTAATTTTTCATAAATTTTCATAATTAAATAATATTTTTTAATAAAATAATCATTTATAATCATTTGCAGATATCCTAATATTCCAGGAAACATAGAGTATATAACTATAGTTTTAAACTCTGGGAAGTGCAGACAAACATTGTGGTACCACATTTATTAAAATCCCTCCACTCTTTTCCATTTTATTAGTGAATAAATAATCTTACACTGTAAAATAAAATTCGGTTGATTACCAATAGAATTTTCGAATTTTGACGGACATTTTTTCTCTGATGAACTGATTTCGTGAATGAGTCAGAAATTAACAAATATCGATTTAAGAATATCTTTGACAGATAATAGTGCTAAAGGTCTTCGTTTATCGTTTTTGCTTTAGACTTCGGAATTTTTTACATCATATTTACACTGTAAAAGGAATGTCCGTATTGTGATAGTAAAATGTTAGTAGGCTTGGGGATTTTTTTATGTTTTGAAGTATAATTATAAAAATAAATCCCACAACTCTAGAAAAAATGAAAAGCTACCATTATCTGTCAAAGATATTAGCAAATCTATGCATTTTGACATCGCTTTCATCGAAAAAAAACCTCATAAGTGCGGAAATCGTAATTGCAATAAAATATTTTTTTTTACACTGTACGCTGTAGACGTTTAAAAATATTACCCTCCATTTGTGCGCGCAATCGGGAAAATAGTTTGTAGTAAGGAATGTATTATGATTTTTTAATAGTGTTTGATGTCGTTTACAGCGCTCTCGTTAAAAGCGTTTATTATAATGTGGTAAAAACTTAATTTTACTTTTTCAGTTTCATTATAAAAAATAATATTTTTTGTTTTCTTTAGGTTGTATTTTCATTAGGTTAAGTGTTATATAGCGGTTGAAAATGAAATGACAAATTAGAATTTTCAATTTTTACGAAGAGTAAAATTTGAGAAATTAAAGAAATGAAATTAAAGAGTAAAATTAAAGGAATAAAATGTTCCATTTATTGACAAGTTTAGTTATAAATCAAAAATAAAACTGTCGTTTTAATAAAAATATTTTCAACAAATAACTAATAAATTTTCCAATTTCATATCCAGCCTACTGTTTTTCCACGAAACTCTATTTTTTTTTCGAACTGGGTATTTACTTAACACACACACACAAATATATATATATATATATATATATATATATATATATATATATATATAAAGTATATGTTTCAAATTAAAGTATATGTATTATATTTTAATCTGCACGATGTAGTATTGATGTTTTATAATTATGTTTATTATTTGGCGTAAAACATAAATTAGTGTTAAGTGAGAATGTTTATATGTTAATTTTTTATTTTAACCGTAGTATATTTACAAACACTTTCATTTGAATATATGTTGTTCATTTGAGGCATCCCCCATTTCTTCTACGATTACAAATTATCGCAACAGAATTCAACTTATAAGCGCTGTTATACTACAGAAATAATATTTAAAAAGTAGATGATAAGAGGAAAAATTATCTTGTGAAAAATTAACCGATAAATAATATTTAACTTCTGGCATGGACAGATAAATCATTTAACACATCCTAAGAATTAAAGCCTGCTAAATTATGATGAACGAGATAGTTTCAGTGATTAAGATATAGACAGTCTAAACCGTATATTAAACAGTTGTAAAATCTTTTCGACTGCATTATCAGATGTGAAGAAATGCTGTTTTGTTTTCAGGGATTTAGTTTTAGAATATGCCGGATTTCCTGTCATAATGACTAAGCAAACTATTTTTTAAAACCATCACTTTCAGCTTTAATATTCGTTATTTCAAGGAAAACGTAATTTATATATTGCAAAATACTACAAAGGTTTTATTTACTACATAGGTTTCCTACAAAGGTTTTATTAAATCATGATCTCCCTTACAACAGGTGATTCAAAATAGTTTGCAATCGCGATTATATTTTAAAAGCATTAATATCCGTTTTATAAATAAAAATTTAATTTATATATTGAAAAGAAAACCAAATTTCCAACAAAAATTTTATTAAATCGTGATCACCCTTTTACCAGGTGATTCAAAATATATGAAATGGCGATTATATCTTATATGATAAAAACATACGTTCGATTTGTAATTACAAATTTGTACAAATCTAGATCAGGTATGGCATTCATCTTACACGAGGCTGTATATTAAAATCAGAAATTTAATTATTTATACATCACCCTTTTCCTATAATTCACATTTAGAAAAATATTACCCTGCGTCTACGAAGACATTAACGAACTCCATTCATTTATGAACAAATCTCACCGAATGTGCTTTCAATTTTATAAATTTTCGGCGTTTTCCGGCAGTAAAAAAGCATATTTCTGTTTTCCGCAAAAACTAGACAAACATTCCTGCCTATGCATCACAGTGTGTTCCAATATTAAGTGAAAGAAATGGGTGTACTAAATCTTATTTGATTTCGGATATGTTCTTTATTTCTTTGACTGAACACAAGGTTGAAAGTAGACATTAGATTAAATTAAGTGTTAGTTCCCTTGATTTTGTATTGTCGCCTTAAACTTATAGAGTCAGTTACGATCATATACTGACTGGACAAAAAATTAGTTACCCTAGCGAGTGAGCACAATGGTTTTATCATATCCATACAGATGTCGTTATAGTTGAGTAACAAGTAGAACTAAGCCTGTAGAACTGCTTTCTGATCTTAGAAGCAACGTGGAGTGAGTTAGTTGATGTGAAGTAGAGGAATAATACGTTAAAATTGGCAAATACATGGATGTGGTTGTGTGGAAAAAAGCTACTATCGAGTTGGGGCGGGCCCAAGACTACACACTGGGCCAAATTTCCAATTTGTTGGCGTATCGAAGCGTACACTCCGACGGGTCTAAAAGGTGCATTGATGGTTAAGAAATTCGGCATCAGAATTGTAGTCACAAAAGACCTTAACTCAGAAGAACCGGAGACGAGTGTCACGCCTTAACAATGAAAATATGTTTCAAATCCAACAGGAATTTCTGCAGTCATTGAATGAAGGCATATCCCAAACTACTCACGTGAAAATTCTGTGAAAGAAATTGCATGCAAGGAACATTTGGAGCGAGATGCATCGCATGAGGCTATTTCTCACAGTAAAACATAAAGTTAAACGTTTGCAATGGTCCAAAAAATATGTGGGCACTAGTTACCAGAAGGCATGAAATGTGGGCCAACGAATAGCAATTTTTTCGCTTTTTGAATGACGCAAGGTGTCAAATGTGGCAGTCAACCCGTAGTATGAGGAGATTGTTGCTCAGACCGTAGCTGATTCTGTGATGAATTGGAGGTGTTTCTTTTTCTCTGACTCTATCTCATTGATTAAGATGATAATAAACAAGAAGCAGGCATTCAAAATTTTCTGTGATCAGATGTTTCACTTCATTAAGCATTTTCATGATGAGTATGCGCTGAAAACTCCATATTTAAAAATGTCAACAGCAGTGATCAGAGCGCTGCATACATACTTGACTGATCTGATGAACACTCATGCAACCTATCGTACCTCTACTGTCCGCCAAATCACCTGATATTAAACCCATGGAATATCTGTGAGATTATTTGGAACAGCGCGTAAAACGCTTACATCAGAACCCCGCAATTTGGTGGCATTACGCGATGAACGTGTAGCGTAAAATGCATGTGGCATACCTATAAAATATTGTGGAACTCTTTCCATGCCAGTTGCAGGTGGTCTTAAAGGCCAGATGGAGTATTACATGGTACTAGACAGATTTGTTTCAGGGGATGACTAATTTTTTGTACAGTGAGATTAGATTCCTCTGATAGAGACTCTTTCATATTAAGTCATTTTGCATAACGCAGTTTTGCTTACTTTTATTTAATAAAAAACAGGACATTTTTTATATTTTATCATTTCTTGTTTCATTATTATGTCGCAAACATTCCCTGAGACAAGGTAAATTTTGAAATTTTGCAAGTGATGGATTTTCATTGGCCAGCACTATACATGTACGAAATTTTTATTTTGGATGCATTCAATGTCAGAAACTGTTTCATAACACAAAATAGCGTGTTGCTTTTAGATATTAAAGTTCCTGTTAAATCAAACATGTAAATGATCCATCATGGTAACAAAGAAATACTATTCTAAAATAAAATGTGATTTGTGTTTAATGGCATCATCGATTTGATCTTAATGCAAATGATTCAAAAACAACCAGGTTTATTTATTCATTGATTTAACCAGAACTGTTATGCATAACTTCACTGTTGCACAGTTAAAGCCATTGTATACCTCTTTTGAACCATATTTTAAGTGGTATATAATAAGGCAAAATTTTCTTCAAACAAAATATTTTATTATTTTCATAAATACCAATAACCAATCGCAGCATTCGGCAGTTACTCGAAATTCCTTATTACGACAGAAAAGGTGAAACGACAGCAAATATTTGAACGCGAGCTTAAAAAAACGACTTAGGTTTAAACAAATATTTTAAACCCACTCACAAGTTCTATTATACCAAGTTTATTTGCTTCGAAAATAATACATGGACTTACACTCAAGGTTATGTTTACTTTGTTCAAGAAAGGTACGTATCTTCCATTCAGTTTAAAAGAATGAGAGAGTTAGATTTTGTGTTTTACCTTCTCAAATGAAAAGTCTCTTTTTCCACTGTAATAAATAACTCCGTGAAAATATCTATTATTGTCAGTGTAACCCCATTCATTTCCAATTGTTTTCTTTAAAACTACCTAAAGATAAAGATAATTATTGATTCTTTAAATGCTGATAAACTAAAATATATATTCACACACATACATCAGTTTATATAATATTTAACATATGTGTAACTACGTTTTTCTAAGTAAGGAATTTGAAAGAAATTTAGAATCAGTAAGTTTAGCTACATGATGTCTACAAGTTAGTATATTCATTTTAAAAAAGTCCTTCCGGCCTGTACCGGGAGGAAAAGGTAGCTTTCCTATATCTTCGTTTTAAAATTTTAGCTAATGTTACACGAAAACAGCAAGTTAAAATGCAAAGAAAACGTTTAAAAAAGATTCGTTAATACTGAATTTGAATAAGAAATTCGCCAAATTATTCAGCAATAGCCAAATTGTCTTCATTTATGAAGACTTATTTTGGTCGCCAAATTTGGCGATATTTCGCCAAATGTCGCCAATTTTGTCGCCAATGTCGCAAATTTTGGCGCTAACGGGTATGAATATATAGTTTTATGCGTATGATTGGGAAAATTATTACAACATTGAAAGAAAATAATTTGCGAGTAATCGCGTTAATGTGCTGTTTTGTTTCAAAATGTCAGCCACCCTAGAATTTCAAACTGCTCAATCTCAGCCATTTTTTAAGATAGAGGTAAACCAAAAAATGCTCTGGAATCCTTGTATCAAGGCCTAAAACGTAATTAAAAAATAAATTTGAATTTTTAATTTTTTTGTATATTTATTTTAGTTTTAAATTTTTAAGTGGCCGCCATCTTGAAACAAAATGGCGGACCAAGCTGGCCAACAAACTCGGTCGAGACATTTACGCACACAATTAGTTTCATCAAAATTGATTTATAAATACGAGCGTTATCGTATGACATAGGTCAGATATATATATATATATATATATATATATATATATATATATATATATATATATATATATATATATATATATATATATATATATATATATATATATATATATATATATATATATATGGATATATCTATATATATAAATCAACATTTGAACGGAGGGTGGTTTTGGCGTCTGGGGGTCATGATCGGTGAAAATATATCGAAATTTTCCGGAACCGCTTTCCTCCGAACGGCTGCAATAGGTAGCTTTATACTTTTTTGTATTGAAAGCTACCTAAAACTTTAATTTACTATATAAAAGATGAAATTTTTTAACGTTAGCTGGAGTGAAATCCATTTAATTTTCTTGTAGAATAAGTTATAAAAATCAAATGTTATGCAAGAGATATTCTTTCCATTCAACAAAAATTAAATAAAAACTGGCGTTCTCAGTGACGAAAATAAACAAAATTCAACTAATCATAACCGGATTACATAGGATAAAAAAACGAGCATATTTACTACTAATATATGAAATAGATATAGAATCATATTTTATATTTCATAATATTATTCAAAAACTAAAACAGATGTATAAAGTAAAATCAAAAACTTGTAAGTTTACTAAAACATTTTTGTAAATACGTTTCTAGATATTCCTTGAGTTTTTTTCTACAGCAGTAGTAAAACATTCACTATAAATTTATAATATGCATTATTAAGAGCGGCCGCGAATTTTGTGTGAAATTTATCATGCTATGATGTGAATTATTACACTTTTTTATTTTCTGTAACCTAATCTGTATATGATATTGGATTACATTAAAGCTAGTATATTAATTATGTAATTGCAGTCAAGGAACACCGGATTACATAATATCATTTTTACTATGTTTTATACACATAAAAATTCCTTCAGGCTTGTACCGGTACAAAAAAGTAGCTTCCATATCTTTTGTTTTTAAAATTTTCGCTCAAATACACAAAACGGAAATGCGTGGAACCCGATTACAGATGATTCAATCCTAGTTTTATTTAATACTGAATTTGAATGAGAATTTTGCGAAATAAGTCAGCTGTATCCAAGTTGACTTCATTTATGACGAATTATTTTTTGTCGACAAATGTGGCGTTATTTCGTCAGATATGGCCAATATTAGCAAGAATTTCACGCTGGCGGATATCGCTATGTAAATTTAAATGTATGGTAGTGAGAAAAATGGTTACAAATTGGATAAATACGAGTGCAATCGCATGACAAAATTCAGATTGTTTCAAAATGTCAGCGACCTCAAGAGTCTCAGGCAATTGTTAAAATAAAGACGAAACAAAATATGCTCTGGAATATCTGTACCAAAGTTAAACACTTAAAGGGAAAATACTTTTTTAAATTTTTAAGATTTTTGCACATTTTTTTAAATTAAAAAAGTCCTTCCGGCCTGTACCGGGAGGAAAAGGTAGCTTTCTTATATCTTCGTTTTAAAATTTTAGCTCATGTTACACGAAAACAGCAAGTTAAAATGCAAAGAAACGTTTACAAAAGATTCGTTAATACTGAATTTTAATAAGAATTTCGCCAAATTATTGAGCAATAGCCAAATTGGCTTCATTTATAAAGACTTATTTTGGTCGCCAAATTTGGCGATATTTCGCCAAATGTCACAAATTTTGCCAATTTTGTCGCCAACGTCGCCAATTTTGGCGCTAACGGATATGAATATATAGTTTTATGCGTATGATTGGGAAAATTATTACAACAATGAAAGAAAATAATTTGCAAGTAATGGCGTTAATGTGCTGTTTTGTTTCAAAATGTCAGCCACCCTAGAATTTCAAACTGCTCTATCTCAGCCATTTTTTAAGATAGAGGGAAACCAAAAAATGCTCTGGAATCCTTGTATCAAGGCCTAACATGTAATTAAAAAATAAATTTGAATTTTTAACTTTTTTGTATATTTATTTTAGTTTTAAATTTTTAAATGGCCGCCATCTTGAAACAAAATGGCGGACCAAGCTGGCCAACGAACTCGGTCGAGACATTGGTGAGCTTAATACACACAATCAGTTTCATCAAAATCGATTAATAAATACGAGCGTTATCGTATGACATAGGTCAGATATATATATATATATATATATATATATATATATATATATATATATATATATATATATATATATGGATATATCTATATATATAAATCAACATTTGAACGGAGGGTGCTTTTGGGGTCTGGGGGTCATGATCGGTGAAAATATATCGAAATTTTCCGGAACTGCTTTCCTCCGAACGGCTGCAATAGGTAGCTTTATACTTTTGAGTATTGAAAGCTACCTAAAAATAATAAGTGGCCGCCATTTTGAAACAAGATGGCGGATGAAGTTGGCCAATGAACTCGGCCGAGATCTTGGTATGTTCTGTACACATGCTCAGTCGCATTCAAATCGGTTCATAAATTCGCGAGTTGCAGCATGACAAAAATCAGATTGTTTCAAAATGTCAGCCAACATAGAATTTCATAGTGCTATATTTCAGCCCTTTTTAAGATAAAGCCAAAACAAAATTGCTCCGGAATCCTTGTATCAGGATCTAACACTTAATGGAAACAAGTTTTTCCATTTATAAATTTTTGTCCATATTTTTGAATTTTTAAAAATTATCTTTTTATGTGGCCGTCATTTTGAAACAAGTTGGGAGATGAAGTTGGCCGACGAACTCGGGCGAGATCTTGGTATGTCCTGTGCACATCCTCAGTCCCATTCAGATCAGTTCATAAATACGGGAGTTACAGCACAACAAAAGTCAGATTGTTTCAATATATCAGCCACCCTAGAATTTCAAACTGCTATATCTCAGCCCTTTTTTAAGAGAAAGCCAAAACAAAATATGGTCCGGAATCCTTGCATCACGATCTAATACTTAACGGAGACAATTTTTTTCATTTGTAATATTTTGTCCATATTTTTGAATCAAAAAAAATAATAAGTGGCCGCCATTTTGAAACAAGATGCGCATGAAGCTGGCCATCGAACTCGGTCGAGACTTTGGTATGCCCTATACACATACTTAAACACATTCAAATCGGTTCATAAATATGATAAAGGGCAGATATATATATATATAAACATTTAAAAGAGGGTAGTTTTGAGGTCTGGGGATCATGATTGGTGAACATATACCAAAATTTCCTTGAATTGCTTTCCTCCAGTCGGCTGCAATAGATATATTTTTACTTATGTATTGGAAGCTACCTAAAAGAAAGTATTGGAATCGCTAAAAATTTCGACTTCTTTATTTGATTTATTCACACGTTTATGGATGTTCTTATCTAGATTTGACTAATTTTGGAACATGTCTGTCAGTTTGTCTGTATTTCTCTCAGTCAGTCAGTGTGTGACCGAATATTTCTGGTTGCTCCATCTCAAGAACTAATGCCAGGAATTTGTTCGAACTTCATATTCTGTTAGACCATTTACATAAACACATGATGATTAAGTTTCGGTGTATATCGTCCGACAAGTGGCGCTGCTATGCTGTGTTTTCCACGATATCGGCGATTGCTATATTTCAAGAACTAATGCACTAAATTTCACCAAACAGCATATTCTGTTAGAACATGTCTTTAATTAGTGCTAAGTAGGTTGAGTTTAATTCTCCCTACAGGTGGCGCTGCAATGCTGAATTTTTTGCAATTACCAGGATCACTATATCTCAAGAACTAATGTACGGAATTTCATAAAACTTCATTTCATATTCTGTTAGACCTTATAAATAGATGCTGAATAGGTTTGGGTGCATATCGCCTAACAGGGTGCTCTGTTGTGAGGCATTTGTAGGTGCGTTCGTAATTATATAAATACATAGCACCTATTTGTCGTCGTCCGGTTCGTCCGCATATAACAGCTCAAAACCTACCTAACCGAATTGTTTGAAATTTAATATATATAATCATTGCTGAATGTTGTTGAGTCATTTCAAATTTTATGAAAATCGAATCAAAACTTAAAAAGATATTAATAAAGTTTTCTTCATTCTATTAAATCCTGTCATACGTAATTAATTCAACGATATCCCATGATAGGTAATGATTCTAAGTTGTCATATTATTTCCGTATTACTGAATTTAAAAACCGAATTTGTATACTAAAATTGTTTCATTATAGCAATCATATAATCTACCGACAGATTTTTTGATAGATGTTTCCGGAGAAATATATATTAAATGGAAAAAAAGAGTCCAAATATGGATTTCAAGTTCTGAAATTTTCAGAACAAGTGTTAAGTTTCCATTGGAATTTTCAGTAAATGTCAACAAAAGATAAAATGTTGCCAGCTGTAAATGTACTTATTTTATTACGGATATGAATCATATCATAATAACAGACGATATAATTCATTATAATGCACAGAGGAAAGTATATACAACTAGGTAAATTATATCCAATGGTTGGAGTATCATAGTTGAGATTTTTCCAACAAAGCGAAAATATGCCGGGACCAGGACTCGAAGGTTCCCTAGGTTTGAGTCCTTGTCCCGGCATATTTTCGCTCTCTTGGAAAAATCTCAACTATGATACTCTTGGATATAATTCGTTTCACTGAAACTAGTTACATTACGAATGCACTTCATTTGTCAAGATTGACGTACAATTTCCAACTTGCTTAGATTACCGTGATAGGTACATCTCAAAAACTAATCCACGGAATTTCATCAAATCCTCTTAGATCTTCACATAAATAGATACTGATTAGGTTTAAGTGTATATCGTCCAACAGGTGGTCCTGCTGTGATGCATTTTTCAGGATTACTGTAATAGCTATATGTCAAGGACTAAAGCATGGAATTTTATGTGTATTTCCACAAACAGATGGCTCTACTCTGCTGTGCTTTCACGATTTTCGTGAAATTTCAAGAACAAATGCACAGAATTTCCCAAACTGCATATTCGGTTAGTTCGTGACATAAATTGATGTTGATTAGGTTTGGATGTACATCGCCTAACAGTTGGCGGGCGCTGCTATGCTGCATTTTTACGATTACTGGGATACTCTATCTCAAGAACTAATGCACGGAATTTCACCAAACTTCATATTCTGTTAGACCTTGACATAAAGAGATGCTATTTAGGTTTGGGTGCTTCTCGCCCGGCAGGTTGCGCTGATATGCTGTGTTTTTCACAATTTCCGCGATAGCTGTATCTTAAGAACTAATGCACGCAATTTCATCAAACTCCATATTCTGCTGGATATTGATATAAATAGATAAATTATTCATTTTTTACTTTGAACGCTTCAGGAAATATTTCTCGTTGGGTACACAATCAATTGATTCAGTTTAGCGAGCGTGGTTTGCAGCATTGTTAACTCACTTGTTATAACTATCATACACTTTTAATCGCATTGTCGCTAGAATCGCTCATTTTTTATGCCAACTTTTCACTGTGGACACGATTATGGAATATTAGCTTATACAGTTTGCAATGAACATTATACCTGTAGCTTATTTTCGATTGAGTAGAAATGCACAAAATTTTATATTTGAGGTTTTAGATGAAAACTTTATATGTTGATCTGCTATTAAATTTTAATACCCAACAACTTATTTTCATTCACTGAACATGAGAGCTATTAAGCTATTATTTATTACTGTTTATTGTTAATTAATTCTGTCTTAAACTCGAAGAAATGTACTATGCTTTATATTGATAATCGTTGATGCTATTATAAATTAATACATTAGAATATTATAGGAAATATTTCCTTTGGGGGCATTTCTTTTTTCGTTGCCTTTCAGCCGAAAGATGTATTTTATTATTTCTTATTATTCAATTCCTGTTCAAAAATAAATATATTTCTTTTTTTTTATTTATTATAATTGGATTCACATGAATTTTATTCTATTGCAAAAATATGTTTCTTCTTAAAAAAATGACTTTAAATATTTTTATAAATATTTTCTTTATTTTTTAACACATAACACTATGTAACATATTATATATTATATTCAGCAAAAATGGTATTACCTTTTGTTAAATTGCTTTACTTTCTAACATATTGATATTATACCGTTTTTAGAGCTTTCATGAGAAAAAAAATTAAAGCTATTTTAATCTTAAACTTCTTCAGATTTGGGGAAATTGAGAGAAATACTCTATCTCTAAAAACAACTACCCCCGTTCTTTGAAATTCCGAAAAAAAAAGAAACATCTAAGAAAGGAAAATAAGTCGGAAAATCTGGAGGCCAACCTCAAGTAAAGACCAGCGTATTTACGACAAAAATAAAAACAAAACAAACATCTTCGCTAACATTTCATCGATAGGAAATTAACTCCGGGAAGCCTTTTGTAAATAAATCAAAGTAAATTTTCTTTTCAACGGATAAAAAAAATAATCCGAAAAGAATTTTTACGATAAAAATGAGAAAAAAACAAAACAGATGCAAGGCATTTAAATTTGTTACAAATAAAATTTTTTGTGTCTGAAATTTTTGCAATGAAAGCTGAAAAAAAAATCTATTATCGCTTTAGAAAACAAACACGTTGCTGTTAAAAGATTGGACTAAGAATATTTTCACTTTAATTTCTTTTCATATTGTGGAGAAAATATTTTAAAACGGAGTACGTTAATTAATTTTTTCATAAAAATTGCATTATTTAATCCGCTTTAAGATTTTTTACGTAGTTACAAAACAACATTATTCACAGACACATTAAAAACTCTATAAAAATTAGTTTAGACATTTTGAAAAAGTTTGCGCGAAATTAAGAATGCCTGAAATCTTGATGCAATCATTCAAGTTCAATTTAAACTGCATTTACTGTCATGACATGTACGTTTCGAATTAGGATAATAATAGTTACTGCAGTTACTCGTGAATAGTGTACACTGTTTTTCAAAAAACTTAGGTTTAAAAAGCGGGGTGTGCATTATAAATGAAATACTCCCGAAAACTATATATATAAAAAAAAACATAGTTTCTCTAAATGAGGGGGTCCGAATGACAGTGGGGTAAGTCAATATTTAGTAATTTGAGAAATGAAGGATTTAGTGAAACTTGTCGTATTGCCGTTGCATTAAGTGATCCAACTTGTTTGGCCCTCTAGCAACTCCCTAAGGGAACTATGACTTATTTGACTGTCGCACTGAACAGAAATTAATATACGTTCAGTGAAAATATGGTTATGTAGAATTTTCAAATTTTGACTTACTCCACTGTCATTCTGACCACCTCAAATAACTGAATCAATTTTACGATCAAATAAGTAAGGTAGAAAGTAAAATAAAGAACAAATTGTACTCTTATATGCCTTAATTTGTGTATTAGAAACAAATAGGTTGCATCAATTTCTGGTGTCGATAAATACTTTAAAAGGGAAATGTGAGGTATTTATTGCGTCTTGAAACTAGAAATTTCAACAAAATGTAATGTATTTCTACGTACATACTCTGCACGTATCCTTGTACCATATTGTTATTATAAATATATAAATAGTTCATCACATTATTGCTATTGAGTGATTGATTATAAAAAGTCAAATTTTACCCAACCAGCGCGGTAAATCCGCGCGAATATGTTAATATTTTAGGGAACGAAAACGACCCTCATTTTCATCTGTTAAAGAATATCAATATTCTATAAATGATTTCACGGACTTTAAGTAAGACTCCCACAGCACGTAAATAATTAAAAATATGAAATACCTCTTAACATCTAAAAAGAAAAGTGCAGTATCTGAGGACGCACTGTGTCGACTAGGACTAATAAGATATTTTGATGAAGAAAGATTGTATAAAAACTTATTTGTTTACTTTCTATCATAACTTTAATGTTGAAAGTATAATTTCATAATAATATTTAAATAAGAAAGGTTTATTGGATCGACGTATAAATGCGGTCTGTAAGGCCTCACTTCACCAGTTAGGATTAAATTTATAGCAACCTTTGTTACTCGTTACATTAAATTCTCTGTTATTCAAAATTTCACGTACACGAGCGTTACCCAGTAATAACAGTTTCAGAAAGTTATCTCTCTAGTGTACCTAGAATAAACTTAAAATGTACTTTGAACGCACCAAGGTTTTCATCAGTGTAACTTTGATGAGTGTTTCAACCAATCTTAAAAGGGCTTTCTTTAGAAAAGTGATTATACCGCATTTGACTGAATTGTCGGATAAGTCAACAAGCACTAATTTATTTAAAGTGAGTGTAAAATAAATTTATACCTTAGACATTCAAATAACATTAATTTTCAAAACGTAATATGTCGCATGATTTCAGAACCAAACTTCCAATGTTTCAAATAAAGTTTCTTTCACATTTATTTCTAAAAATGTAATCATATTTTCAACTAAAATAATAATTTGAAGCCCCGAATAGTTTTTCCTAAAAGAAATTCATTTAGTTTTTGCTTCTTATATCGTAGTTCAGTAGTTTAAAGCATTAGTGAGTGCAAAAAATGCAGATAAAGAACATATGCTCTTAAAACACACGAGAAACAAAAACCATTGAAATTTTGGAAGGATTTTTCATACTTCAGGATTACGTAGTCCATAATTCAATACATCTTTATTTGTAAGTAACATACTTCAAATTACTTCCATTGTATGCTTAATATTAAACCTGTTATAAGTTAATATTATTTCTTTCAATTTTTCTATAAGAGTAATAGTAATAAAACAAAGTTTAAGTGTACTGACCGACCACGTTTTATGAGGAAACTTACCAACTGCAAAATACTGACGAAAAACCGTCTCGGATAGAGAATAAAGAAATCAGATTACCGGAGAGGTAAACTCCCAACAGTACCTTTTAATAGAAGTTTTCATCTTATTTTCACACCTTATTCCTGTAGAAGTTCTATCACAAATAAATTGAAAATTTCTATTCGGTTTTACTGGTAGGAGTTTGACCCTGCTGTAATCGAGCATGGGCTGACACCCCAAATAACTATTTTAATCGATGGTACAGCAATAGTGACCATAGATTGAACGCAAATAATTTACTATTTTGAAAAGCATTTCTCTTTTTTTTCATATTCAAAATACTGTATAGTGTTATGTGAAAGTACATAAATGCTACAGTTTTTAATACCTGCGGTAGACACTATTCGTTCATCATACTATTAAAAATATATTTCCAGAATTTTTTTCATTTATGTTTATATATTTATTTATATATATTCAAATTGTTTTTCAAAGATAATTAACTTTCTTTTCCTGTTCATAAAAAAAATATTTTGAAATATTACTGATACGTGTTACTTAGCATATTCCAAAGATTTATCAAGCGAAATGGCGTACAAATAATTTATTAACTCTCTTGAAAGCATAATTGGATTTATCGGATTTTAAAAAGTCTTGAAAAATATTTCGCAAATATTGATGATCACTTAACCAAGACGGCTCTATGAATAAAGAACTTAAGATGTTTACTTTTCGAAAATGGGAATTACTGATAAGACATTACTTTTCAAAACAGATTTATTTTTTTTTTTGCTGCTGCTTGAGATATATAATGAAAGTAAATACATGTCAATGAATGTCATTAAGTAAACGTCGAAAATGAAAAGAATGTAAACGAAATAAAAAGGAATAAATTAGTATTTAATAAAGACGAGTAACTGTGAAATAGAGAAAAAAAAATCTGTACGTATGTCAAATAAAATTTTTGAAACTATGTTTAGAATAAATGTATTTTTTTTATTGTAAAAATAATACACTTATTAATTCTTTTTTATTTTCAAAAGATTGACCCAAGAAAATATATATTTATACTTCAATTGCTTAATATCATACTTCTGTCGTTATTTATACCACGTTTATGCATTTTCCTACTTACCCATAATTTAAGACGATCAAATAAGTAAGGTAGAAAGTAAAATAAAGAAAAATTTTACTCTTATATGCCTTAATTTGTGTATTAGAAATAAATATGTTGCATCAATTTCTGGTGTCGATAAATAATTTAAAACACAGTTTAAAATGAAATAAATATAGGGAAATGTGAGGTATTTATTGCCTCTTGAAACTAGAAATTTCAACAAAATGTAATTTAATTGTACTACATACTCTGCACGTATTCTTGTACCATATTGTTATTATAAATATATAAATAGTTCATCACATTATTGTTATTAAGTGATTATTTATGAAAAGTCAAATCATCCGATTTTACCCTACCAGCGCTGTAAATCCGCGCGAATATGTTAATATTATATTGAACGAAAAGGTTTAACTTTTCATATAAATAGTGACGATATATTTTACTGAGGAACTAAAATAATAATATTTCAATTATAAGCCTAATGATTTAATATTTAATGACCAAAAGAAATTTCCATTAAATATCTATTAAAGTTTAATTAATAGTAGAAAAGCCTTATCAGCTTTCTAAAAATCCTAATCACACCTCTTCTTGTAGTTTTGAGTGTTTTTTCTTTCAGCATTGTTTACGGGCTCTTGAATTATTGTTTTCCTCTATCCTTTTTCATCTCATGTAGGATACCCGATTTTATTCCAACGGAAATGACGGTCGCATAACAAGAAATAAAATTAAGTCTGCAAATGCTAGCAACACTTTCATTGCGGGAAATAAATATTTACTAAATATGCTACAAAATATAATAAAAAAGTTTTAATAACTTTAAACGAGTTCATATTTAAGTTTTTTGAAATCTAGCAAACATTGATCAAATAAACATCCCAACACGGAAGCTACACAAATACCAGTATAGAGATACTATAATGGCTACTTCTTCCTCTAGTCTAGAGCTAAGTATTTCAATATTTAGCTACTAAAGGGCTGCTCAAATTGAGTCCAACTGAGGTATCGGGTTTTCATCCGACTGTACGGTTTTACTTCAATTTCCCTTATATATTGCTTAAACATACATTTATGGTATATTATTACGAGGGCAAAATATAGTCGAAACAAATACGGTAATTTAGGTTCGAAAAAAACTGTGAGTCAGGATATGTACAAGGTGTTTTTTCGATTTCCAGGAGTTTCTGCTGTTAAAATACCATGATGATCAGCATGCACAAGAATTCATTTTCTGTTGTTTTTTCATCACAAAAAATGTGTGTGCATTATACACGAGTGCGCATTATACATAAGTAAATACTGTAATCAAAAGTAACTACTTGTTATCATTTAAATGTAGTATTTTTCACACTTTAAACATTGCTGAAACGTGTTTATAAATTCGGTTTGTCTGGCCATTTGTCCGTGCTCTAAGTCTCTTAAATATACGCCTACTGCAATGTCAATTTTATACTTTTTTAGGTTCACTCTAGAATGTTCCTTTTGAATATGAGGAGGCATTTAGAGTTCGTTTACCGGCACAGACAAAATAATTCCGTTTCATTATGATTGAATGCGTAAAACTCGTTTGTGGTATATTTCAATCGTGTTACAATTCAAACATAATGACATTGATATGCATTACTTAGTTAACCTACAACATGCTTTATGTAGAGTATGGAAAAAGTAGAATTTTTAGTTCGTTTACAGGGACGCACAAGAAAATTCCGTTACATTACCCTTTATGGATGAAACAAGTTTTCGATGCATTTTAATAATGTTACCTACTTCAAACTTAATGAAATTGATATGGGTCATTGAGGTACAATACGCAAGTTTTCTGTAGATTATAGAGTACATAGCATTTATCGTTCATTTAGCATAGACGCTCAAAAAATTCGGTTAGAAGACTGAGTATGGTGATAATTGCTGGAAATGCATTTTCAGCTGTGATATGTATTTTTAGACCTAATTAATTTATAGTACATTAAGTGTATAAATTTTGTAGTTCTCATACAGTGCTGCACGGAATAATTAGAACATATTGCCGGATATGGACAACAATTGCTGAATATAGATTTTTACTGAGTTATGTTTATTTTAATAGATTATTTACGTATATCGTTTCATTGTGTGAAAAAACAAAATATCTAAAGAATATTCTGTTAGTGCTGGGAAGTGTTTCATAATATATGCACAATGCATTATTTTTTCATCTTATTTAAGTATGATACAATTACATTTATTATATAGAATGACTAACATTACTAGTACAAATATTTCGGAGAGATATAAAGCATCTAGACTAACACAAATCCTTACATGTTAAAATTCAGGCATATTTTTTTTACTATGAGCGATAATTTCTGAAAATGCATTTATAAAAGTCATGGAAGGTAGTACTAAGATACCTAAAAGTTTAGAGGAGATAGAATAAAATAGGACAAGCACGAATCAACATAAAATTCATGGCCGTAAATTAGCACTAGAAGTAGATGACTAAGTTCCATAACTATTTTATAAAGGGACATTTTAAAGCTTTTCAAAACTTTAAAATTTGTATTTTAAACTATATAATTTTTGTCCCAGAATTTAAATGTAATAAATGATTTAAATCAGAAATTACAGAAACTGCAGTCCCCAAATTTGAGGAAGTTTTGTCACGTTAGAGCAGGCATGTCAAACTCGGTTACTGCCACGGGCCAAATTTAGCATTATATATAAAGCCGCGGGCCACATAAAAAATAGAAAATATTGTACCATTGCACAGAGTAAAATTTGTATGTACAAAGCACACCCATGTAAAAGAAATATTCACGTAAAATTCCAAAGTTATTACTATTCATAGTTTATTTTATCTTTTTTTCCGAAAAAATACTTGACATTACATTTTATTAACCAAATCTACAAAATGTAATTCAATTTTCTAAATTGTATTTATTTTAAATTTGACGCTGGTCTGTTAATCTTTATCTAGCAAAACCATAGCTGTCAATTTTCCGGATTTCTGGATTATTTTCCGAAGTAATATTGAATAAAAAACCTATTTAATAAATTGTGTCTTGTATCTATGAGCTACTATTTGATTTCATTTATTAAATACATTTTCTGGTTCAAATTATGTTTATATAATTTGAAAAATAACAAGAGGTGTGCAGCTACGCAGTGATATTTTACAAAAGTGCATTACTGAATATAGCTAATATATACCTAACTGCACACTATAGTTTAAAAAATTGGTCGATTGATAAATAATTACAGAAATTTGGAAACTCCATACATTTTTGCTCTAATATGGAATCGCACTGAAATTTGATTAATTGTAGTAATAAATTCTAAACGAATATGTTAACACCAGTCAATTAGAGGTGAAGTAAGAGTAAACTGATTTTCATATTTCTTGAAATTCAAAATTCTCCTTTTGAACTCATTTTTGAATTTATTTTTAGTATATTCTAAAAATTTTGCACTCCGAAAATTTTTGTAAAAATTGGTTGGATCTTTTTTTATTCAGTACGCTACCACATTCTGAAGAGAAATATTCCTCTTATTTAATGATGGAATAAATAAGACAAAAATTACTATTCAAAAATAGTGGTAGCATTATGAATGAAAATAAAGGCCCGCCTAACTCGCAACACTGATACAGATATGTTTCCAATGTTTGCCAAGACCATGGTTGGTGAAAGTATGTTCATGTAAAGTGTATTTTCAGCATTTCTGTTTGAACAACTGAATTAAACACAGGTAAAGTGCCAAAGGCTTGGCGAGCCACAGACACTACGTGTTGGACATGCCTGCCTGAGAGAGAGAGCATTTTGTGAATGAAGTAAATTACATTTTTCGCTTTAATTACAGCAAATAGTTTCTGAAATGTATTTCATGTAATACTGTTTGCAAAGTAAAGCTTATGAAAAAAATAAAACGCAAGAAAAGGCAAATAATAACAAACATAGTCTTATTTAGAACTAATTATATGAGTGAATATGATACTAACTTAACTATGGTTATGCAAAAATTGGATCACATTGTTTCGAAAAGTTTTTTTTAAATGTTAACATACTTATAGGGGCTATAATGCGTCTTAGGGTTGAAGATTGATTTAATATCCCCCCCCCTCCTTCCCTATTGAACACACTTCGTCGCGAAATAGAGAGACTTCCTGATAGAAAATTTCCTGACTTATTCTTATAATTTTCATGTGTATTATAATTCTGATCCCTAAAATATTACGTATAAAAAAATCAGTAGTCATTTATTCGATATTGCGTAGTAAACAGGTCTCAGTCCATAATCAGTAAGCACTCTCTATCTCTTTACCACTTAATTTACATCCATACATTGTATAGTGATTTGTGCTGTATCAATGTTTACTATTTCCCATGATCAACTGCATTAAAAAAATTGAGACATCTTCAGTATCAGCGCTTCATTTGTGCCAGAATTCACTGGAGCCTAGATCCGGTACTTATTTATTTTTAATGAATTTGTAAATGTTATCCGTAGCCCACTGGAGATTATAAATATGTTACACCGGATCCCTCCGGAACAGCACTGTATTTTGTATTCTGCTGGTTGATAAAATAATCCTTGTCGAGTAAGATTTTCCGAAAATTCCCTACTCCTTACTATAAATACTTTTGTTATCTGTTTATTCATTAGCTTTTATATTGATATACGCTTATCTATCCCACAACAACACTGAAATAAAGGATGTGCAAAGTTATGTGTAATTTGACAGGAAATAGCATCATGAATGAAATCTACAGAAGAATGAGAAATGGATGATGTATGTTTTGGGAAAAACAGTATTGTTCTGATAAGCAACATGCCATTTTGCTTGAAAACTGTGTTTCATTGATGCGTTTTGTTTGCAATAAATTATGGAGCAGAAACATGGACGTTCACAAGACGGGTGAAGCAAGCGTTACAAAAAACGCGGCGAAATATGGAAAGATGTATACTAGTTATAGCTAGAAGACACTGAAAAAAGAATAACCTGTATAAAAAGTCACACGAAAACTTTTGACATCATCGAGAGAATTAAACGGTTAAAATGGAAACAGGCTAGGCATATTGTAAGAAAAGTAGACAAAAGATGGAGTCAAAACACCCTACAATGGTATCCCAGAGATGAAAATCACCGAGAAGACGACATCGGGTAAAATGAAGCGGAAAAAAGCGATTGGAGTTAATTCGGTGATGATAGCTCTAGGCAGAATATCATGGAACACGCTGACGAAGAGGGGGCAATTGATTTAAAACGGTTGATTATGATGATGATGATGATGCTATAGATTACGGAACCGGTACTTTTCTCTTATAAATTAAGAGCTGTTTAGTATTACAGTCCTATATACGTCAAATATACTGAACTACATTTTGTTGTATTCACTTCATGCATTACTACAAGCTGTAGATAAAGTATAATTGAAATTTTACAAGGCATTATAATCTCCAGTAATATGTATAAGCAAATATTAAATAAAGTATAAAAAACACGCATGTTTATAAATCACATGTATCCAGCAGAAAAGTAAAATATAAAGTAAAAATAAATAACAAGGAAAGCAAAAAAGATGACACAAGTGTGAACGAGGGAAACCACTGAATGGAAAACGGGAAAGGGAAGAGAACAAAGTTTGCCACACGCAACTCGGAATAGAGAAACAGACAAAAACAAAAACAATCGATAAAATATTAAACACACACAGTATAAATTAAAAAAAATAATCTCATATATTTTTCTCTCATTTGCAGAAAAAATTACGTAAAGCAACTATCTTATTTTTGTCACCTCTGGTGTTCTTTGTCATCTGAAAATGACAAAACAAAATTATAACTCCATAGTATTTGAATATAGAATTATAAAGACTAATTTTTAAAACATGTTTAAGAAAAAAAAACATTTTTTCTACATTTAAATATTTATTAGGTACAGTAAACTATTAAAAAATAAATTAAGGTGAACAGTGAAGTGTTAGTCACATTCCAATTTTGCATCTGTTTGGCTTGACTATACGGAATGATGCATAATTAAGCTACACTTCTAAAAACAATTTCGTTAAAAAAACGTAAATAATACAAGCAAAAAGTTTTAGTAATTTCAATTTATTTTTTAAATTAATCAAATTACTTTTATAATTTGTAAAATGCATTTCATACAAGTTTCAGTATATTCCAAATGCCGTATTCCACTATCTTATCGTGATTCTATACAGCAAATAAAATAAATTGCTATTAATTATGTACTTAAAAATTATTCATTTTTTTTGTCTTCTGATATTAAGCACAATGCTTGTTAATAATGAGATACACTAGAAATGTAACTAATAATTTAAACAGGTGTTTGTAAATGCGTAAAGTAAAAACAAAAACTAATTACAAATGTCTGTGACATTAGGTTTGAATATTTTTCTTCCATTTGAATTATTTTATAGAGTACACCTAGACGATGGGAAATCACATAGCTATGTATGTTCGAAAATGCTATGTGATTTCCAATCGTCTAGGTGTACTCTATCTCTCCTGAAACTGTGTAACCACTGTGCAGAAATACCCTATAGTAGTATTCGTTATCACAATTGAAGTTTCAGTGTATACGAGATTGAGCCACGCTTCCAGGTAGTGTTTCAAACTTTAGGATACCCCGTTTTGAATTATCTGTACTCCATTCACAAGCAATGTAATGGGTATGTAACCGTGAGTCCATTTTTTAAAACCACTCTCTCCACTTTGAATCTAAAATACGATTTTCAATATTTTAGAATTAATGTATTTTTGTCAAAGTATCTCTAATATAAAGAAACGCTTTAATTTACAATTTCGTATGTACAAGTTATTATAGCTTCACTGGATTTTACGTAGATGCTGTTGATTTTCAAACCAATTACTGTTATTTCTCTTAAGTTTCCTATAAGTTGCTATGAGATATTAGTTACTGATTTTATACAGATGCTGATTAGACGTTCTGAAGGAATTTTGATGAACAACAAACGAAATTTATAAATGTAGTCTTGAAAGTTTCTTAATTATTATTTTTCTAAATTGTTTTTCATTTTAGTGAATAAGCGTATGATATATTAGTACACACCAACACCCTGTTACAAGCACACACAATTTAATATTTTGCATATTAAATTTAATCGTAATTAAATAAATATTTTCTCGATTGGGAAATGCAGAAACTGTTTTAAAACAATTTTAAAAAATGAATATGTCATGGCATCATTATCAATTATCTCTTCCCCTATAATATTCTCTGTCATACTTCTTCCTCTACCTATAGCTACCACGGACGTGACTTATCATATTTTAAACTGAAATAAATTATACAGTCAAAAAGAGAAAGCGAGGAAAGAAAATCATTCACCATGTTGATAAAATCTGTATTAAATTCTACTTGCAAACAACATTAAGAATTTTGTTTTTAGAGTTTACAAAAAAATATTGAAAATTTAGCTAATTTGCATTTCGTCATTGTCATTTTGTTTCCAAATAATAATGAGGCAATTTGTTTCTTCTTAAATGTATTAGGATTCCACAACGCGTAATAGCTAAAGTTTAATAAAAGACTGTTTAATGAATAATAAATCCTTAAGAATCCTGAAAACAAGTGATATGATATATATTAAGGAAAATATAAAAGGCAGAGAAATTGAAATTATCAATTTAATTCCCACAACGTTAAGGTATTTCATTTCGTTGGTTCTATATTTACTGTTAAATGTTTGTAACAAATATGGCTAAACCAATTGAACTTTAAAAATTAAAAATAAATTCATACAATGTGATATTTAAACCTCTCCAAAAACTTAGATTCCTTTCAAATGAAATCGTAATAAAGATTTAGAGAGATTTAACTATCACATTATTTGGATTTTATTTTTATTTTCTTAAAGTTCAATTGGTTTAACCATATTTGGTACAAACATTTAACATTAAACGTAGAAACAATTGAATGAAATATCTTAATATCTGTCACTTCTTGTGCCTAAACAATGTGGAAAAAAATATTTTTTAATTTGTTCTGCAAAATATACTTTTGCTTAATATGCCAAGTTTTTAAATAAGACGAATTCATTTCAAAATTAACAGAGGGTATCATCATCAAGGTTTGACTTATGCGAAATCGTATCAAAATTTGTGATGTAAATTTACTAATCATTAAAACAAAATTTGTCAATAGTGCAGTAATGCAGGTTGTTGTAGTTTGCACAAAAACTTCCAATTTGAAGATAAAAATTCAACAATAAAAATTCAACAATTAAAACATAAAAATTAATTTTACTTAAATTTCGTTATCCTATTTCCCATCAGGTGATGCTGTGTTTGCAAAAGTAAACTGTGCCGAATCTTTACAGATTATACTTAGTAATAGTATAGCTTTCATACAGTAAAACATTAATAAAACAGCTTTACTTAAATTTGGTTACCCTATTTCCTCCCATCCCAGTGAGGAGAAATAAACGTATGAAAAATTTATTACCTAATTATAACTTAGGGTATAATTCCTATATTGGAAAACATAAAAAAATCCATTTTAAAGTTTTTATGCAATTTCTCATCAGGAGCACTACCAGCTTAAAAAAAATCTAGCATTGGAAAATTTTTACCAAAACATAAACCTTACCGAGATAAAAGGTTTTTTTCAAAACTTAATAATAAAAAAAATCAATTTTATTACTATTGGTAATCTTATTTCCTTTCAGGGGGCGTTATAGAATCAAAATAAAGATTTATTAAATCTGTATAACATATTTTAACTTGGAGTATGGTTGTCATATGAGAAAACATAAGAAAATCATTTTAAAGTTTTAGTTATGTCATTTCCCAAAGGTGGTGCTCAAGACATACCATGTTAAACATTTCTTACACAACATCAATTTTACCGTATAACAAAAAATTATTATAAAGATTTATAAAAAAATATATATACTAATTTTGTTTATTTATTTACCTTTTTTATTCTAGGGGACGGTTAAAACTAAAGCAAAATTGTTGTTGAATCTGTTGAATCTATTTTGATTAATCTGTATTACCTATTGTTTTAAATTGCAGCATGGGTGCCATATGAGAAAACATAAAGAAAAACAATTTTAAAGCTTTAGTTACACAATTTCCAGCGTAAAAAAAAAAAAAAAAAAAATGTGAAAATTTTTATTTAACATAAATTTGAACATAGCAAAACCTTAGTCCAATGATTTATAAAATCCCCGTAAAAAACCTATTTTTTTAAATTTATGTACCCTATTTCCCAGAAGACGCTATAAACACAACTGAAAATTGTGTTGAATCTGTGCCAACTACTTTTAATATCAGTATAGCTATCATACAATACAACATAAAAAAATCAATTTTACTAAAATTTGGTTACCTTTTTTCCTCCCAGGGGCGCTAGAAACGCAATAGTAAATTGTGTTAAACCAGTACAGCCTAATTCATAACCATCCATAACATTAGTATTTCTCCCCAGCGAAATATCTTTTTAATAATTCCTGTTCATTTTCTTTTTCTTTTTCATGACATCCTGTTTGACAGAAATTTTTCTTCTGTATGTAACTAATATTCATGCTTAATAATCAGTATCGGTAAAATATATTTCAATTATTTGTTTTAAACATGACGTCATACTCACCTGCTTTTTGTATTTATTTATATTGATGTTTTTTCTATTATTAACAAATATTTGAAAATCATTAACAACTATCATTTTTCTTCTTGTACTATTACCAGATATATTAAAATGTCTGTTTTATTTACTGTATTACGTCATATTCATCTTTTTTTTAATTCTTTGAAAAAAATTATTTCTATTTCCTTTTCATGTAGAAATCTTTCGATTGAAAATTAATTGCTGTGGACAATTTATTATTACCGTTTTTGAATTGTTGGCAACAATAAATAAACATGGTTAAATTTTACTAAAAAATGCCATTGATTCTCAATGAAAATACTGAAATTTTGAATTATTAAGAAACATATTTGAATGAAGTAGATAAAACATAGTCTATCTGAGTTATAATCCACCTATATGCAAAGGCATTTAATCATCAGTTTTTACCCTGACGTCAGCCGACATTTTTACACTTTCAAATTTATAATATAATTCGAATTAAGATAGAGTAAAAATTTTGTGGCATCGGTTCAAAACGGTGGGAAGAAGTCAAAAAAGTTACTCTGTCTACGGGTGTTAAATTAACATGACTGGAAAATACGCTGGAAATAAATAAGCATTCATCTGCTTAAATATCATGTGAAAATACATGCTAGTTGTCAATCTAATAGTTATTAATTGTACAGCACAGAGGAATTCCCTTCTGAACTATTTTTGTCCCCACACTGCAATCTAAGAATAATTTTCTGCCCAAACTTAAGTTTTAGTGCATAACCTTTCACTTTCTAGATTTTCCTTACATAGCCAGATCAAAAAAATATCTCAAAAATATTTAAAATATTTCGTAGTGGGCTTTTTTTCTTTCTTAGACGCAATGAAAGTGAAGTGACTTGATTGATCATAATAAAGGCAATTTAAGTTTAAAACTGGTTTACTGGTTATGGAAATAGTTCAAATTGATTATTTAAACTTAAAAATATATATGTCGTGCCTCTCAAAATTAATGATAATTAGTAATCCAATGGAAGATTTCACGAATTCTAAAAAATATCGTCTAAAATAGGATTCTCCAACCTGTGGCCCCGGGCCACCTAGCTGAAACAGTATTAGAATAGAAAAATGTTCTGTATTTTATGACATTTGCGAATAAATAAGACGAATATATTTTTTTTGAATTTGTGATTGCAAACGAGGTAAAATGTCTGAAGAAATTCAACACTGTTAAAAATTTGCAATAAACTTTCAGAACCGGTTCCAACCGGTTCCAAAATTGAAAATGTCCGCTTATAAAAACACTGTAACCAAAATCAAAAAAGTCAAAACTAACAACGTTAGAGATCGACCTCAGCTATCCTATGCAAAGGAAATCATTTAAAAATATTAAAATGCGAGCGAGAAATTGCGCAAGAACCTTCCCATAGACTTAAAATTAGCTTGAGCGTTTCTTCGCGTGACTGGTGTAGGCTCTTAATGTACCAAAACTTTATATTTCCCTAAAGGTACCATTTTAAGTATCTTATTGTTTTAAGTATCTTAGAATAATATTCATTCAGATTAATATTATTTATAATTCAGCATTGTTATTTATGAAAATAATATTAAACATTTAAAACATGCACTCTTTTATCATTGACAAATGGCTAATTCCCAAACCGTTAGTTTTATACGTATAGATTCAATTAAAATAATGATTAAAATATTGTTCTTTATCATACGATATTCCGTTTACGTAAAAATAGTTATTTTGAAAGAAATTACAAAATTTAAATTTTTGTGCGGTTTCTGAGTTTTATAAGTTATATTTAGAAAGCGCGTTCTCCATCCTCTAAGACGTTACACAGTAAAAATTCCATTTTTCTACGACCAAAACGTTCCGAGTTATGAAACTTTGAATTTTATGTATTTTTAGATTTTTTCGACACTAAAAATGCATTTTCTAATTTTTAGTGACAATAAAATTCATAAATTTCAAAGTATCATATCTCGGTACAGACAAATATGAATTTTTATTTGTTTTACTGTTTAGAGCACGGAGAAAGTTTTTCTAAACATACCGTATAAGAACCAAAGACACTATAAAATTTTAAATGTTGTAACTTTATAAAAAATATCTATTTTGACATAAATTGATCTTCATATTATGAAGAGCAATATTTAATTTTTTTTTCTTTTGTAATTAGAACCACACCTCTAAACTAACTGTTTAAGAATTAGCTATTCGTTGACGATAAAAGGGACACCCTGTATATTCTGTATATTCATACTTTACGATATATTTCTATTCCTTTACATTCATATTTTCAAGTGCGTAAAAGTTTTTTTGCTCTGAAACCAAAAATAAACATTTGCCCTAACAATTGTAAAACCCTTCCTCTTCGCAGTCTTCATTTTTTCATCAGATAAGGTTCATTATAAAATATTTATTCAATGAAACAGTCGTTGTTGCGAATAATTCCTTCTGAGGTAGATTTTTTATTTTTATTTTTTAAAGTTACTTAAAAATGCATTTGTTCCACGAAAATATTTCTAAATTTAGACAATAACAATATATTTAATTTGTTGCAATATGACCAAAATCTAAAAAGTTATTCTTAAAAAAATTTCAAATTCTGAGAAAAAAATATTTTTGTCGAACATAATTAAGTTCTGTGAGCATGAATATTTTTGCAAATGTTGCTTTCATCAGGAATAACTTGTAGAAAATATATAAGCAAAATCCTAGTCATTTACATGCTTATCCAACTACATCTTTTTATGCACATTTTAACATTTACACCTCATAATTAAGACATTTATTTGGTTCTACATTTTGTTCTATTGTAATTAATTGTGCTTTATTATATCTTTAAAAATTATTTTAATATACGGGCTGTTCATAACCCATATTTACAAAATAAGACACTGATTAACAATTTATGTATAGGGAACCATGCTCAAAAATACAGGACAAAAATACGGCAGTTAGCCAAAAATACAGGGATGTTGCATAAAAGCGGAATCCGGATTTTTCTACAAAACGTTAATAAAAACAAATATTTTTCAAAATTTAAAAAAATGAACTTTGCTTTGTCAGAAATCGGATGCGATACTGAGACGTGTTGTAAATGACTAACCAGTCGTGGCTAAAAAACATTGAATTAAATTCATAACTCAGAATGTAACAGACAATAAATATGTTGTCATTGACAAAATTGCAATGCACGTTTATCCCTTTGCGTGATGCCATCATATTCCATACAAAATTTCGCTATAATACATCCATTTATTTAATGTTATGTATCGAAATATGCGTTCAGCTTAATGTGAGCCATGCAGTATTTTTGAATGAATAAGTAAATTGCGACCGTGCTCGCCTAAAAATATTCCTTATCGTGATGGGTAGTTTACCGTCTCTCAATTTTCAAAAAGCACTTTACGTAAAACCTGTATAGCTTAATTTTATTCGAACGAATCGTCTGTTCCTAACAAGAAATCATGGTAAATAACTGAATATGTGCAGCATTATTGCTATTACCTGTACCTTATTTTATATAAATAAGACATCCACTTGCAATGTAACAGATAAACTGCTTTTAGATGCCCTGCACATATACCTACGGTATTTCTCATTTTTAACGCAACCCAAACACAAAAATGCACTTACAGGAATTTATATTATGAAAGAGGTTTAAAGTGTGCATCTAGCACACTGTTTCGAATTTAGGCACTAAGTGCAAGGTTCCGGAATGCCATCTGCAATGTACTACTTAGATGAATTACACCAATTTCTAAATGTATCTTTACTCTTAGAATTTACATACCAATCTCGAAATCCATGATTTATTCTGCTGCGTGATGTTCGGAAACTTATTCTGGGAATTTTCAATTTTCTTTTATTGCAAATGCACTTCCGTACGGTGTAGATCCGTTGCTTCCGCGTGCACTCGTGCATAATTACATATTAAACATATTACTTATGTATATTACATGTATATGTATCATTTCCAACGCAAAAAATACTCTGTAAAGAACAGCAATAATTTACACCATATTGCGAATAAACGTACTTTTACCACATTCAAAAATTGCTAAGTGTTGCTTTAACACCTTACTACTGCACACACATAGTTTAGCAAAATAAAAAAAAATTGTTGAGTTTTGTTCCATTAAAGATAAATTTTATTTCTATTTATTTTTAAACACTCGAGTTTAAAAAAATTGAAACGTCATGTTTCCTAATAATGCATTTATCAAAATAAGCAATCGGTTCTTTTCAGAACGAAATTTGTCAGGATCTTATGTATATATATATATATATTAACACAGAAATAAATATACACGCACTGTATTTCCGGAGAGATTTTCAAAGCGATTAGTTATAAAATACGGGGAAAAAACTTCAGACTTATAGGAAATTTGAAACTTTACAGAAAGATTAAGGAAAATGAAATATGCTTATTTGAAATTCAAAGGAATAACGGGTTTAAAATTTTTGCGTTAAAGCTCTGAGAAAATTCCAAAATTCAAACTTTCATAATTTAATTTATAACGCACACTATCGCATGTTTATACTGATAACATCAGATACAGATTTACTTTTAAATATTTGCATTTTCTATAGAAATATAATGTAATTTCCATAAAGTGCACCACTTTTCACTGTTTATCTAATAACTCTATACCAAACATGATAACAAATAAAATTTTACTTTATTCTCAATAAAATAAATCATTTTCAGGAAATATGTATGAATATGTTGTTTCTAATATTTTGCAAAGAAATTGTTTCTATTTACTAAGGAAGTAATTTAAATGAACTTTTTTCTCTTACAACTGCTTTTTAATGATGGAAAACGGATGTAAATAAATAATTAGAAATTATGATGTTTCAGTAATAGCTAAAGGCAAGGATAAAATAATTTTAAACATTAAAAAAATGAAATCCGTCTGTTATATTATTTCGGGCTAATTATTAACAGTACAGTTTTAGTTTTATTTTATTTTTTTTTTTTTTTGAAAAAAAAAATTAATTAATATTTGTAAAAAGAATAATATAACAAAAATCATCGGATACTGTGTAATTTTTTAAAACTATCTTCTATAGATACCAAAACAAAATATCTGTATTATACCAAACTCAAGATACTGTACTATCACCTGCTTATGTTATTTTGTTATAATTTGGAATATTTATCTATGTACATTGGTTTTGTCGTAGCTACGTCTGGGAAACACGCTTAAGATCTCTTTATTTTTAAGGTTATGGCAATCTCTTAAATAAATTATGTGTATCACCATAATTTAAAATCTGAAAAGATTAGGCAAATCGTCAAATAGGGCACGTTCAAAAGATGACAGTATTGTTCGAAGTATTTTTGAAGCATACTTAGCTTTTTATAGAGCTTAAATAATTAGAGAAATGAATATTAATTTAGAAAATTTTTGAAGAGAGAATACTATTCTGTAGTATTTCACAATGGCATCTACTTCCATTGCACAACATCGCTACTTCCATGTTTCACAGCTGAAAACACATTGTGTTAACATTTTTTTAAATACTATTTTTCTGTCTGATCCAAATTTCTTAAATTTGCTTTCATCAAGGAGAGAAACTTCAATACAATACTTAAAATAATTTTTATAAATTTTACAAAATAAAGTGAAATAGTTTTTATCTTTTCGAAAACGGCTTCCTTCGTTCCTTGAAACTTTGTAAATTGTATCACTTTTTCATTCATTTCTTGCTAGATATTTCTTACGCTAAAATTCTGCTGAAATTTACGGGCACTTAATTTAGCATACATAAACATATTTCTAATAACAATGCACTTTATAAAGACATAAATTGATGGACTGTCTAATGTTTTAGGTTTTTAATACTAAAATGTGCTTAATATCATTTAACTATGTAAAAGGCTGTCAAATTTTTAAAATGAATAAAACACAGTGCCCATTATTCTCCATATTCCTCTTTTCACATGTATATTAATATTTCTTTAATGCCATCTAAATGTCTTTTCTAGAAGCAGCTATTGCAATAAAATATAAACTATTCCTATTTCCTCGATTGTTGAATTATTTTAATTCAATAACACAATCAGAAAATCAACAAATACGTAGTATTTTTTTGTTTTATCCTTAAACGTTTTTTGCTGTATAGCCATCTTAATACCTTACATTAATTTTGCTTTTTATCGTTAATAATAACATATAATTTCAATTTTGTATCGATAACGAATGGTTTTATCTTAAGACTCGGTATGTCAGATAATTTTTGTGATGTTATTCTCTGTAGTTTTTTTTTTTTTTTGAATAAATTAATAACATTAAGATGAAATCTTATTTTATTTTCGCAAACATTTGCACATATAACGGTGAATATGTGGGCAATATAATATAATAAAGATAGAAGTTTGTGTGTGTGTGTGTGTGTGTATGTGTGTGTGTGTGTGTCTGTGTGTGTCTGTGTTCTAAAGAAACCGCTGCACGCATAGGTACAACATTTTGGAATTAGGTTTCTCTATGTATGTAGTTTTGCACCTCGTAGCTCTATTTTGAGATTTTTGAATAAATTCATTTTTATTAAATTATTTAAGATATTTTTTTTACATTATGAAGCGAGTTTTCTACATTAATAAAATTAATACTTCTTATATTTCTATCATAATGTAGTAAATTTTGTCCTCTATCCATTGTTTTAAATTTCGTAAAAATCAGTCCATAATCCTCCTATATATTAATTAAAAATTCATTAAAAATCTCCAAAAATTGCGATGTTTTAATCTCAAACTGGGGAAAGAAATAAAACATCTGTCGACGGGTCGGCTTCGTCTTTCATTAAATTCTATTTCTGAAGCCCATCCCTCTAGCTACTTCCCGAAAAGGAAAGAAAAGAAAGTGCAAAGTCAAAGCAAAAAAACGGGCCATTTTGTTTCTGTTTCAAAAGTTACCGATGTTTATTAAAGTTACAGGTCATTCGTTAAATTTTGAGAGAGGGGAGTTTGGTAAGCTATAGTATATATGTATATACATAGATAGACGTGCGTGTCCTTATATTTTACTTTGCAGCCAAAACTACCCAGTGCAGGCTACTGGTGTTTCTGTGTGGTAATAGCCTCAAGTCCATCGTGCACTATGGTGGTTGTCGTGCATGTCGGTAGCTGTGAGGGTGTGGGAGATATTCTGGTTGAAAGTTGTGACCTAGAGCATTTTCATATTTCGACCAAAGTGTTCTAAAAAATGTTTGGAATCTTCTTCAACAGGAATTGGTTCCTTCAACTTAACATGAACAAATTAAGATATGGATAACTAAGTAAGATGCTTTCACGTCCCCTAGTAGAGGAAACTGAAACTAAACGATGTTGCAGCGCGTGAGTAACACGCCTGCTGTACAATTCCGCAAGCAGTGGGAACGAGTGCCGGAGTTTCGTTCGGAAAGAGGTTTGTTTAGAACAGAACGCCCGCCGAAAATGACTATTTTTATTGAAACCGCAAAAGAAAGTTAATGATTTCCAGGAAATGCCGAACGGATTAGCTAGCTATAATTTAAATGCCGCCTTAATGTTAACGATATATAGATATGGCGCCCCCTGGCGGTGGACAGTGGAAATAATTTATTTGTACCACAGGCAGTGGGGATCCATGCCGGAGGTTTGTTTACATTAGAATGTAACACCTGGAGGAGCAAGGCGGAGCTAAAAGATTTTTAGGTGCATGCGCAGCACAACTGCTATACGGTGCCGTAGGCAGGGGAATCCGTCCCGGAGTTTTGTTCCCGAAAAGGTTTGTTTAAAATAGTACAAGCCCCCTGGCTGTGGAAGGTGGAACTAAAAGATGTTTTAATCATTCGAGGTTTGTTTGGAAAAATCGACCAGCGAAGCGGCTGTAGACAGCTAGTTTATAATGACAATATAAAAATTTTAAAAATTCTATTAATGTTTTTAATCATTGAAAATGATATTTTTTTAAGCCCCGGTAAATGATTTTAAAAGTATTCTCTGTCTATTTATTTTGCTTTACTACCACATGAAAGAGTTTTCATTGTAAATATAATTGCACTTTATCTGACACACACACACACTTCCTTACAGTTTATTAAATAATTTGTATAATTAATTATAATCAGGTAAGTTAAATGATTAATTAGTTAGTTAGTAGAAATATTTTGAATTGACAATTCACTACTGCAGAATTTATATTGATTATTTTACAAATAAAACAATTCTTGAGAAATAAATAAAATTCTTCATGTGTAAAATAAGTAAAATAAAATATGTGTCCATTGAAACCAGGTAATAAAAATCAGTGAATCATATTCCATTACAATCTTAAAGGTATTTTAAAAACACAGAGAAACTTTAAAATTTATAAAGATTCATTTCATTTTCAAAAATGATATTTTTAGAACAATTCTGGAGATTTAAAGTTGATATTTATGACTTTCCATGCGTGAAAGTAGGGAAATAATGTTGGTTTTATTTCAGCAAACGTTTTTTCATATGTAGTCATCTATTCACATTTAGTTCAACTATTATTTTAATAGATAAATAATTTTTCTCAACAGTTTTGAATACGCTCGTTACTTTAGCAATAAAATTTTCTGATAATACAAAAATTTCTGGAAATAAATTCATTGAAGTTTATTCTGTCAAATAGAAATATTTATTCAGTTTGTCAAAAAGATTCAAACTATCGTTAAAGCTACATCCTAAGAAAGGATTTAGAATATATTTTAAGGATAGTGTAAAGATTTTTATTTGACTCGCATAAAAAGATATGTTGAAATAACAAAAATAAATAATTCAGTTAGTTGTGGTTAGTTAAAATATAAAATATATGATTTAAATCATATTTCCATTTTGTAGAAAAATAAATCCTAAACATTTAAATAAAGAAATCAAAATTTTGAGTACAGTTCCCTCTTCACATAATAAAAATGATAGCTTTCTATAAGTTTGCTCGCATGTATTATTTTATTGTAAATTACCGTCAGTGTGACAACGTTTTCTTAATTCTACAAAATACACGAAAATATTAAAAAATACTTTTTATTAAGGCTTAAAATTATTTAATTAAGAATTTATTAGTTGATCAGCTACACAATATACATTTAACAATTAACTAACATGCCACAATGTCTACCCTACGTTAACTGTTTCTCGCTAATTATTTTTCAACCGAAAAGTAAAGAGTATAAACTCACACATATACACATACAAACTTCAGAATTCATATTTTGCTAAAACACTAAATATAAAACTTAAACATATAATAACTGTCAATACATAATAAAAAATGTGACACGGAAATTACTCCAATTTGTTAAAAAATAATACGCAGCATTTTTAAAACACTATGTTAGGGTTAACAGGTTTGGCTATGTTGCGTATGAAATACTTTAAAGCAGTTTTTATTCATATGGAACAAGCTAGCACATCTAAATACATCAGAGCGATAATGACACTAGTCCTTTTGGGATAATGTTCTTAAAAACAATGGTCTACCGAAGAAATCTGCTGTGAAGTCACACCACACAAGGAAGTGTGTTGGGGAACAACGGAATTTACAAGTGATTCATTGTCCCAAATCTGCAATTTTATGTTTTCACTTTCTTATTAGGACAAAAAAAAGGAGTCTCATCTCCCCACAAATTTCTCAACATTCAATCACCGTCGACCTTCACTCTGGCAAAATACATCCGAGCAAAAGTCTTTTCTTGAACATAATCAACGGTAATCAAATTTTAATTGCTTAATAGGCGTATAGCCAACATAGTGAAAAAGTACCCAAACCGGGACTCGAACCCGGGTAATCAGTATAGCTCATTGCCGTTCTACCAACTGAACCACTTGGGAACGATACTCATCCTGGAACTTTCTCGCTATAACATGTTGTCAAGGCTACAAACGCAGCACAAGATGGAATATTTTCCGTAAGCCACTAACCCTGGGGCAAACACGAAATCAAGGAAAATCCAGCATCGATAATAGAATAAATTCATATTTAATACTTTGAATTTTTTTTCATAGAAAATTTCACGCGCCTTGCATTCATAAAAATCAAATTTTAACAAGTTTGTAATAAGTTTGTAGCCTTTCCACACATGTTATATAGTGAGAAAGTATTAAATATGAATTTATTCAATTATCGATGCTGGATTTTCTTTGATTTCGTGTATGCCCCAGGGTTGGTGGCTCACGGAAAATATTCCATCTTGTGCTGCGTTTGTAGCCTTACCAACATGTTATAGTGAGAAAGTTCCAGGCTGAGTATCGTTCTTAAATGGTTCAGTTGGTAGAACGTCAATGCGCTATACTGATGACACGGGTTCGACTCTGGCTTGGGTACTTTTTCACTATCTTGGCTAGACGCATATTAGGAAATTAAAATTTGATTATTATGAATGCAAGGCGTATGAAATTTTCTATGGAAAAATTTCCAAAGGATTAAATATGAATTTATTCAATTATCGATGCTGGATTTTCCTTAATTTCGTGTTTGCGCCAGGGTTAGTGGCTCACGGAAAATATTTCATCTTGTGCTGCGTTTATAGCCTTGCCAACATGTTATATAGTGAGAAAGTTCCAGGCTAAGAATTGTTCACAAGTGGTTCAGTTGGTAGAACGTCAATGTGCTATACTGATGACCCGAGTTCGAGTCTCGGCTTGGGTACTTTTTCACTATATTGGCTTTACGCCTGTTAAGTAATTAAAATTTGATTATTTTGAATGAAAGGCGTGTGAAATTTTCTATGGAAAAATTTCCAAAGTATTAAATATGAATAATCAATGGTTTCCAAATTCTGCACATGTATGATCTGTTTATGGAGTATTTTATTTAAAGGATAACTTAAATTTCACTTACGGCTTTTAAAATAGAAAAACAAAGAAACGGTGGGATCTATTAGAGTTATTTTTCCAGAAGTCTAATGTGTAAAGTCGGGAATTTCTTTAGATTTTTACATTTTTAGTACCAAATGCTATTGACATATGGCGTTGCACTGTCCAATGTATTAAAATGCTCAAAGTAACATGTATAGGTTCATTCACTTTTTAACCTTTGTTTTTCTTAAATGCAAAAACGTGAACAAAAGTGTTCGGCGTTTTGAAATTTTAAGGTTATTTTGGACATTTTTACAGTCTGATACAACGCAGTACCATCTGTCGGTGACATTCGGTACTAAAAGTAGAAAACACATTAACTATATTCCTAACTTTACACATTAAGTTCTTGCAAGAATAAGTTTAATAGCTTTCATCGTTTACATTCTATTCCACTTTGAAAACAGCCTGAAAACACTCCATTTTCGAGCATCCTGTATTTGATAGTGTCATAAAAAAATCCTCATCCGTCAACTCGTTTTTGTTACACCATTCATATTCATTAGTAATTTTTATATTTAAATATTTTACAAGCTTTCGAAGTCTCATATGTATAGATAATTTGTTTTTATTTTTCGCTTTTGTAATTACATAAAAAGTGTTAATGAAGCCCGTTTTTCATCACCTCTATTTTTCACAGATTAAATATTTTGTAAATGTCCATTTTAAAAGAATGATTAATTAACCTTCGAAGATAGATTTTAGAATGTTGTTTATTAAGTGATATTAAAAAAATTGAAAGAAAGTGGATCATCATAATTCATCTTGATTACTTTGTTGTGCGTGATAAGACTTTTTTCGATTTCTTTCCCATGATGTTTTTCCCAATCTTTTTTAAACTCTTTTATTTGTTAACAAAAATGCACAGAAAAGTGTCGTGAAAGTTTTCGTCACAAAAAGAAAATTCTCATTCCGTTACCAACAAAGAAATCTGAAAAAGTAATGTGAGGTAATTTAAAAAAAAAATTGTATCTGGGAATTCCAAATGAAAAAGGAAAAAAAGAATGATGAACTATTAACATGAAATATTGTTATTAGAAAAGTCATGATACGTTTCCTCTTCGACTCACACAAGTCCTATTTCTAAATATATGAATTGATGAAATTAACTTTTGAAATACATTTAAGTTCTAACCTCTGCATTTTTTTACAGAAATCGATTTCTAGAAGTTCCCATTATGCAAATACAAAATTACATTTCATTACGCAAATTAGATTTTTAGTTATGTTTAAAAACAAACCCTCATTCCAATGTGTTGTGTAATAATTAAACATGAATTAAACAGCAAAAATTCAAAATTTCAAATCTGAATTATGTCTATATTACGTATCCGAATGCCCTCCCGTTGAGTATTCGAAGATAAAATTTACCGATGAATTCACATATGATGTCAAAATTATTGTTAGGTTTATTACAATTTCTAGATACAGATGAACTTCTAAGCAAAATTTAAGTGTAGGATTAATTAGTAGACGTTATTACTAATCGACTGGTACTAGGAACATTTTTATGCGTTTATTGGCGGCAGAGTTAGTAAGAGGGAACCACATTTTTCCGGGACTGTACAATAGTTTTCATGAAATGCGTAAGTATATACGTAATATACGTAAATTATGCGTAATTAGAGTATATACGTAAATTAGAATAATTTCTGATTCAGTATAAGTAAACATGTTAGTCGTTCTTCATCTTGAATCAAATTGTAAAAGAAAATTTTATTGGTATAAATTAAAGCGCAATTTTCGCTAGAGAAGTTTTTTGATACCGATAGTTTTTTATCCGTGAGAGAGATCATAACTTTTTCTTTATCTAATAGTAACGAGAGGTTCTACATTTACCTAAAATTCTTACACCAAAAATAATTCGACTACTTTTTTGCAATGGAAGGTAATTTCGAAAAATGTATTTTTCAATGAGGTATATATTTGCTAAACTGTTTACTTCTGCTTACCTTCTTTTACCTTATTTAACGGTGAATTTTCGTTACAGGTATCTGGATGTGTTGGAAAGTGTTTCATAATCTATGCTGGATGCATGATTTTTCGTTCTTGTTTCATATTTGATACACTAGTTATCCAGGAAAACAATAATGTGATATTTAATTTCTTTTTTAATGTTTCCATTAGGTTCTCTATGCGAATAAAAGAAACTTTTATTGTCATAGGAGATATGTCTGGAACGTGTTCGAGAATTTTCTTCCATGATCTGTTCTTAAACATTTTTTTATGATAGTGCACTACTGAAAAACTCCTATTTTGTCCTCATATTACTTTTAATATATAATACGCTAAAAGATACTAAAATATTATCTTGCTTGAAACGTGCGCTGCTCAAAACTTTATTTCAGAAGGGTTTACAAACAGTCTATTTTTCACAGAAAATTGTCCAATTCTAAAAGTCTAGCGACAATTTTCTACAATAAGAAATTCGTTCGAAATTCTTTTTCTTATTTTTGGCACGTACTAAATATCTGGAAATTGAAGGAAATTGTAAGAAAAGAGCGGGTAAATGTTCTTTTTCAATAGCAAGTAGACTTTTGTAAGAGATGCCTTTATCAAAATGTTTTCTGTAATTTTTTCCAAATTTGGCTGTTTAAAACCTATGAGCGTTTGTTTCGTCTTCTTTCGTCCTATCGTTGAACAATTAAAAGGCATTTTAGACTAAATTTTAAAATTTATAATGATTCATTCTGTTGCATAATATAGATAAATATGAATGGTATTTAAATTACGTATCTTCATGGTGATTCATTGCACAGCCAATATGTAAATCGCGTTCCACAGATATGTTAAAATATTGTCCAACACTCAAAATGCCATATTTTTCAAATTTCAAGCAGACTGATTATGTATCGGAAACAGTTTAGTAATAATTATCGAAATAATCAAAACAAATTACATAGTCATCCCAATTTTTTAAACAGTTTCAAACTTCGCGTTTCTATTTTCCTTCTAGCTCTTTATTCTATGCGAATTCAAAATCAAATAACTGTACCAGAAAAAAATTTACCTAAATGCTTATTTTTGATGCTATGCACCAGAATATTATATTTGATTTCAATTTACATCTTAACTATATTTGTAGAATCTCCAATAGTATTATTATTGAAAATATATGTCATCGACTGATAACGTTCTTCCAACTCTGATATTAGATCATTTTAATTTTATAGTCATTATTGACTTTGCTTTAGCATCTTTCCTATAATTAACTCAGCACTTTCCTTTATGCTAGTCACTGTTTATTCAATGTTAGTTCGCTTTTTAAAATAAAATTTATATGTATGAATAAAATCTCGTTCGATCCTTGGTCATGATATGTTTCACAAGATAATTATATTCGATAATATATTAAAAATTAAATAAATTAGAAAAACCATTTAACATTTTTATTAGAATTACATATCATCGAGTGAAAATGAATTTTCTATTTTCATATTAGGCTCTATATCTCACTAGACAGTAAGGTCTATGCTTTAATGTATATTCCAGTTTCTCAAGCTTGTTTACAAGAAGAATGTTTTTTTATAATTGTTTATTTTCAGAGCAGCTTAGATCTTCTCTGTCATATATCTTACTACTTAATGGTGTTAATAATAATTTTACGAAGCAGATGAAGCAAGGAAATCTAAATTAAAGATGACAGCCGAACAACTATGCAATTTGTATACAGAGAAATTATGTTTCCAAAAATTTGAGATTTAATACTACGTTTACCTTCCATTACTACATATAAACATGGTATTGCCAAAACATCGCTATGCTTAAAATTTCTTAATTTTTTTTAATAGAAATCAGTAGAATTTTCATCGTTGGTGTCAGCAACAATAAAGCCTTTAAAATAATTTAACAACGTTTAGAAAGACACTTATGGTTGCATTTTTTGCTTCGTTTTCTTACCTTCTTCAGCATATCAGATATCTAGTATATAAAATATAATATCTACTTTTTTATAAATTTAGATTCTACTTTTAATTTCTTAATTTGTAGTTTATTTAGATATTGTTTAATATCCTGGAGAGGCCATGGAGCATCTGTGAGAATGCACACCTAGAATTAAGGGCTAAATTAAGCACAGATTAGAAAACCCTTGTCTTTTTTAATTATACACTTAGAAAAAGCAAAATTTAGAGATGTATTTATTGTATTAGAAAACATTATGACTATGGCCATTTCTTATAATTTAATACATATTATATTATTAAGGCAGATTTATAGTATCTTTCAGAATTCTTCTTTGCTTGGCAGCCATGTGGGTGAGAGTGACTCTAGAATGGTGTATGTCAGACAGCTCTAAAGATTACCAAACAAACATATTGACGCAGGCATGAAATTTATTAAAATACCACGAAATTGCGTTGTTCATTTAAAAAATATAACAAATTGCAGAACTGTGACAGTTAGAGAAAACAGGTCAATTTTTGCATGTAACAATTGTCAAAAATCCATTTCATAAAAATCCAAAAACTCTACTATATTTTACATGAATCACATTGGAAAAGAACAATTAACTAATCGCTATTTCAGGGTTTAATGTATACGATAAAACAAATTGTTTTGTAAAAAGCGTGTTTAATTTAGATTAGTTCGTTTACAAATACAAAGTTACCTTACAAGCTTTCTACTCTTCTATATAAATTGTGTAGAATTTGTTATATATATGACTACAAACAGGTCCAGTAACAACAGAAAAATTCATCCAACACACCTCTTCTTCCCACAGGCATGCACATATACATTTAAAAAATCCTAAAAAACTAAAATATCACTTTACGACAAATACAGTTTATTGAAAAAATAGGACATTTATTATACTCCGTATAAAGATTGAAATCGGATTGTTAATCGGAGTAAAGTATATATATTTTTTTAATTCTGTCTCATTTGAGGGTTGAGGTAAATCCATATCTCAAAATTAATTATGGCAATTTCAAATTTTGCACAAAGATGAATCTATGCACATAGGCAAGGCGAAATAAACTAATTTACAAAACTCTCTCTGTGCAACACATACATTTTGTGGGATGCAAAATCATACTTACGAATATATCAGGAGCATACAGATTGACTTTACACAATGGTAAATTTATACCTTCAACGTTATTCCTAGCAACAATGGTAAGATCTTCTAGTCTAAAATTAAATTAATTAAATATACTATATCGTTCGTGGAGAACTTTTGGATTAAATTCATTGAACAGTTCCTAAACAATTCCTAAGTTTGCCTAAAAGTAACATAACATTTTAAATATTATTAGGTCATCCACAGTTTAATAATGTTAAATTAAAACATCACGCATATTTTAATAAATCTTTAAATATTGACTGCATACTATCTTTATTTTTAACACAAGAGTACGAGAACTAATTTCAGTTTGTTATCTTTAAATTAAACCCGAGAAAACAATTACTGTCTCAAGCGCAATTCTTCTGGATAAATTCTTGGATGAAACAAATATCTTGAATTTTCTATAACTTTTTCGGAAAATGTAGATAAATCCCTGAAAAGTATAATCAGAGATTTCAAATTCTAAACGTTAAAGCTTTTTACATTTTAACAGAAGAATGCTTACTTTGCTCCAAAGTTACATTCAATTGAAGAATGTTTCTGTCAGGCGTCAGATGCGAAGAAAATTTCAATATTTCCTTTAAGTATTTAATATTTTGTGCTTAAAATTTCTTCTTCGGTGTAACAAATTTAACTTTCGTAAAATCTCGTGAAGGAAAGAGGAAGGAAATTTCTCTATACACAATAGATTATAATGATGACGATACTTATAATTAAATTGAAACATTATTGAAACTATAATTTAGTTCAACGTTAAAAAAATCTACATGTATTTGAAAGTTGATTTATCAGTTCTAAGATATATTAATCTTCTTACATCATAGGGCTTAGATTGATTGATGTTGATTTTGATTTTGATTTTGATCCAGTAACATAACAAAGAAACAATCCAATACAACAAATCTATAATACTGGTGCTATTTTTCAAGAGTTCACTTTTACGACTTCCTAAAAAGCAAGCAAAATGTTCATTTCTACAAATAAAACGAAACACCAGATGTTTAGCATCAGTCGTTTAAAATAGCGTGTGAGGTTTCAAATGCGTCTTATTATTTTAAAAGTTCTCAAAAAGGAAATAAATAATATACATTTGCCAAATTCCGAATGGTACAAAGGTTACAAGAGGATTTTAAAAATTAATAACGTTTCATTAGTTTTCTCTTTCTTTTTAAATCCTGAAACTGGATATTTTGAAATTTGACCATGCAGAAATTCATGGCTGAACAAAAAGTATCATTGATAGAATTTTTTTCTCAACATAAACGTTTAATTATTTTTCAATCAATATTATGCGATTTACCTGTGCAAAGTAATTTAGCTGCAGAACCATATTGCTAAAAACATGTATTTAAATTGTATACTGTAATCTCTGTGGATATTTTAATAAACCCATGCAATACGTTCTTTGACTCAACGTTAACTTTTCTTACATATTTTTGTCCAGTCATGTGTACTTCCATCGTAAAAAGGTCTTCTAAATCTAAAAGCAAAAATGGAGAAAAATAAATCTCGAATATGAATTTGAAATCACTTCACACATTTTGGTCACACTATATTTTCTTGCGATATTGAAATTTGAAATGTTTCTGATCGTTTATTTCCAAGAATTTAAAATTACGTTTCAAGCCAGGAAGTGTAAAATTTTCAAAGAGTATAAGCAAAAACTTTTTTCATATAAATTTACTATTTGAATGTTTCCTAAAAAGTTATACTGCAATTTCTGGATTAAATGAAAACGCAGGACCTTCATTTATTGAAAGAGACAATGTTTGGTTCATATTAGATACTAATCACGTGATATGATATCAGAAACATGACGGAACCATCTACGGATTGATTAAAAATTCAAACTAAAAAAAGGTTAGACTTTTACAAAACAAAATATCCTGGACATTGGAAAACAACGTATTTTATTTTTTCTTAACATTAATATTTAGACCCTACTCCCTCCACAGTCTGACACATATATTCCTTAATTTAAGAACAACAGAAAAATGTGCACAAAAAGGGCTCAAATAAATGTAGATAAATATGAAAAAGATAATTTATAGATCTTTAAGTGAAAGGTTTATAAATTAAATGTCTCATAAAACTTGTCTGTATTTATTTGTAACATTGTTTTACGTGTAAATCATTTGCCCGTTCGTAGATATTGGAAATTTTCTCATAAATATAAAATATTGTTTATTCTTGGATATTGAAAATAATTTTTACAGTTTCAAAATGTAATTATCCAAATATTTTGCTTTCATAAATCCGCCAAATTGTGTGCTGCAACACAGTATTTACAAGTACACTGGTTTTTGAAAATTAAGCCCCTTAGAAAATTCAGTAATCAAAATACTTCAGCTGCATAAAAAAAAAAAAAAAAAAAAATTTAAAATCATTTTAGTAAAAAAGTACTATGCTTAAAATAGTGCAAACTTGCTTATGGTTATTTTATATCACTTAAAAAATAATCATACAATCTCGGAGATTGTTATTCTATTCTCGCTTACAGCTTCATCCACTTTCTTATTATATTCTTCCTGAATACAGAGCACATATTAATATTAAATGAAATACTTTCATTTCATAATAATTTGTTTTCCGTTACTTTATTTTCGTGAATCCATTTCTGTAACGATGTGCTCAATAATGCTAATAAATAGAAGATGCATTTTTAATAAAGCGACATAATCAGGAAAACGCATTATTTCTTCTCTAAATAAATGGGATCAAATCAAAAAGGACATTTAAGATAATATGAACTGGCTAAATGTATCATAATTTTAAGCTTGGTTCTTACTAGCTTATTAGTCGGGAAAGTTCTTAAATTACGATGGTGAAATTGATTATTTATGTGAGGGTTACGAAATATATCAATATAATGTCAAGTTTAATAGAAAATTATATCAAACTATGTAAATAAAGAACAAAAGTGGTTTCTTAAACGGAAGCCTTTTAATAAATGTCCGTACCTTCTTTTCATTCATTCATTTCTTTTTTAAATCCATGGGTTTGTAAAATAAACGGAATAGGTTTTAAAGTATCGTCAAAAACAGTAATTTCCATTCTTTTAGAATTGTTTTTTTCTTTCAACATTTCATCTACTATTACTATTATTTATATTATTTTTTTTTATTTATGTTTTTATTGACACGGGTAATACAATAGTAAACAGTAATCTCTAATCGTTTAATAAGCTCGTGAATACGAGCTTATTAAACGTGTTCCCTATTATTTTTTTTTATTCATAAAAGAAACTTTTCTGTCAAACAATAAAATGTATTAATAGGAGAATTGGAGATTTGATTCATTTTTATTGTCTCAGTTTGAAATTATTTATCTAAAACAAAGAGCCGTAATATATATATATATACATTAAAATGGTTTTCAACGCTAAATTTAAAAAGCAATTCTAAATCACGAAACATTAAAATTCCTAGAATTACTTCTCACGCTTATCTATTTCACTTTTATGTACTTTATCATATAAAAATTGTATTAAAATCATAAAATCTGAACTGATATCTTGTAATTTAGTTAAATGTAATCTGAAGTTTTAAATATGTTTTGTGCAATCATACTGTAATAAACTTAAGAGTGGAGAATTCCAAACGTTTATAACATGACCTTGGATGCAAAGGATATTTTTATCAGGTGGATGTTTATTTAAAAAATATATTAAAGTAGGATTCAAGTATTAGTGTAAAACCAGCCCTCTCTAGACTTGCTACAATTCTTAGTAAGTGTTAAATTTCAGTGAAATGCTTAAATGTACATTACTCTTTGTTTGTTTTTCGTTTAAATAATGTGCAAAATTATGTTTTTTTTATTAGCAAGCAACATTTCTTTGCAATAAAATGCAATGTTGTTGCCGCACTATATACACAAGAAAGTATTTTTTCTTAAGATTGATACCAAAAAATACTATACTATAATAAATACTATTAATACTATACTACACTGCTAAAACAAATTAGGGGAGCAAGCAAATAAATGAAGAGAACCATGTGAGACAGCCATGCAGGGGTATAAAATGGAGAGCACACGTGTATCAATGTGCAATACAGGAAAAAAGACGCAAAAAAATTGTAAGGCAGCTTTAATTCTTTGAAAGGATGGAAAGAACATGAAAATATGGTTTAGGGTAACAATTTGGTTACATGTAAATGACAAAAAAATGTATTGTTTAGTAATGATGCAAAATGTTTAACACGGCGTGTTGTCCCCTCGAACAGCTAAGACTGCTGAACACCTGTTTTTCATGGATGTGATAAGGTTATCGATAAGACTTTGAGGAATACTGTTCCACTCTTTAAGAATTGCAATCTCCTTGTCCCAGACAATAAAATAAAGCCTTCGACTCGCTGCAATGCGTCATCCGAGTGTGTCCCAAACATGCTCGATCTGATTCAGGTTAGGAAAGCATGCTGGCAATTCCATACGCTATATTGTTTCAGCTTCACCCATGTTCTCCAATAGACGAGCTGTATCCGGTCTAGCATTATCATGCATGAAAATAAAGGAATCACCATGGGTGAAGCGTAAGGTATGACACGAGGTCTCACTATCTCGTCTGTATACCTTTGGGCCGTCAAAGTACAATTCCAAATGATATGCAGGTCCGTACGTCCACCTATGCTGATTCCAGTTCATACCATCAACCTACTTTTCATGTAATGTGATCTTTCACGAACAAATGTGGAGTTATTTCGAGGGCCCCTTTCTCTCCATACAAAATCACGTCGAGTGTCACACTCCAGACTGAAGAGGGACTCGTTTGTAAGCAACATTTAACTCCAATCTGTTGCTTTCAATCTTGATGTTCAGCAGCCTACCTTCTTTGGGCCGCATGATGGCTTGAGGTCAAAGGAATACAGACCATTGGTCTGCGTGCATAGAGACCACACTGATGAAGAATATTTCGCACTGTTTGGCTCGACACCCTTCGTCGTTTTGCGAGGAGCTATCGTTTTTGCAACTGCGTATCATCCTCTTTTCTGTCTCGACAAGCTGTTAACAGGACATATCGGTCATCAGTTGCTGTGGTGCACGTGGTCAATCTTGCCCTAGTCGACATCTAACATTTCCTGTTTTTTGGAATCGATTCCACAGCCTTGCAAGGAGATTTCTTGCAACTCCAACAGCGTCCGCTACACTTCGTTGTGTTTGCCCGGATTCAAGTCTCTCTGTAATACGCCAAGCCATGGAGTAAATCACGTTGTTGTGACATTTACAAAATACCCTTTCTCAATAGAAAAGCTGACCAAATGAATTTCGCATCTGAGACAGTGAAACAAACATTTTTGCGAAATCCTCATTTCTTCACTTATCTCCTTTTTCTGGTTTTTGACGTCATGAACTTTGATTTGCATATGAAGTTTTATTTTTCTGTTTTCTGCTATGCTTTAAATTATGGATGTTTTAATTTAAGTTACTTATTGATGTAAGTATTTGTGAAATTTCGTTAAAAACCTGTGCTCCCCTAATTGTTTTGAGCAGTGTGATCTCGAAACCGCGGCAGTCGTCCTTCAAACTAAACGCCTCGGCCCACCCGAACCCTCTCGTAGATGCCTTAAATTTATCGAATTTAGATTTTTAATTTTTCCGGTGACATCCTCCGTGATCGAGTCTACTACTGCTCCGGTCGCTAACTGTAGTAAAGGGACCTCCTACTCAGGGCTTTCAGCCGCCATTTCTGCGAAATAACAGCGGTCGAAATGGAAGATCCCATACCCATTAAATACACTCGCGAGAACAATTAAAGGAACAACTATAAAAACTCATCGAACTTGAATAATTTTGCAGATAAGAAAATGAAACTTGCACAAGATCTTTATTTTTTCATGTCTGACATATAATCAAAATGCAGAACTGCCTATTTCTGCAAAAAATAAATTTACATAAAAACGTAGGACTGTGTGATGTAAGAGGGGATAAGGAAATTGTACTGTTACAATATTTTATAGAAACACAGGAAAATTCAATAAGGTATGTGGTCACGCCTGACCGAAGTGCAAGTTTTACAGAGATTTTCCATACTGTGGATTAGATTAACCAGAAGCGCAGGCGGTAACAATATGTATTCAAGATGAATAGTACTCCGAAACTCCTGGAGAGTGCGTGCTAGTTGGGGGTTGCCGAGATGCAAGTCGGCGTACTGGTGCGTCCCACACATGTTCTATCGGATTTAAATCCAGAGAGTATACAGGCCACCCCATTCGCTGAATTGCTTTGCCCTCAAGATAATCAGTCACTATTCCAGCACGATGAGGTCGCGCTTTATCATACATTTAAAGGAAGTTATTAAAGATTGTACCCCTAAACAACTTAACATGAGTATTAAGAACCTCATTTCTGTATATTTCAGCATTCACAGTTGCACTGGTAAAAATGTGTAGGTCAGTGCGGCCATTCAAAATGATGCCCGCCCCTACCAGAACCTTCGTATCGATGCCTTTCACGGATGTTTGCAGCCTTATTGCGTGTGTTTTCTCCCTCTATATGGTAACACGTCTGAAATCACTCTCTAAACAAAATCGGGATTCATCGTTACAGAGAACTCGGCTCCAGTCCGTGGTACTCCAATGACGATGATCTCTGCACCACTTTAACCGGGCGCATTTCGCTGCCGGTGTTAGTGGAATACAAATCATGGGTTTCCTTGTATACAGCCCTCTATTATGCAGCCTGTCACTCACAGTAAATCTAGACAGTCCAGTTCCTGTTGCTGCAGCGAACTCCCTTGCAATCTGAATTGACGTCAGTTGCCCGTTTCTTTTAGCATTCGTTGTCAAATAATGGTCCTGACAGTCTGTTGTGGCACGTGTTCGACCTTGACCTAGTTGTCTCTGTACATTACCAGTATCTTTTAACCGTTTCCAGAGTCTTGACATGGCGCTTTTGGCAATTTTTAAGTCTTTACAGACCCCTGTCAGTGTCTGACCTGCTTCCATTATCCCTTCCATACGCCATTTATCACAATCGGTCAAATGTCTTCTGTATGACACATTGCACCTACTAGAAGCGAAAATTTTATGCATCTAGACGTAAAAGACTTCAAATCACCCACGTGTACTCCTTTTCCAATGTGCAAAAACAAGTGGCTCAAAAAAATTGCATATTTTTCTGTAGCAAAGGTTAATACCATTGGACTACGTCATAACGTTAACATTGAGTTACCAACCAATCACCTTTGATTGAAGTTCCCACAATAGAATTCACATAAAGGACCTTTTTATGGTTGTTCCTTTAATTTTTCTCGCCAGTGTACATGACTAGAAAGGTAGAGATAGACTCGATCCCGGAAGATGTCACCGGTGAAATTTAAAAGCTAAAGCTTTTAAACCAATCAGTTTAAGACACCGACTAGCGAGATTATTATAGACCGCCGATTCTTCCCGGAAAAGGCGACCATGCGTCTTGAATAGGATGTCCCTTTACTTCAGTTACCAACCGAAAAGGTAGCATTGTCGATCACAGAAGATGTCACTTGGAAAATTTAAAAGCTAAATGCGATAATTTTAAAGCATCGAACAGCGGTTTCGGGTAAGGCGGGGCGTTTAATACGTCGGACGACCGCTGCGGCTTCGAGATCATTATAGCGCTTACTATAGTATCATTATATTAATAGTAGTATAGTATGCTATAGTATATTAATACCATATACTATAGAACGCCGCTTAAATAAATAAATAATAATAATAATAATAATAATTAAAAATACCAAATATTTATCGCTGTTTGATTATTTTATTACTGATACATTCGAAAACCCTGCAAAACCTAACTATTCTTCGACGCAATAATTTTGTCCACCTAGATCCTCAAAACGCCCCACTGTGCACCCTAGTGAACAAGCATGCGAACAAACTCACAGGCGTAAAGTTTGCCATTTCGCAATTGTTCGCAACCCGAGGAATACAGCATACAGCTGAAAAAAAAAATCAAACATAATTTACTACTCGTAATTAGGAAACATTAGGAAACTATTAATACGAAATTAAATGACAATTAAATTAAAAAATCACATATTAATACAAATATACGATATGAAACATGGAAAAAATTATACGGACATAATGAAATATGTCTGGAAATAAATTAGTATTCTACAAAATCATCTTTTGTTTTCAATTATCCTTATTAATCGTGCAGTCATTGACTCAGACAGTCCAGTTAAACACTAGAATATTTTTTAACACAATTATTTCAAATTGGTAAATTAATCATACAAGTTGTAAATTTCCAACTGGACGAAAAATGTCCGGGCCAGGATTCGAACCTGGGATCGCTTGGCTGAAGCCGCCACGCTCTACCACTGAGCTATCCCGGTTGAATCTGGCGGGCATAATTCATCCAGTTAACCTTATTGATCAAAGCATCTGGTCTGATATTTTTAATCAGCTCAACAGAAAAGATCGCAGGTAATGGAACTCCAGCAAACGCTGGATGCGTGAATACACTTAAGTGTATGAAGTACATGAATTCACTTGAGTGCATGAGTAGTATGAATACACTTGAGTGCGTGAATACACTTGAGTGTATTCACGCATCCAGCGTTTGCTGGAGTTCCATTACCTGCGATCTTTTCTGTTGAGCTGATTAAAAATATCAGACCAGATGCTTTGATCAATAAGGTTAACTGGATGAATTATGCCCGCCAGATTCAACCGGGATAGCTCAGTGGTAGAGCGTGGCGGCTTCAGCCAAGCGAACCCAGGTTCGAATCCTGGCCCGGACATTTTTCGTCCAGTTGGAAATTTACAAGCCCAGTTAAAGTTTGTTTAGAAATATATTTTCACGTTACTTTGATGGATGATGTCAAATCGTATGTACTTGCATATTGTGTGCATGCTTATATACATATCTAGTTGAAATGCCCCACATATTCTCTGTGGGGTTTAAATTAGTGCTTCTTGGCGGTCAATCCAAAATTTTCACAGAATTGGCCTCGAAACATGAACGTAATGCACGAGACATATTGCAACTTGCTTTGTCTTGTTGAACCAAATAAAAATCTCCTGTGATAAGGGATGCTTTAGGCAACAATTTTTCGGCTAGCATATTCACATGATTCTGAATCCATGCGACCTCCAATGGACACGATTGGTATTGTTCCATTTGATGCAAAACATGCCCACCAATCACAGAACCTCCTCCGAATTAGCGTTTGGAAAGAAAAAGGTTTTTCCTTTCACAAGTCATATCAATAATGGCGAAAACAATCTGGTCCGTCCAAATTATTTTTTTTGTTCAAAAATACGACATCTTTCCAGCGAGATCAAAAAGAAACGCGTTTCTTTGTAAATTCCAATCTAACCTCTTATGTAGTTTTGTAAGTGGTGGACGTGGCTGTAGTTTAGCATATCTAAGGTCTGTCTCAAAAGTTAAAGCACAAGCATAAAATGTCGATTTTCAAATAATTATAAAAAGTTAGAATGAATAACATTTTTTTATTTGCAGATTTCGCAACATTATTTAAATAAATGATATCAAAAGTAGAAAAAAATAAATTACATAATTGTAAAAAAAATATAATACAAAAAATGTAAAAAAAAGTGTCTCAAAAGTTTATGCATAAAGTCAAAAACAACCCTATTTATAATTTTTACAGAACTTTTACTTACAAATTATTTTTCCGTGATTTCTGTTTAGTTCAAATAAAAGTGCGTCCATCGAAATTATTAGTTTTTTGTAGGGTTTCTGGTGGCAAGAGTACCATGCTTTCTCAATAGCCTCTTGGAGTTCTTCAATAGAGTCATACTGCTTTTCATTGCCGAAAACCTGGCGGGTTAAAATACTCCAAACTTTCTCAATCGGGTTTAAGTTTGGGCTTAAAGCTGGCCAGTCAAGAACATTAAAATTTTTCTGAGAGAGCCAAAGTTTTGTAAAATGTGATACGTGGTTTGGGGCATTGTCTTGTTGAAAAATCTATTCAGGACCCCCCAAAATGTCACCGAATGGAAGCAAATGTTGGTTTAGCGTCTCTAGATACTTTTTTGAATCTTATCTTCCTTTTATAAAAGCCAAAGAGGTCTGGCCATTGAATCCAAATGCCCCAAGCATGGTCCCTCCATGCCCTCCAAACCATAACAGATTTACCACCTTGCTGCCTGCTGAAAAATGCCCTTGGTTCATTTCGTCTATCATGCCAATACGCGTTCCAACCATCAGAGCCATCTAAGTTCCACTTTTTCTCATCGCTGAATAAAACAGTAAGCCATTTGTCCCCGTAGGACATGTGTTTTTTAGCCCAGTTCATTCTTGCCTGTTTGTGATTGTAATTTGAAAGATGGTTTGCGAGCCATTTTCTTTAGTATGATGTAATTACACTCTTTAATACGTCTATGTACAGTGTCTTTAAACACCTGTACACTGAGATTATTTTTAATTTGCCGTATGGACACATTTTGTCTAGATAACAATCTTCGTATTCTGCGATCAGTCTGGACAGTCGTCATACGTGGTCGTTCTCATCTTGGTTTCCGCTTAAAATTATCATTTCTAGAGAGTACTTGATGTATACCTCGCTTTGATCGATTTAAAACTTTTGCAATTTCAGAAACAGTTTTATTTTGCGAATTCAATTTAAAAACTTTCAAAATCTCACATTTTGTGAATTTTTTACCCTTCGGCATTTTTAAAACGAGAGGAAATAATTTCTTCACCTTCTATACTTTTATAAAAGTGCAATATGATGTCATACAACGTCATTACACATGGCCAATCCCGTGTTTCTAAAAAAAATTGCATAAAGAGCTTAAACTTTTGAGACAGCGTTTCTTCAAGAAAAAAGAAAAATTAAATAAAAATAAATAATATTTTTTATTTTAACCACCCAAAATGGCTTATTTTATATTATTTTGATTAAATGTCGAGTATTTATTGTAGATTAGCTTAAAATATTTTCTTCTTCAATTATTTTAAACCAGATTTGCAGAGTGCTTAAACTTTTGTGGCAGACTATAACATTGGGATTCCTTTTCAGAACATTACACACTGTTCGACTAGTGCATGGTATATTCGTTTCTGTTGTAATTTGAGTAGAACTGTTTTTTAAGCAAGCTCCATGTACAATTGCACGTTTCTGGCACATAGTCACAGAAACAGGCCTACCTGTATGCCTCTTCTTCCTATAATCTTTTGGATTCTTCAAAAAATTATAAATTACTATTTTAGATCTGTTTGTATTCCTTGCAATTTCCTGTCCACTCATTCCACATTTTTTGTAAGCAATGCTTTTTCCTTTTTCAAATTCAGATCGTTGTGTGCTCTTTGCCATGATGAAGAACGAGATAAACTGAATCATACTGCGCAACAGTTTTACGATACTTTAAAGAAGCCTATGATATTACCAAATATGCAAAATTTTGTTTGCGATTTCAAAAAAAAATGAGTGTCCTTATAATTTTTTCCAAGATGCAAGCTATTAAAACCTTTTTAAATCCATGCCTTTTAATGATTTTTGAAATTTTCAACTTACAGTTTGTTTGGAAATTTTCCGTTTAAAGCATTTTTATCATGCAAATATTTGTATAATTTTCTAGCCAAGCGGCTCCTACATTTGACGACTTTTTCTTGTCCTTATAATGTTTCCCATGGTTGTATAAAATGGGCGTCCGCTTGCAATATTTGTAACGATATACAGACAAACATAATAAACATGTTAGCCGTGAGCCATTCTAATATCACCATAGACCATGTAACTCATCATAAAAATAGTATCTTATACCGATAGCGTTTTATTCCAATTTTCTCTTCATTCTCTCGTTATATAAAATCTCAAATTCTGTGGTTGCAAATATTGCGATTAGGTGCAAACTTTACATGTTCTATTCCTGGGTTATGAACGATCACTAAACGCAACATGTTGCACCTGTGGTTCTATTTACATGCTTGTTCACCTCAAAAGTTTCGAACGATTCTCGCGACAGGTCCGACAGCTTCTCTTGTAAGTAAAGTAAAACCTTATAAAAGGTAGACATAGGGGCGAGAGAATTTTTTTACACAGGTTTTTGTTTTAGCAGGTATAATTACATGGTGTTCTTAACGCAAAAAATGTTGATTTTTATAAGTTTAAAGCAGCATTTTGTAATTAACAAGTTCCACGAAAAATTATAAATTTAATATTTACTTTTTTATACTAAAAATATACCGTAATTTCCGGCGTATAATCCGCGTATCGAACAATTCTGTTTCATCCCAGAAAATGTATTTAATAATTGAAATCAAATATTTAAAGCGATCTAGTAAGTTGCATTTTATAAAATAAAATTTCTGGGTAGAAACATGATTGTTTGATCCGCGGATTATACGCCGGAAATTGTGCATAATTATTACCGTATATACTCGTGTATAAGCCGACCCCCAAATTCGAGACAAAAACACGTTTAATACCAGTAATTCAAAGTGGTTTTCTGCAACTTATTTAATCTCATTTAAAACTAAATTATTTAAGACGGAGAAAACCATTGTAAATTATTGGTATAAAATGTCTTTCCATCTCGAATTTGGGGGTCGGCTTATACACGAGTATATACGGTAGTAACGTTTTCTGAAAATATTTGAAACTTTATAGCTTTGTAAACATGTTAATAATTACTTTTGAAAATTTAAAAATTTGTAGTGGATAAAAAATAAAACATGTGAAATGGAAACGAACATTTTTCATACCTCGAAGAAAAGAATACTATGCAATTGTAACTGCTTAGACGGAAACCTGTTTAAAACGCATTTTTTCTCCAGTCCTTAGTCATTTACATTTTACATATTTTACATTATTCTGTAAACATGTGCTTCCGAATACTATTCTAAGTCTGAGTAGATTTTTTAATGAAAAATGTTATTGATATATTTTTTTATTTAAAGCAGATAAAACTAAATCGTCTATTCATTTTATTTTTTGTTGTTCCATTAATATAAATATTTCCATACGTGTACTTCTTACGTTTATGTAAATATGCAATTTCGTAACATCAAATCTTTCTGTTTACTTCAGAGAAGCAAACAAACACAAATAAATTTTAACCCGGACATTAGCAAGATTTCCACAGATGGTTGAAATGCTTAGTATTAATTCCGCATGCCTTCCATTCCCAAAATTTATTCAAGAACCGAGCATTGTTTGTTATTTCCAGATATATTAAAATATTAGATATAACATATTACATATACCTTTTTAGGTTCTGGTACGAGTGTAAAAGCTTCTAGTAATATAATCAAAACATTATATTTTTACGTGCTTCTAAATGGTGGCATTTGATTTGAAATGCAGGTTTCGCCGAATGTATTAGTTATAAATTATAGTATACATGTTTTGAAAACAAGATTGCCAAATACGGACAACGGAAAGAAAATAACAACGGTTCAGCGGAAAGAAAACAATGTACTTAATTCCCAAAAGCTAAAACATATTTTGAAAGATTTAAACCACCAGGTCGCACATGGATCCGAGTTCCCTGAACAGTTTTATTTTTTCAGTTGTTTTATGTTATTTATCCTCTAAATAAGACAATTTTCTAACTCTACATATATTATTTTTATTTTCTTTCTTTTTGATTTAGTTTTTATGGTACCGCAAACTGCAGTATATATGATTCCTTGGCGATTTTCATACACTAGACTTCTAAAGCCATTACCAACAGTATCCACGAAAAAGCATAAACATATGTCAGTAATCACCTTTGACGTCATGCTAAACACAAAACTTGGTGCAACGTCGAAGTATCGCGAGTCAAAAGTACACAAGAAAGTTTGATAATTCTACTATTGTGAAATTGTGTTTGAGTGATTGCCTTTCATTGACGGCAAAATGGATGAAACAATAACACTGAAAATTTGTACAGCGGCGGCAAAAGGTATCTCAACAATGCATATTTTCCTTGAAACTTTGTAATTAATTATAATTTTGTGTGGGAATTCTAAAAAAATAAATTCACTTCACTCACAAATTAAATAATAGAAAGAAATTGTACGACTATTTAGTAGTAAAGTCTAAAATAAAAACCACACGCTTCAGTGTAAAAAGGGCGCAAGCACATTATTTAAAAATATCTGGTTATAACAGCAAATATTGTTTAGATATGAGCACCTTCATTATTACCCCCAAAAAACGAATAGGAGGGCATGAACATGCCTGTGACAATTTTTTCAAAATTTACGCTACAAAAAAGCGGCACAACCTGTAGGTTGAAGAGAACTAGAGGCGAGTTGAGGGTTAGAGGGATTCTACATGGTAGTATTTGATACCGTGGTGCATTTGAAGAACGGTGATCTTTTTATCACTTCGTTTTAACTGGGCACGCTTCCATGCAATTCTGTTCCATTACTTTTCAAATCTTGGTGTTTATTTATTTATTAGTTGTAAAAATAGGACTCTGCTCTTTTTTTAGTAAAGAAAGGACACTTGTTTCTGTCAAAATGAAAGAAATATATATTCAAGGTATATTCTATCAGAAGCTATAACATTCGTCCATCTGTCCGGTAACAAACAAATTTTGCAATAGAAGTATGGTTATTTTAAAGCAATCAAATTATCAGGTAAATTTCAGCAAAGTAAACACAATTGCTCACCAGAAATAGTGCTCTGCATGGAACAAAATAAATTATAAACTAAACGAGCAACATTCAATGAATACAACGGTGGAGGGAACACATCCCAGTCAAATGTTTCTAGTTTTTCTTACATTTCTTTCGTGGGATAAAATCTGTTAGTATTCATAGTCCACCATGAACTATTTCAACCACATATGGAATCAATAGTGAATGTTACACACAAGTGTTAATCAATTTGAAGGAGACGTTGAAGCACAAATGTCCAGAATACGAAAAAGACATGACAAAGTTGTTTTGCAATACCACAAAGTTCACTAAAAAAGTTCGGAAAAACCAGTCCAGTCGATTCTATAAACACTTCGATGAGATATATTGCCCCACCCACAGTATTGACCAGATTTTGCTCTTTTATATTACCATTTGTTTCACTCCATGCAGAATGCCAATTTGCAAGAGCAGCTTTTTTTAAATGGAAAATTGACTTGAAGGTTTGATTGCTCCTAAACCGCAACACTTTTTCCATTACAGAATCCATTTGTTGTCTAAAAGATGCATGAATGCTCCTGATAGAATATTTCAAGAATAAAAAAAATTTATTTTAAGGGACACCAGGATAAAAAAAAGCATTTTGTTTTTGCTAATAAAATACAACAAAGATAAATAAATTACATAAAGCAAACCATGTATTTCCAGGATGATTACATCAGCACATACGACAATATTTGTATTCTAATAATAGTCCTGCCACACACCTGCTGGGATTTAAATATCCGTAGCAGAACGGATAATGTGAACAAACAGCACGTTACTACTCTAGTTTTATAATTTTTTTCTGCTAGCTTTTCCGAAGTGAATTGATCGTTGAGCTGTTTCTTAAAGTACTCGGTCAGTCGAATGCTTGTCAGAATATTTGTTTACTACGCCATTTTCATATTTTGATGTCTTTGAAACGATGCGTTAGTTTTTAATATATTTATGTGTTAATAATTAGTATTACAATAAAATTTGTCCTAAGTTTTTATTTATTTTTGACCGCTTTGTAATTACATTTGAACCAACCATGTGTGCGCGATTTAAACTGGTATATTTGAGCTGCTACATTACTTTCAAGTGCCATTACTGTTTAACGGAAGCAAGGGACGCAAAAGAAAATCAACTACAGTGAAGGCTACTCTCAGAAAAATAAAGAGAAGTAAAGTGCATTCTTCCGTTTCAAATGAAGAAACGAAGTCACATTTTGTGGCAGAAATTAAAGAAAATATGATTAATTCTGATATAAACAAAACGTCTGTAACTGCGGACTTTCCAGTAGCTCCATCTAACCTTATTATTGACTTTGAGGACATTAGAAGATGCATAAAGTCAAATTTTAAATTATCAATAAAACATTAATTGTACCACTCATTAATAAACCTAAAACTGTTCCGAAAACAAAAAATCAAGAGAAGTTTGTTACCAATCTGATACCTATAAAAAAGCAGAACAAAAAAATGCTTGATCATGCGAATTCTTAAATCCGGGTAATCTGTTTTGAATGCTATTGGGGTTCCGTAATAAATCTATTTTTACGTTATTTTCAATTACTTATTTTCACATGTATTAGAAATATGTATGTAAGTGCTAAAAGTTAGCGAAATTGTATGAGTTTGTCAAAAGTTTGTAACTAAAATTTTAAGTTCATTTATCTCAGAATAGATTTTTTTTTAGAATTTGACTTATTTAAAAGGATATATGTAAGATTTCTCACAAGATTTGTATAAATTTTATTCAGAGTTTATATATTATGATTTTTATAAATTGAAATCTGGATTTTTTAATTTCATGGGAAAAAATTTAAAATATATTCCGTGAAGTAAAAGTCATTTTCAAAAAGCCTCTTTTTTTTCTTTTAAATTTATTATTAATTTTTAAGTAATTTTTTATTAATCTTTTTAAGACAAATTAACAAGAAAATATCTCTGCTCACATTAATTAAAATAGTATGTAATCCGGGCAAGTGGTTCATCAGTTATATCAAAAATTAAATAAGTTAAAATTTAAATATCGGTTTTCAAAAACTTTTTATCTGAAAAGTAATCTTTATAGAAAAATACATTTCAGGAAAAAAATCCTTAAAATGTACCTGTAAATAAAGAAAATAAAAATTTTGACATCAGCAACTCCTTAATAAAAAACAAGTCTCTAGTCGAGTATGGGAAAAAATTATATTTATACTTCTAATGTTTTCCTTTCTGATAAGAATTTCGGCTGAAACACTGTTGCTGTAGAAGGTAGTTTTCTTTTCAGTAGCAATATATTAATTTATGGAGACTTTTACCGGAAATTTATGCTTTAATGAAGACGCATTACTTTTCTTTAAATTAGTTATACAATATTGTTTACGATAAGTAAGCGTTCTAAAGCGGTCAATATATTAATTTAACCAGCAATTAATTATCATCCATGTTCTATAAGGTCTATCGGAAAATATTTTTTTTCGTAAGCTTTTCCACCATCTAATTTTCCCATGCCAGCAAAATTAACATTTTCCTAATCTGTCTTCAGATTATATATATGAGTATGTTCCTTAATGAATTTCATCCGGAATGAACACTTCAAAAATACGAGATTAATAAACTCCGTTGAACTACACCATGAATTTTCAGTTGACTGAATTCAAAGTTTTACGCTTCAGTAAAGTTATTGTACGGATCATATTGTATCCTACTTTCTTACTATAAGCTTCATAGAAATTGTCGAAATTAATGAATTGCATGAAAAGATCTTTGTAATTTTAATCTGATTTGTTGTTCAATAAACTTTGCGTTGACATACATGACATTGCGTAAACATTTGGTGCATATGTAAAGTGCAGCATGGGATTTCGATTTCTAAAAAAACTATATTAAAGCCAAAAGTCACCCTCGCGGAAATTTTTCGCACAGCCAGGTTAATATTTATAATAAATATATATTTATAGAAAATATTATTCTGTATGGGGCTGGAATTTGGGGAGGTAAACTAACAAAAACAAATAAACAAAAATTAACATCAATTCAAAGACCTTTCCTACTACAACTGTCGTGTGGTTATAAAACCATCTCAACCGATGCACTAAATGTAATTACAGGTATACCACCCATCACCTTAACATTAGAATATGAATACAAAAAGAGCAGAATCCTACACCTTTCACACAGTCAAACAGTAGAACAGCATTTTCCATCCAAAAGCATCGAACAAATAGTCCATGGTTGGCAATTACATCCAGCAGAAGAAACATCACACCTCCTAATAAATAAAGATCGTAACACGTACACACCATCCACATTGTCAACAATTTTTACTGATGGATCTCGAACAGCAACCGGCGTGGCATCAGCTTACTGTGTCACGGAAGGTGCTTTGATCATCCACCAGTGGGCCTGCAGATTGGACGACAACAACACGGTATATCAAGCCGAACTATATGCCATCCTCCAAGCACTCGAATGGATCCACGCACAAACAGAAACAACTCTATACTGGATATATAGCGACAGTCTGTCTAGTCTGCAAGCAGTTAATTCCCACAGGACCAAACACCCACTAGTTCTTGATATAAAGAAAAGGCTATTAACTATCATAAGCCGCGCACGAATTGGTCATGTGTCCGCACACAAGGGCATATTTGGCAACGAGTTGGCTGACACTTTAGCAAAAGAAGCCACAAAAAAACCCAACATTGATCACCACCTTCCACTCCCACATAGCTACATCAAACGTACATTAAAAAAAATATTTCAAAAGACTGGCAAGTACATTGGACCACCTCAACCAAAGGCCGGCATACTCATACGCTAATCCCCAAAGTCTCCTACACACTATATTACCTCACCCCTCACACTACAGCTTTTCTTACTGGTCATAGACCCTTCCGTCAGTACCTACACAGATTCAAATGTGCATCTTCAGACCAATGCGAGTGCGGTGAACAAGGTACAGCGTCTCACCCATATTTTCACTGCACACTGACAAGCCAATGGCATCTCAGGTGCACTCAAAACCCTCCAAAAAATTGGCTCGCTAATATCCTAACTCGCCCACTTCTAAAGAGGAAACTAAAAAGCATTTTTGATCACTTAACTTACCTCTCAAATTTAACTTAGGGAGCCCGTCTGTTGGATCTCAATTCATCAATTCTTCGCCCCCTGTAGTTTCCACCACCTACTGATGCCCCTCACTGCCCAGTGTCGCGTGGGAAAATCTGTTTTCCGGCAGTGATGGATCACTCCTGTAAAAGCCTTATTCAGTCCCTGTCACTTGCTCGTATTGGAGCACTCCTGGCAGGGTCGCCTGTATTATATTTCTTTCTTATGTTTATATTTTGCCGCTCATTGTCGCGTTTTCCGGCGGCATCAGCTGGGGCTGAACACTTTAACTTTTTTTTTTTTTTTTAAAAAAAAGACCTTAATAAAGGAACCGGGAGGGATACTATGCTCTACAGACTTGGTTTCCTTGTCTGAGCAGTCCCTCTTAGGCAATCAAATCAAATCAAATCAATAAATAAATACGCAATTGCCACAGAAAATTGCAAATGCAAATTTTCTTCTCAACAAATATCAATTCTTAACAATAAATATCGCTGTTTGGAGAAATAACTTCAGGTATTTGTGGGAAACTTTTGAGAGCGTAGTCTTTGCAATTCCATAGGATGTTTTCACGAGCTGTCCGCTGTGGGGCCTCAGTGGCCGAGTGGTTCAGACACCATTCCGCTAATCGCTTGAGAGCTTAGGAGTCAGGTCGATGCATTCGACTCCCTTCAGCTCCATTGCACACAATTTATCAAGCTCTCGGTTGTAATTCTCAATGATGTTGCAAATTGCCTTGTGGATATCTCACCCTTGCATATTGACGATGACTTGTAAGCGGGCACTTGATGTCAAGCACACAAGTCGGATATATGTTCTCAATAAAACAACAACAACTATCCACTGTCGTCAGCTTTAAATTTCGAAATCTTCATTTATTACATACGAAGCCTTCACGAACTGCAAGAACTTCCAGCAACGTAAGATAATAGTTTGGTTTAATGGACAATATACGTTGATGTGAATTCAAGGCTATAAAAATCACATGATTGAAGAAAACAAACCGGCATGTTGTCGTAGTAAAGTATGATGAATTTTGTTTAACTGTCTGAAAATAAATTATTTAAAAATATACTAAACTATTGGGCAGCGTACGGTTGTTCCAACAGTTGTTATTAATTCATTTATAAACGGAAAAATATTTTATTTCCATCAGTTTATGCAATTATCAAATCGGAAAATTTCGTATTCATGTTTGAAACCAATTGGCACATTTTAATGATCATCGGTTTTCGCAAATTTCATTTCATTTTTATAACTTGTGTTTCTTGTGTGTGTGTGTGTGTAGAAAACATTTACACTGGAATTTAAATATTTGACTCCATCTTTATATATCTGCTATATTTAAATTAATTATATAAACTATGTTTAAGTAATTTATACTTAAATGTCAAACTTTGCCTCCATAAATGATCTTATCCACTTCAAACAACATTGCTGTGAACATCGCTCGTTCATTATTCCTGCTTATGCATTATTGGCGTTAAATCACATTGGTTGGCAACAGAAGTAAAATCATGTATCACAAGTACAGTTACTTTGTTTTTAAGTTACATGTGCCAACTTCTGTTGTAAGTCAGATGATAGGGTAATGTGGCGTCAGGCGGATATTGTTCAATAAAACCTTCAAATTGCAACAACTACTGTGTTCCAACATTCCATCTAAACAAATGTCTATTCAGGAGTTTTTACAACATTCTGTTTATGTTTACTTCACATTATTTTAACACTAAGTTAATTGCAATTTTAGTAGCAATGGAAAATGACGCGTATCGCATACTGAAAAATATAATTGAATTTTCCATTGAAAATCGAAGGTTTATTTAAAAAGAAACCGATTGCGTCTTGCACTAGACAAAGTATGTTTACAAACTTACTTACACTCCTTCGAGTCGTTGAAACGAATCTGACAGTCTCGGTAGCACTGTAGAAAAATAGCTACTACCCATTGCAAAATGTATGGTATTAGCATCTACTTTTTCCGTCGAGCAATGAAATGTAAAGAAATTGTATGTGAATTGCTTAGGTTGGCGAAAGGTTGTTTATTATTAAAGATTCATAAATATTTATAAAATAAAGATACAGATAACAATGACAAATAATTATACAATGATTTTATGTAATTTTATTTCTTCAAATGTTGCTGTAAAAGAACGTCCTATTCAACAGAAAAAAAATTAAATGGTTGGTCAAAATATCTGCTTAATATTTATTCTTCATATTACCAATTTTCACACTCATACATTACTTAAAATCATGGTTAAAAGTTTTATACAAAGCAGTCCTTCATTACGAAAAATGTCACAAACTTTCACATAAAACTGTCACTATTACACGAAAACTTTTTAACTCTAGCCGGAGCATCTCAGTTGTAATTTTCAAGAATCCATCTCTTCGCTATTTATCCGACTGGGGATTGAGGAATTCTCTTTACTTTTACTCGATTTCCAAATTTTCCCTCTTCTTGCAACATATTTTTCCAGCGGCAATTCAGCATTGCTTGTACCATATCATTACAAACGTCTACTTTAAATGTATTAATCCCTATTGCTTCCCTTATGAGGGCATTATGCAGATATTCATAGTTCGCTATTTTTTGTATTTGTAGGGTTTCAAGTTTGATGGGATGTTATATTTATTCTTGCAAGTTCTGTTGACTCTTTATTTAATTTTAAATCCCTGATGTGTTTCTTCTTTTTTTCATCAAATTTTCTTTTTGTCATTCCTATGTAGGTAAAATTTTCGCTTCTGTTATTTAAGCAATTCATTTTATATATTCCTGCTGTCTGTGTTTTTTCATATTTTTCTGTTTCGTTTCTTATTAATGTGAAGAGCGATGAATTGGTGGTTATTGGGACTTGTTTTCCTAATTTTTCTAATTCACGTTTTATTTTCAATGATGCGCCATTTATATGTGGAATGGGGGCACTGTGTGTATCTGTGCTGGCTGTATACAGTCAATCCTTTCTGTAACTCTTTCGATTATTTTAAGTATAGTTTTTCTCGGCTGTCCTACGTTTAAACCTTTTGTTTTCTACGATTTTTAATTCTTCTTCCAATGATTTTTTAATTAAAGAAACTTGTAGGCCTCTGTTTATATATGTATTCATGGCTGCTAATCTGTACGATAATGGAATATTGGCTTTGTATGAGATTATGTTTTGGCTCGCAATTAGGTTTTCTATATACTGTAGTATTTACTTCAGTTGTTTCATGGGTTATCTTTACATATAGGTAGTTGATCGAATGATTAATTTCTTCTTCTATTTTAAAGTGGATATTCTTATTACTTTTAAATGCTAAAGGTGTAAAATTAACAACTATAATATAAATTAAAATAACTTTTATTAGTTGTTTTACATGTTTCGACTCTTCTGAGTCATTTTCAAAAACAAAATGAGAATATTCTGAAGCTGCACGGGCTTTGAAGTTATTATTTACATGTATTTTAAAAAAAAAAAATATTACGCACGTTATCTATTATTTTTTACTTGATTGTTTATTTTCATATCTTTGAGCATGGAGTAATTCTAGCCACAGTTTCGGTAAATTAAAAGATGCCGCATCGTTACATATTGTATTTTTGCGCGTGAGTATCTCTATGGTTTCTCTTATTATGGATGGATAGTGTAGACTGGATGGAAATATTATTTTACTTTCATTGAAATTTATTTGGATGGTTTCTTCTTGATATAATCTTGCTAGGGCTGTAGTTTTTCTATTGTATTTAATATCAGCTATATGCTCTTTTTTTCTGCAATTAAATTTCCTGCTGGTCTTTTTTTTTTTTTTTTTTTTTTTTTTTTTTAAGTACATGTAAATAATAACTTCAAAGCCCGTGCAGCTTCAGAATATTCTCATTTTGTTTTTGAAAATGACTCAGAAGAGTCGAAACATGTAAAACAACTAATAAAAGTTATTTTAATTTATATTATAGTTGTTAATTTTACACCTTTAGCATTTAAAAGTAATATACTATTACAAGGTGTTATATTTTATTATATTGTGGATATTCTTGTCATAAGAATTTACTTCGTTAAGGAGGTTTTCTAAGTTAATGCGTTTATTTGTGATAATAAATACGTCGTCTATTTATCTCTGTCATAGCCAAATTTCAGTTTTGTGGTCGTTTAGAATTAATGCTTCGATGTTTCTTAGTTTCCATTCTGTGACTGCATTAGAAATTGGGAATCCCATGGGGACTCTTTTTTGTGTATATATTTTGTTATTAAACTTGAAATAACTCTCGTTAAGGATAAGGTTATATGCACTTTGGTAATAAAGTACTTTTATTAGGTTCTGTGTAATAATTTTGGATTGTATTATTTCGATATGTCATTTCATACAAATTAATAGATGGATAGGGGATTTTTGCATCCAAGCTTATCATATAGTCATCATGCTGTGGTTTATATTCTTTTAACTTTTGTATGGATCTTTTTGTTGAATTGATAGATATTTTTGAGTGCGGGATTGTATTTTCATACTGTTTTTTCATATATTTTTGAATGTCATATGTTGGACTGATCCTTTTATTTACGATAGATCTGAGTTTAGGGAATCGAGTGAGAGTAAACAGAATTCTTCAATCCCCAGTCAAATAAATAGCGAAGAGATGGATGCTTGAAAATTACAACTGAGGGAAAACGTTTTTGTGTAATAGTGACAGTAGTGTTCGTTTATGTGAAACTTTTTGACGTAATCATGGACTTTTTTGTATGGAACATTTAACCCTGTTTTTAAGTAATGTCTGAGTGTAAAAATTGGCAATATGCACAATAAATATTAAATATACAGGCAATAGTGATTGAACAGTTTTTTAATACCTGGTTAATACCTCGTGTTACCTTTAGCATTTATTATAGCTTTGAATCTGTCAGGCTTAGACTTAACAAGATTTTCATACATTTTTGGATCGATGGCAGTCCTTGATTTTCTCAGGAAGTCCTTTATTTCCTGTGTTGGCTGTGTTGACATTGAATGAATATCATTTTTTAATATATACCATATATTTTCTATATAATTCATATTGCATGTTGGCAGCTGTATTTGTGGGACATTATTTTCAGAAATAACATTTTTCATCATATAGAATCTATGGCACAGATCATTGTTATCCATATATATAACATCCCAAATTCCAAATAATCTTCTAAACTAGGAATCCGAACATTTTCTTAAATTGAAACGTATTTTTCTGATATCTTTGGTGAGTCTCTGTAAATAAACACAATGCACACAAGAGGCAATTTATAGTGCACCTCGGTAATGCATATAATTTCCATTATGTTTGAAATAGTGAAATATCACTAACTTACACTGCAGACGATTTTTCCCCATATAACTATGTGTAAAAGAATTCTTTTGTTTGACCCTGTAAATGAATAGTAAATGCTTTGCACCCCATATTCCACAAAAAGCATGTTTTAATGCGCTTCATAATTATATATCAATTTCATTATGTTTTAAATGACTTAGCGTCATCAAAATGTGTTGAACCTATTATTCCCAATTGACTGTAATGTAACGGAATACTTTTGACTGTCTCTGTCAAAACACTATAAGTGCTACACGCTTCATTTGCAATTGGGAACATTCTGTAGTAAACGACAATAACATACAAAAATTTCAGGACAATCCAAGCATATTTACGGGAGTTAGAGCACGGACAGACGGCAGACAAACCGAAGTCATAAACACTTTTCAACTAGGTTGGAAAGTGTTAAAAAATGCTCTAAAAAGTATTTATACTTTTTTCCTAAAGCTTTTGTGTGTGAAGTTTGGAATCACGTCAATTCATTGGGAAAATTTTGAAATCACTAGTTTGTCGATGCAAATTTTTTATGTCTGGTGAACAGCTCACTTTTGATCCCCAGTAAAATATTTACATAATTGTCGTACACAGTTCCCCTTAAGTGGTTAGAAACACATTGGGCCTTTTTTACTTTGTTCATTTCAAACGAAAGGATGACAGAGCACCATTAAGAGAATTGCGAATTCTTTCATAAAATCGTATGGCTCTACGGTTAGTAATTTTATTCATAACACAATCAAAAGTTAAACGCCATTATCAAGTCAGCAGTTGGAAGTTGCAACGACCCACGATGAATCACTTGAGCAGAATCGTGCTACTACCCGTGGCAAAAAGTATGGAATAAACGACAACTAAAAATAAAATATATACATTTTAATTATAATTGAAAAGCTGGACTATTTTTCTTTTTAATGAAAGATCATGGACGTTAGTGCGATACAAAGACACAGAAGAAATTACAACAAGAACGAAAAATCATGCATCAAGCATAGATTATGAAACACTTTCCAACACAGCCAGAAAACTGTAACGAAACTTCCCCGTTAAATAAGGTGAAAGAAGATATGCAAGTAAACAGTTTAGAAAACACATAACACATTGAAAAATACAGTTTTCGAAATGACCTTTTAGTGTCAAAAAAGTAGTCGAAATATTTTGTGCAGCCCTGTATATGATCAATAGATGTGGATATATAGTATGATAAAATTTAGTTCAGTTAGTAGTAGCACGATTCTGCTCAAGTGATTCATCGTGGGTCGTTGCAACTTCCAGCTGCTGACTTGATAATGGCGTTTAACTTGATTGTGTTATGAATAAAATTACTAACCATAGAACCATACGATTTTATGAAAGAATTCGCAATTTGAAAGATTTCGCAATCACAAATTAAATTTCAGTCAGCGTTTCGCTTTTCTATTTATCCGATAACTAGTAATTACCAGGAGAATAAGTTCAAATACTTCCCCCCAAAATTTGCAAATTTGCATAATTTGCATGTTATACAGTACCACCAAATAGTCACTCAATATTTCTTTGTATTATCTCCTTCGTGAGTGAACACTCTAAAAACAACTATTTTCAAAACTGAGCAAAAAATACTCAAATCTGAGTATGTCGCATAGTCAAAATGGTTTCGAATCAAAATTACTCAAGTTTAAAACATGTATATACTTATTTCTGAAAACATGCACACACTCAAGAATGAAACATCATTTTCTCATACACTGACTATGTCCATGTTTCAAAAAGGAGTATGATCTGACTTCTATGTGCTCATTTTTGAGTATTTTCATGTTTCAAAAATGAGTTTGAACTGATTCTAATCATTTTTGGGTATGTCCATGTTTCAAAAATGAGTATGAACTGACCTCTATGTGCTCAGTTTTGAGTAAGTCCATGTTTCAGTATTCTGCGTATTTATGGTATTTCAGAATTAAAAGCATTGTTTCATCATATTTGAAACAAAAATTTCATAACAAAATGAAAACATCGATTTACTCAGATTTGAAAGTGTCATTTTTCTCAATGAAGTGTATTTAATTTTCTACTCAAAATTATAATTACAAAATTTCAAGGAAAATATACGTTATTCAGATATATTTTTCTGCCACTATAAAATATTTTAGTGATATTACTTCATTCGTTTCGCCGTGACTGAAAGGAAATTATTCTAACACATTTCCATAATTGTAGAATTTTCAAAATTTCTTCCAGTTGTGATAAAGCATGTTGAGCGGACAATAGAAATACAACAAAACCTCACTACTTCAAAAATCGCGCACAGTCACCAATCGTTCAAGAAATAAATTTTTAACATGATCAATATTTATCCATTTTCATATATTACTGAATTAACAATAGATATTAATCGTCAAGAACATACTGGTAGTCTTGCATCAGACTACAAAAGCAGTCAAAACAAACAATAATGTAGAAAGAGAAGTAATTTTGGATTTTAGTAACTATTCCTAAAAGTCTATATGTATATATTTTATTTTTAGTTATTTTTGGAAATTCCAGTACAATTTCCGTATTTTTACTGAAAACTTTATTGGAAAAGTTATTTCGTAACTGTGTAAAAACGTTGTGAATATGGATTTGAGAATATTTTTGATAGATAAAAGGAATAAACGTCTAGTTAAATTGTCATTTTGACGAAGGCTAAAATAATTATATTATTTTTACACTGCAACTCAATCCGTTTTTTAGAGTGCAAAATTAAATGAAATCCTATGACTTTAAAGAAAATAACAATTTAGCTATATTTTTAGCACTGACATCTGACAGGGATTATCTCAATTCTATTTTCGCTACTTTCTGACTCTTTCACGAAATCGCTTTCAACGAAAATATATTTCTCTAAAATAGATATATTTGGTGTCAATTAACGGAATTTGTTTCAGTATATAGTAGACACAACATATCTATATAAAGAAAGGGATACTTGATTTCACTCAGGTCTTTTAATTATTTTTACTTGCGGCTGTTAAAATTAGAAGTTGTTAAAATTTCCATATATTGTACTCATTAGAGTATATTTACTAATTACTTACCTATTTTATAAACAAATTCTGCAGCGTATTTTAAAGATAAAAAATATGTTATATAACTAAGAAAATGAATATTATAATTTGTATCAACATTATCGGTGTATTCACAATTTATAACTAAAATTATTAAAATTCTGATATATATATTATTTTTTTACTTCCTTATGCACTTTTCCTTTTCCTCCATAATGAATTTAGAAGTATTTCAGGAATGAATTAATAATATGATAAATTAAATCCTCTACGAAATAAAGAATATCTGCAATTTTCCAAGTACTAAGTTGTTCAAAGTGTTCAAACTTCCCGAATGCACACTGTAAGAAAAAAAGTGTTTCTTTTTCAACTATAGAAGATAACCACGAACAAAAATATACAATAACTAGAGATCGACCTAAACAGGTTTTTAAGACCGAAACAGACACAGAAACCGAATTTCGGTGATCTTCTCACCTTCGGCCGAAGCCGAAAATGAAAAAAAATAAAAAAATGATTAATACACACATAACTGCTTATAATTATTAATTAATTAATTAATTAATAACAAATAATTATTAATTACTTAATAATACCTAATTGCGTTACTAATTAATTTATTAATTATGCGTGTATTGAACCACATTTCTAACAAACAAACGTACATATATATGTGTGTGTATAAGTTTCAAACACAAATGAAACATAACTAATACAACTTTTATATTTTATTATTTTATAACAACCAATAATTATAGGCATTTATCAATAATTAATTAACAATGTAGTTAAATAATCCCCCCCTCCAAAAAAAAACTTTGCCACTCCCTGCCTCCCTAAGAAAATATTGAAATGGCACCCCTGTTTGAAAATTTTACATCCGGTGCCAAGTTGACTCTCTGTGCCTCTATCCAAAACTATTTATTTTCATATAAAATAAAAGAAAATTAATTTATCAATAAGACAGAAACCGTTTCCAATTATACGAATTTCATCTAATAAAAAAATAGTTTAGGAATACATACTTCGATATATCTTTTGTAATAAATTTCGTAAATCTTCATATGTTTTAACAACACCTTTCTCATAAAGCATTCGGAACAATCTGGATATTCAAAGTAAACATTTTCTATTACTATTAAGTATGCAGGTTTTAAAGATCACGTGATAAGCGTCTTTTAAGTTTAGTCATATATGCATTGTTTGCTTTATAATTTACACTCGCATCATGAAATCAGTCATGACGGATAATGATAAACTGTGGAGTTCACAGCAATAAACAGTGTCTCTTTTGAGCCGATACAACTCATATCAATGAGTAAAGTTGAAAATTTCCGAATGAAGGAACGAGATTTTGAAATACAGATAGTTTCGGTTGTGTTTCGGTCAGGCTGAAATTTTGGCAGCAATTTCGCCGAAAACGAATATTCGGCGAAACTCTGACTTTGCGCCGAAACCGAAACTGAAATTTCGGTCAATCTCTAACAATAACATCTTAATAACAAACAAAAATATACAATAACCATGGTTCCTAAAAGCATTCGTCGACATTACCAATACCTTTTTGAGATTTAAAGAAGCATTTATAAAACAAAGTTTTTCTTGCTGCCACTAATTTTCGGAAAAGTTTTCGAGTAGTTTTATAGTGTATTAATAAGTTTTCTCAAACCGGAATATCAGTTTTTCGGATGCTATTAATTCTCCATTATACATTTTCAGATGCATAATTGAATTTATACGTGCAAGATTAACAAAATAATATTAATTTTTGTGTTAACTTTAGTTCTTGGTGTTTGTATGTAAAACACGTTTTTTAACTTTAAATTGTTTACTTGAGAATTGATAGCATCCAAAAGAACCTATATTCTGGCTTGAGAAAACTGACTAATACACCATAAAAACTACTCGGGAACGTTTGCTAAAATCCGTGTCAGCAAGAGAAACTTTGTTTTTATAAATGCTTCTTTAAATATCCAAAGTATATATTGGTTTCTGCGGTTTCTACTCTGTAAAAAATGACCAATATTTCTTATTTTATGAAAATATACTATAACCACGAACGAAAATATAATATAATCTTCTGAGTTATCCGAAATTCTGAATAGCATGTTCCATTATCTTTTGAATCCCCAGAAACCAATACATTTCCAAAATTTAAAGAATTATTTATAAAAACAAAGTATTTTTCGCTGCCCGTATTTTTCAGAAACGTTTCCGGAGGGCTTTTTATAGTGTATTAATTAGTGTCCTCATCCTGGAATACCTGTTTTTCGAATGTGATTCATTCTCAAGTAAACGTTTTCAGCCGCATAAGTTAATTTATACGTGAAAGAGTAAAGAAATAATCTTAATTTTAATGTTATTGTTAACGCTGTAAATGTTGCATGTCTGTCTGTTAAACACATTTTTTGGGCATGAAAATGTCTACTTGAGAATTGATAGCATTCGAAAAACTGGTATTCCAGGCTGAGGACACTAATTAATACACTATAAAAACCCTTTGGAAACGTTTCTCAAAAATATTTCTTTAAATTTTGGAAATGTATTGGTTTCTGGGGATTCCAAAGACAATGGAGCACGTTATTCGGAATTTCGGATAACTCAGAAGATTATATTATATTTTCGTTCGTGGTTATAGTATATTTTCATAAAATAAGAAACATTGGTCAATTTTTACAGTGTAAAGATAAAGAAAGTTTTCGGAATCGTTAGTAACTCGGATGCAATTATTGTATATTTTCGTTCGTGGTAATAATATATTTTCCTTCATTAGAAATATCTGTATTTTTTTACAGTGCATCACGTTAGTAAAACAAGTTGAAAATTGTACATCAAACGTACTATAACTAGTTTTATAAATTTTAGATATAAATTTTATTTTATGAAATTAAGTTTCAATACACTTCTGCAAACAATTATATACAGTTCTGCGCAAATATCCAACACAAGACAATGTAAAAAAATATCGTTATTATTTCAGTGACATGAATTATATGATAGGATTAATTTCCGTAATGAAATAAGTACATTTTAAGTTCGCAACATTTAAATTTTTGTTGACATTTACTGAAGCCTACCTTTAAAATTACAGAAATTGAAATTCATATTAAGATTATTTTTCCACTTAATATCTATTTCTCTGGAAACATCTAAATAAAAAATTTCGGTACATTATAAGATTGGTATAATTAAACAATTTTAGTATACAAAATCCGTTTTTAGCTCACAGGCTATCAAAGCCTGAGAGCTTATGTGCCCGCCGGTTCTGTATGTATGTATGTACGTACGTATGTATGTACGTAACGCGATAACTCTTCATAGAAATATCCGTTTTCCTTCAAATTTTGTTTATAGGTTCACTGTGTTAAGGCGCTTCCCTGATTAGTTTTCGGGATTGATTGGTTAAGTATAAAGGGGGGAACGGGGGGCTAATCCCCCCTTAATTTATATAAATGGGTTTTTCATGCAGAATTATTCCGTTTTCCTTCAAATTTTGTTTATAGGTTCACTGTGTTAAGGCGCTTCTCTGATTAGTTTTCGGGACTGATTGGTTAAGTATAAAGGGGGGGAACGAGGGGCTAATCCCCACCTTAATTTATATAAATGGGTTTTTCATGCAGAATTATTCCGTTTTCCTTCAAATTTTGTTTATAGTTTCACTGTGTTAAGGCGCTTCCCTGATTAGTTTTCGGGATTGATTGTTTAAGTATAAAGGGGGGGAACGGGGGGGGGTAATCCCCCCTTAATTTATATAAATGGGTTTTCATGCAGAATTATCCCATTTGCTTCAAAATTTGTTTATAGGTTCATTGGGTTAAGACGCTTCTCTGATTAGTTTTCGGAATTGATTGGTTAAGTATAAAGGGGGGGAACGGGGGGGGGCTAATCCCCCTTTAATTTAGATAAATGTGTTTTTCATGCAGAATTATCCGATTTTCTTCAAATTTTGTATATATATATTCATTGTAATTAGAGATTTCCCTGATTAGTTTAAGGGGTTCATTAGTTAACTATGAGGGGGGTAACGGGGGGATGACCCCCCTTAATATATTGTTGATTTCTTTATTTTTCAAGGGGCTTATTTCAAATTATTTGAAATAAGAGTATAATATACAATTAGTGTGAATAGCCTGTGAGCTCAATGCCCTCAGTTTAACTGGGCAGTTTTCTTTTTATTAAATTCAGTAATGCGGAAGTAACATGACTCCATCTTAAATAGGACGTAATCACCATGGCAACCTAGAATCATTACCTATCATAGGATATCGTTGAATTAATTACGTATAATAGGATTTAATAGAATGCAGAAAACTTTATAATATCTTTTTAGGTTTTGATTCGATTTTCCTAAATTTGAAATGACTCGACAAAATTCTGCAACGATTATATATATTAAATTTTAAACCATTCGGTTAGGTAGTTTTTGCGGTGTTATATGAGGACAGACAGACAGACGGATGGACCAGATGAGGACTATAGATGCTACGCATTCATATAATTACGAACGCACCTAAAAATCGAAATCTGGATAAATGGACAAAGAATGGGATATTTGAAAATAAGGTTGAGCACTTCTACCACAATTCAACTTTAATCTGTATAGATAAAAAGTCTCAACTATTTATGACACAGTAGATCTTTAAAGGCCTACCATTAGGCTTACGATCAGATAATAAATATTGTTTTGTAATGCATTAACATTGCCATGAATACAATTTAAGATGAATACGAAATACTACAATTTATTATTTTTGAAGGTACCGTTATTTTTAAAAAGATATGGAGTAAATGAATATTTTTCGAATTACTTATTTCTTATTACGTTTGAAAGACGTGTATTATAATTTTTTCAGTTCTGTAAAATGTCGGTATCTATACGTAAGACCGTTACATCCATACCTTTCTTATTATATTATACGGATCTATACTAGGCAATATTTTAGAAAACATATTTGTGTTCTTGTATAATTTTGTAACTGTTTCACCGAAAACTTAATACGTACCGCTATATCTATAACTAGCAAGCTACGCCCGCTAAGCTGGTCAATTTCTTATAACGAACTTTTAATTCAACAAAATATTGACATTTCATAATTCACTTTTATATTTTAACAGAATAATAAGGCTACTATAATTTGTGACTCGTGCTATAGCCAATATACACGCCAGGACACGTCGCCCTTATCATTATCTTTTTACGCATGAAGGTTTTGCTATGGTACTCCATTGTGGAATTTAGTAATTTTTCAAATTCAATATTTGAAAAATGGCATAATCATTAGATTTGAAATTTATATCAAGAAAAATACAATTTTTTACCTTTCAAACGCAGTTTGCCTAGCAATTTTCTGACAAATACTTTTCGAGCTACTATTTTTTTTCAGTAACTTCAAATGTTTCATTTTCCGAGATTAATCTGTGGCAACAATTAGCGAAAAACCCAGTCGTCAGAAACGCATAGTTTTTTATTAAAGAGGCTGATGGAGCAGGGATTGTCACCACCAATTTGCCACCATCACTTTTGAAATCGGTTCGGTAGTTCTAGAGATTCCATAGAAATTGTAATTTAGAATGTCTTTAGCACGCTTTTCGCGCATTTCACCCTTTTAAATTTCGTTTTTTTTTAAATTTTTTTTTAGAGAGCATTTACATCTTATAAGTAACTACAATGCCAAATTTCAAATTTCTAGCTCATTCAGTATAAACAAAATCGCAATTTTAGAACGTTTTTCGCTATTGCACCCCCCTGGGGATAGTGGCACCCACAAAAAATATATCCTATGTTGGAGCAAAGGGTTGTCACCATCAATTTGCCACCATCACTTTTGAAATCGGTTCGGTAGTTCCAGAGATTCCATAGAAATTGTAATTTAGAATGTTTTTAGCACGCTTTTCACTCATTTCACCCTTTTAAATTTCGATTTTTTTTATTTTGTTCTTAGAGAGCATTTACATGTTATAAGTAACTACAAAGCCAAATTTCAAGTTTCTAGCTCCTTCAGTATAAAAAAAGATCTCAATTTTAGAACGTTTTTCGCTCCTGCACCCCCCTGGGGTTAGTGACACCGACATAAAATATAGCCTATGTTGGAGCAGGGGTTGTCACCATCACTTTGCCACCATCACTTTTGAAATCGGTTCGGTACTTCTAGAGATTCCATAGAAATTGTAATTTAGAATGTTTTTAGAACGCTTTTCGCTCATTTCACCCTTTTAAATTTCGAATTTTTTTTATTTTGTTCTTGGATAGCATTTACATCTTATAAGTAACTACAACGCCAAATTTCAAATTTCTAGCTGCTTCAGTATAGAAAAGATCGCAATTTTAGAACGTTTTTCGCTCCTGCACCCCCCTGGGGTAGTGGCACCGACATAAAATATAGCCTATGTTGGAGCAGGGGTTGTCACCAACAATTTGCCACCATCACTTTTGAAATCGGTTCGGTAGTTCCAGAGATTACCCCCTACAAACAAACAATCAAACAAAAAAATAATCTTTACTCCTTTATAATATTAGTATAGATGAAAGTCTGAATAAATGCTTTCTCAAATTAAGTTTTAATATGGATTATTCTACGCATATAAATATTTATACAAATTATTGATCTGAAACACTATATTTCTGGCGTGAAAACTTAATGAAAATTTTATTGCTTGGTCATCGCTATCGTTGCTTTTGGCAACGCACTGTAATTTCACATTATATTGATTCGAACCACTAATAATACGCAGTTTCAGATTTTCATTGAGACTGAAAAAAAAGAAATTATTCAACAAGTAATTTTTAAGAAAATATTAAAACCGACTTCAAGTTATAGTTTCTTACCTTCGTGCTTTTTAAAGCAACGCATTATTGTTATCCAGTTTGGAGCCCTGCACCAGGCGGGATATATCGAACACGACATCGAAAAATAATTTTCATTGACTAGAAAACCAACCCGAAACCGACGCACGTCAAACTGAAATCGACCCGAAATAAATTACCTGATTTTAAAGCAATTATGTAAAAATATTTCATAATTGAATTGTACTTCTAATATCAATTTTATCTTTTATGTTGAAAAATGAACATATATTTTGCTGTCCTCTAAAAAAACCCACACTGAAATGTTTCCTTAAAAAAAAAAAAAAAACCACCCTAAGTACTACAATATTTTTTTTTCTAAAGTCATTTTTTTTATTTTGTTCTGATTTTATGCACCATTTAAAATAATAACACGAACGAACAATCATGCGTCAAGCATAGATTATGTAACGCTTCCAAAATAATTTTACAAATCATTACCGTTTAATAGGCTGAAAGACTTAGCTGTACATCATTAAAATAAACCGCAAATGATTTTCCCCGTAAACCGTAATATAACGGAACTCTTTTTAGTGTCCCTGTAAAAAAACTATAAGTGCTACACACTTCAGTTGAAATAGGAAACATGCTATAGATAACGACAATAACATGTACAAATTGCAGAGTAATCTGAGCATATTTACGAGAGTTAGAGCACGGACAGATGGCAGACGGCAGACGGCCATTCGGCAGACAAACCGAAGTCATTATTTAGCCATGTTCAATTTTTATAAATTATTTATTAGATTTTATATAGATAAAAATTCAAAAAATGGTTTTTTTTAGAGCACAGCACAATACATATTTATTTATAGTCAAACATATAGTTTTTTTTTAGTGAAACAATATTGCAACTTTCTTTTGAAAAACGTGTTAATAAACTCGACTCATAAGAGTTAAAATAAAACCCTAACCAGAAAGAATTGAAGACAACCGGATTGCAATCCGAACCGAATGCAAATATATGCGTTTCGATATTCAGATGATCTTATTTTTTTTATATATATTTAATGAATTTTATTACTTCCTCTCCGGTTTCTTAGTGTGGAAGACTTTATATTTCATCTTACTATGTCTTTGTACATGCTTACTACGACACTTGCAGCTGTTATTCATGAAGGAAATTAAATAATGTATTTTCTTATTAAAAAAAAAAACTTCAAAAACTTGAAATTCATTTTATGTACAAGTAAAAATCCATAATATGTGCACCTTCAAAAATAATGAAAATAAAGGATCAGACTCCATAAGCCGTGTTTTTGGCCCATGAAATAAGACTAAAATTCAATTTTGTTATACTGAGTTGATTATTTCACTTTTTAATATTAGACGGTTTATCCTGTACGATTTCAACAATATTTTTTGTATTTTATTCAGATTTATATGACTTACACAAGCTCAAAGTTCGCATAATTTGTAGTTTTTGATGAAAAATACGCAATTTCTCCTAATTTTACCTCCATTATTTATATGAGTGCAATCGTGCAACACTTTCTTCTTTACATACAGTATGTCCACTAAAGTCCCTTGCCACCCTCTTAATTTCGGAACGGCTGTTGCTATATTTATAAAAGTAGTGTCTAGATATAGTAAAGTAGCCATGCGCTACTCAATGAAACCGCCTGCGGCGCCACCTGGTCGAATATTGCGGAGTTAGCATTTCTATCTCGAAAACGGAAAGAGATAGAGAAACTAAGTGATTTACAAAGTTGTAGAGCATCTCGATTTAGTACGAAAAGACACCTTGTGGACATTAATGCGAAGAATAGAACGGTTAAAACACGCATTTGTCTCTTCGTGATTTCCTACACTATGACATTACAAAACGATCTTAGAAAGAAAAAAACAACAACTAGTTATAATAATATACCTTTATTTTAAATGTTCAAATTTCTCACCGTCAGCTGCAATGCATATTTGGATGCTTGTTTGAATTTCACGTTGCACACGTTGGAGCATGAATATAGCAGCAGCTGTTCCGAAGTTAAGAGGGTGGCAAGGGACTTTAGTGGGCATACTGTATATTATAAAATAAATCTTAATGTAAAGTATATGTAAAAATAAAAGTGTTTCAAAGCTGCGCTCATAGTAAAATATTAGACATATATATTAAAAATTGAGGTAAAATTTGGAGAACTTGCGTATTTTTCATCAAAAACTACAAATAATACGAACATTGAGCTTAAGTAAGTTATATAAATCCGAATAAAATGCAAAAAATATTGTTGAAATCGTACAGGATAGACCTTTTAATATTAAAAAGTGAAATAATTAAGTCAGTATAACAAAATCGAGTTTTAGTCTTATTTCAAGGTCCAAAAACACGGCTTATAGACCCCGATACTTTACCAATAAAAATATTTAATTAAATTAGTTCGTGAAAATTACATATATTATATAATCATCTAAAGCATTAAAATGTTTTTTAGTTATAATTAAATTATTAAAGAATTAGAAAATTAAAATTCTAATTATGCAAGCATTTTTAAACTGCATTTGATTAATTACTTTTTGCGGAGCAGTATTACGTAACGCATTCGCAAAAAATGTTTATCTATAGCAATTGAAACCGTTTCTTTTCTTTTCTTTTTTTACGGATTATCTTAATAACACATAACAGCGATGAAGTTCTGTTTGTTCCGTGGTGTTTTTATCGTTATTTGGATGGAAGCTTTAGGCTTACCAGAAAAATAAAATTGTTTTGTAATTCATTAGCATTGTCATAAATAAAATTTAAAATGGATAGTAAATACCGTAATTTCCGGCGTATAATCCGCGGTTCAAACAATCATATTTCGACCCAAAAATTTTATTCAATAATTGAAATCAAATATTTACAGAAATCTAGTAAGTTACATTTTATGAAATAAAATCTGTGGGTCGAAACATGATTGTTTGTTCCACCTCCCACCAAGCGGTGGGAGGTGGAACTAAAAATTTTGCATTTAAAATTTGTCCGATTCAAACTAAGAGCCCGATTTCAACGAAAATTGATTCATTCAACTTTACATGAACCAATTAAGATATAAATAAGTAATTAAAACATAGATTTGGTGTCCCATAGCGGTGGAAAGTGGAACTAAATGATTTTCAGCGCGTGCAGAATACGCCTGCTATGCATTGCCATAAGCAGTGGAGATACGTGCTGGAGTTTCTTTCGGAAAGAGGTTTGTTTCGAAATGAGTGCACCGTTTGGCGGGGGGAAATGTACCTAAAAGATTTTGCATTTAATATTGGTTCGATTCAGACGAAATCTTTTCTGAAATTCTTCCAAAGTCTGCCAGGTACTACATAAACTTCGGTGTCATTTTTTGAGCCTTTGGTTACCACCATTTATGAATATTAATATCCAGGGTGGTGATTTATTTTTTCGGGTTCTATGGGCCCGATTTCAACGGGAATCGGTTCATTCAATTTTACATAAACCAATTAAGATATAGCAAATTAAGACATAGATTTGATACCCCTGGCGGTGGAAAGTGGAACTAATAGATTTTTCGCGCTTGCACAGCACGCCTTCTACACGGTGCCGTAAGAAGCTTGAACGAGTGCCGGAGTTTCGTTCGAAAAGATGTTTATTTAGAACAGAATGTTGCACCTGGTGGTGGAAACTGGAACTAAAAGATTTTACAGCGCGTGCGTAGCACGTCTGCTGTACATGGTATCGTAGGCAGCGGGGACTCGTGTCGGAAATTTTGTTTAGAACAAAATGCATCCTCTGGCGGGGGAAGTAAAAGATTTTTTTGCGCAGAAAATGGCTGTTTTTTTCTGAAAGCACAAAAGAATGTTACCGATTTGATAATCTCAGAAAACGAAATAGTTCCATTTTCACTCATCCTCGAGTATTAAGCAAAGTTTTGGAGGTATTGTATAGAAACTCGCAGTCTGTACGTAGTTTATTTTTCTGATTCCGAAAATGCAAATTTTGTGGAAATCCGACGGCAACCTTTTTTTAATTTTGACCAAAAACTGACTTTGAATCAAATGATTCAGACATTTGAGGAGGAGGTATTAAATTTACTTCCGCTTCGGGGTCCATCTCTCTATTTAATTTCCGAAAGAAAAAGTGTTACCAGAGGAACGGTTCGTGCAGCGATTTTTAGAGTGATTTCGCGTTTCGTGTTATTTTTTGACGGGAAAGGGCAAAGCCGGGCGAATCAGCTAGTATACCAATATTTCTATAATCGGGATTTTATCATGATTACAATGTTTTCCTCACAGTGTATGTGTACGCAAAGTAATATTTTTCTAAACTGATTAAACTATAAGTTTAAATGTTTTGGGGTGGTGAAGGGAACTATAATTACTCGTAGCATGTACTAATTATTTTCTTTAGTATATAAAAAAATCTTTGTAACTAGAATCTCGAATTTCATTATTTTAGTTATTTGCTTCAAAATGTACAATCCGCTTGGTAAAAAAACCTTAATTATAGAAACAAAATGGATTTCATTTGTCAAATCACCATTGAAAATAACATAAAATCAGTCATCAAAATTAAAACAAATTTTAAAAAGTTTTTTTTAGACGTGTAATCAGGATATAACCACTAAATTTCAACAACCTTCACTGAAAAAGTAAATAATGAGCATTTTCTTTTTAATTTAATTTCTTTTAAGAATGCAGTTCTTTCTTTTGTTGGTCAATTTGAATTACAAAATCTTTCTAATAATTGAGTAATTATTTTTAAAATACTTACTCAACAGCATAATTTTGAAAAAACTAAGCTATTACAGGTAAAATTTTTAATAAATCATCATTCGGGACATAAAGGGTTAACTTATTTCGAAATGACTTTTTTTTGTGTGTGTTCATAATTTGCTTTGATTGAAATTAAAAATTAATATAAACACTCATTTGACTTTGAACAGAATCTTGATTAATTAACCATTTTATTAAAATAAGAGAATATAAAACACGTTTGAATACATTAATACAGAAACTCATACAGCATTCTTAAAAAAAAATTCAGTGCTAGATTTGTAATGGTAAAAGTCTGAAGATATCAAAAAATCTTCATTTAAGATTGAAGATCTGTTAGCTTGGTCATCTATTTTTTATTAACCGACATCCAGAAAAGGAGATAATACATATCTTTTTTAATGTATATCCAGGGATATGTATTGATGCCGTGAGTCCCGTTTCAATTGTTTCTCTGTTTTCTTGTATATTTTTTAAGGATTTAACTTTCGTAAAAATTCACCAATAATCACGAATTTTTACTTTGGCGTGAATGGTGTATTTACGTTTTTAAAATAGCCGTTGTATCGTGCATAGTTTTTGTTTACAAAGACACGCCAAATGCTTCAATATATCATGTACTGTAATTTGCATTACATGTAATTTAAAGTGTATATGCATTAAAGTCCTGCATCAGGTCTGCTAACCCGACCTGATACAACCCGCGATTGGAGTGTGTTAACATTAGTTTCTTTCTTTGCGGGTCGGGTTCGTTTCGGGTGTCTGATTCACTTGAAATAGAATTTTCGTTTTCGGGTAGAGCATAATCCGATCCTTGCAGTTCCATCTGTTTCAATTCCATCGACATCTAAAATCACATGTTTGTCACTATGTCTGTCTGTTTTCTTGTTTTTTTTTTTATTTTTTTAGGCTTTAACTTTCGTAAAAATTGACCAATCATCCGGAATTTTTCGTTTTGTTAAGAAAAACAACCACTAAGGTAACAAAGAAACCTGTGAATTGTTTCCGTTTCTTAAAAATTACTTAATTTTATAACTTCTCAAAACAGCCCAATACAATTTAATGTTTCGTTGTTTCAAATTAAAAGATTTACAATCTCTCATTTACACGCAACGCAAAACACACACAAAACCTTTCTTTACTGTGAATTATCTTTAAACATTTAGTTTGATATTAAAAAGTCCTTCCGACCTGTACCGGGAGGAAAAGGTAGCTTCCATATTCCATGTTTTTAAAAATTCAGCTCATCTTACTCAAACACATGAAGCTAAAAATGCGTGTAACCCGATTATAGAAGATTCTATCCCGGTTTTCGTAATACTGAATTTGAATGCGAATTTCAGCATGCGATTTACAGCATAACAACAATCAGATTGTTTCAAAATGTCAGCCAACCTATAATTTTAAACTTCCATATCACCGCCATTTTTTAATATAGAGACAAAAACGAAATTCTCCAGAATCCTTGTATCAGGATCTAACACTTAACAGAAACATTTTTTCAGTTTATATTTTTTATACATCTTTTGAATTTTTTAAAAAATTTAAAAAAATTAACTCACTGCAATTTTGAAACAAGATGGAGCTTGAAGCTGGCCAACGAATTCGGTCGAGACCTTGTTATGTCCTGTACACATGATCAGTCACATTAATATCGGTTCTTAAATACAAGAGTTACAGCATAACAAAAATCAGATTGTTTCAAAATATCAGGCACCCTAGAATTTCAAACTGTCATATCTCAGCCATTTTTTAAGATAAAGACAAAAAAAAAGGTTCCAGAATCCTTGTATCACTATCTAACATTTAGCAGAAACAATTTTTTTAGTTTATAATTGTTTTAGGCATCTTTTGATTTTTTTTAAAAAATAAAAAAATTAACTGACTGAAATTTTGAAACAAGACGGAGCATGAAGCTGGCCAACGAATTCAGTAAAGACCTTGTTATGCCCTGTACACATGATCAGTCACATTAATATCGGTTCGTAAATACAAGAGTTACAGCGTAACAAAAATCAGGTTGTTTCAAGATGTCAGGCACCCTAGAATTTCAAACTGCCATATCTCAGCCATTTTTTAAATAAAGCCAAAACAAAACATGCTCCGGAATCCTTGTATTATGATCTAACAATTCACGGAAACATTTTTTTCATATTATAATTTTTGTACATGTTTTTGAATTTTTTTAAATTTAAATTTTTTTAACTGGCTGCCATTTTGAAACAAGATGGCGGATGAAGCTGGCCAACTAACTTTGTCGAGACCTTCATATATCCTGTACACATTATCAGTCACATACAAATCAGTTCATAAATAAGAGAGATACAGCATGACAAATGTCAGAAATATATGTATATATATGTGTCTATATATATATATGGATAAATCAACATTTGAACGGAGGGTGGTTTTGGTGTCTGAAGGTTATGATCGGTGAAAATAAACCAAATTTTTCCGGAATCGCTTTCCTCTGAACGGCTGCAATAGTTAGATTTTACATTTTGTAATGGAAGCTACCTGAAAGAGCCATTACATTTTAATCACCAAATTGTCCCAGAAAAAATCGCAATAAGCCATTCGACTGGAAATTACATCTTCTTTCAATTTATATTTTAAAAAATGTTAGGGGTCGTATTCATAATACAATTGTACGAAAGTCTAAAGTTTTCAATACGAACACCTAGTTTTGACATCATATTGGGATATTTCTGTACATTTTATGTTAGGATATCAAACGGAAAGTCATTCGAAAAGTAGTTCAGGAATTGTGAATGTTTAAAATTAGACCTTCTGAGGTTAAAATCATTTTTACGCATTGCAAAAATTATAACTCATTCCGCCAAGTGGTGTTTGATTAATGCTGAAAAAACCATCCTTAGTGCAATCTCTTTTGCAACGATTAGAAATGAATTTATTACATTAGGAGTTCACCTTCATAATTCCTAAAATACTTGACGGAATAACTTCCCGCTTGGTTTCCTTAGGTAACCTTTTCCAAAAAAGCCAAATACAACTTCAAAATTAGATGTTTATATTGAAAATTTCAAAGTTTGGAACAATTTCAGTTCGAAAACAACCCCGTAAGCTTTTCTTAAACGTAAATTAAAACAATTTCAGTGGAATGGCTATTAACGTTTCTTCTGTAACAAGTAGGAGATTGAAAGACATGAATATTTTTTACAGTCAAATATTTAAGGCAAAATCGTGGCCAAAATTTCTTTTTATGTGTTTTAAAGTTAAAACCACTGTTGCTGACATACTATTAGTAAATACACTTAATTAATATTATATAGACAAAGGTATGCATTTATTTAAATATATATATATATATATAATACAGCGTTTATTTAAATCTTTACTGTTCTTAAGAGGAAAGTAATTAATGATAGGTTTGCTTTACTTACGAGTAATGTTTAATTAAACGTTGTTAATTTTACTATACATAAAAGTTTAATTATTTATATAAACCAATGTAAATAATATATACAGGGTTAGACTAAATGATTCCTCGGGTATCAAAAGACTGTTTACGTACAAAGATGGATTATACATGAAAAGATACATGCACTCGTCAAGTTTCTAGTACATACTAGAAATGTTCAATGTGGACGCCTATTCCAACTTCGCATACTCTAACACACAACTTGTACAGTACTGCCACAGGTCTGCAATCTTGCGTTCACGCGATTCACGAGGTGGGCTTTTAAACTTGGTGAGTGCATGTATCTTGTCATGAATCATTCGTTTTTGTAGATCGTATCCTTCTCAATACACAGTGTTTTGAATCTCGATGAAGCATTTACGCTCAACCTGTATATTACTTGCATTTATTATTTAGCAAATTTGTGTATCTATAATATAGATATGCTGGTTTTTGAGCGTTTTTAATAGATTACCAGTTCCTCCAAAAAACATTGATGCCTAAAATTGGCAATAATATGCGGAATTTATTTTTTATATAAATTTACCTGCAAAACTATAACCAATACGATTATGATTAAAAAATGGTTTGTCAAACACCGACAAAGATTTATAAAGCTTTGAATATATTCTATAATACTAGCTAACACGCCCGGCGCGCGGCGTTGCGCGGGCCCGAGATAATTACAACCTCAGAGAAATCCCCTCAGAGACCCCCTCCCTCCCCATATCCGCAAATATAATGAATAATTTGTTCAAGAGAACCACCGTCACCTATACATTAACGCGATCATTAAAAAAAGAATTACATTTTTCTGATAATTAGAACATAACGAAGACGCTACGCTAAAATAGCCGGCAGATGACACCCCTTCCCGACCTCAATTTCAAATCTATATCTTAATGAGTTACCTAAATTTTTGTTCATTAGTAAAAATTGGCAATTATTTCCTTTCATTTTCGCAAATTAAATGGAGGGATTTTCCAAAGAAACAGATCTCTTTGTAGTTCAGTTTTTAATGACAGCCGATCCCTGTCTGAAACTTTCTGGGATCGTTTTCACTGGCGCATGCAGATTTTTGGCAGTTTTTGCGTAAATTAAAAAAAATTACCAACCGAATTTTTCAAAAATCACATAGTCAGATACAGAATATTTTTTACATATGCTCAGAAATTTTCAAATTGATATCTCAATTATTTTTCTTTAAATTCGCTAATTAGTTAAATAATTTCGAATTCGTTCATTTCCGGTTGCAAATCCAATGCGCCAGTCCGTTTCTTTCGTCATTTTGATTTAAAAGATGACATTTTAGAAGCGATGGTTAATGATAATCTAATTAATATCTAAGCTAATTATCAAAATATTAAAATTCTGAGGCTCAGGTGCACATGGCCAGACCTTGGACTATATACACCTAAATTTCCAGCTTTCTAGTTGGGCTAGATTTTCCTAGCCATCGCCAACAGACAGACACACACACACACACACAGAGCGAAACTTTCTTTTATTAGTATAGATAATTCAATAAATATATTTCAATACATTAAATCTAAAAGAGCTTTCAAATAACCCATTTTCCATTTTAATTATTTTTTATTCTGTGAAAAGTAAAACTATTTAGATGCTCATGTAAAATTATATATTTAAGCACAATAACAAAGCAAAACCATAGTAAAAAAGCAAGTCTTCTCACAAATAATCTTTCACTTCAGCTGAGGCTAGGAGCCGCCGGATATGACCCATGCTGCTGAAATATACATAGTTCGACGAACCAGTTAGTTGGCTATTATAAAATATGCTTTTTACAATTGTTGATCAAATTTTAATTTTTGCCTTTTTGGCCAGGATTTTATATCAAATACTCCACTGTGCGACTGTTAAATGCGCATTAAAGGGTAACATTACTTTGAAGCCTTGCTAAATAAGGCTTTTGGGGAACTTTTTGAAAGCAACACGAAGTGTTTTTAAACATCCATTTTCAATAAATTATCATACATACAATTAAGTAGAAAACCGTATTTTTTCTAAGTTGATATATTAAAAAAATTGTGGCTTCACAGATGGTGGGTACACACAGAAAGTGTCAAGCTATTGACACGATAAGTCATTGTAGGATTTGCCTAGAAAAATAAAACGAAAAGTTGTTTTTATAGTCCAAAATCTATTAAAATATGTAGCTTTTTTTCTATGTGCATTTTTATTGGAATGGTATCAACTGAAAGTAAAATATAAATTTTAAAAAAAATCGTTACTTAAAGTTACACTAAAAAGTGTGGTATCAATATTTGGAGAAATATGGGACGATTAATTTTAAAAACATCAAGTTGATTGATTGAAAATTATTTTATCTAGAATGTCCAACGATTTCGTTACTGTTGTTTTCGCTGTAGCAAGCTCTATTTCTATACCTTCAAAATTGCCTTTTCATTTACAATATCGATTTTTACCTAATAAAATTTGATTTTTGTATGTATAACGAGTACTTTCAGCAACAACAAAATAATTAGAAATTATGAACAGGTCACAGTGACGTTACTCCTTAAACCGTTAGTTATTTCATATAACAAATATATAAGCTGGAATATATATATATATATATATATATTATATATTAAACGTTAAAATTATCAGCAGTATTAGAAAGAAAATAATCTTAGTTTAAAATTAGAAAATAATAAGTAAACAAAAAACTAAGAATCTCTTGTGAGGAACGACCGCAAATATACAGGTGAAAAAACTCTTTTCCGCTTTTAATTGTTTTCTGGAATTTCTATAAATATTTTAAGCCCAAAATTTTAAAATTTGAATTGATTTTATAAAACGTGCATCAAATCTAAATACAACTTTTTTAAATATAAATGTATGAGTAGCGAGAAAATGAAAAGAGATATTGTTTATTATCAATAAAAAGAAACGAACAAAATATAATCTCTTGTGTAACGCGACTAAAAATACGCGGCTTTTGAATATTTCCTTTCGTCGTTTTAATGGCTTCCTGGAGTTCCATAAATATATAAATATTTTTTTTTCACGATTCTCAAAAGTATGTCTCAAAAGTATGATTATGAAATTTTGTCTTCTGAGAACTTTTTCCTTCTTATGTCGTGATCACTAGAAGGGGTGGGCTGAGTCCCACGTGTGACAAGCATCTCACGTGCAAATTTTGTGCACGCGAGCGCAGCAACCACCGGTTGCTTAGCAACGATGATCTCTTTTCCGGGCTTTAGCTCCAATGCATCCAGGAAGAGTCTGGACTTTGGATGCCTAACTTTCAAAGCAGATAACGCTAGTCTTCTGAACGAACTCATGTGTGACACTGTGAAAAATTGCGGACAGTGAGGGGTTCTTGAAAAAAAAAGGCCTATGCTCTACGGACATTTCGGAAACTTGAGCGTCTTGGAGTCTGCGCAGAAGCGGCGAGAGCTCAAATGCCCCTACAGGGTAAAAAAAGTTTTACTTTTTTCCTTCCTGTTATTTCTTTACTCTTAGTGACAAATGACAACTTCATTCGTCATGTCATCAGTGCACAACTTGGTTATTGCTTAAAAATAATGTAGAGTTATTTCGAATTAATTATTGTTCAAATGTATAAAATATTTTGACGCTTTAGGAAGAAAATTTGCAAACTGTAGAAAAAGAAAAGGAAAACATATATTTTAAGTCTAAATATAAATTTAATAATTATTGTTTTGTATTTCTAGCATTCCTAATTTACTTATTATGTATAACTATATTTTTCTTATTATTTACGATTATAGCTATGAGTTAAATTCGGGTATTTTTACTTTGTACTAATTTTGTTTCTAGTAAAGATAACGACAGCTTCATTCAATATGGTATTAGTGTACAACGTGGTTGAGGCTTGTAAATAATCTACAATAATTTTTTTTTACGTTTGGAGCTAATCATTTGCGGATCTAATAAATAATTAATAGTATATATAAATTTATTTCTATGATAATTACTAATAATTTTTAACATTATTATTTTATTTATATTCTTATATTTCTATGTATAAAAATATATGTGTGTGTGTTTTTATGTATTCAGATTCGTAAATCTTCCTTTTACATCATTCAAAAACATTTTGTAGCAAAATGTAAGAACAGGTGCAATATGTTTATTATTACATTAGCATAATTTAGTGGGGATAATTATTTTTCAAATTGCAATAATAAAGAAATAATGTACTTATTTACAATAAATAAATAAATAAATAAATAAATGTACACTTTTTGAGACATAAAATTTTATTTTATTTTTCACATTTTTGTTTTATAAAAGCCCCAATGACGAGTTATGAAATATAATTTATCAGCACAGCCATTTGTAAATGGTATACATGAACATTGTTCCAGTTAATATTATTGTGATTATTGTTTTTACTGTTTTAACGTAAGATACAATTTTTATTTTCCCAGGGAAGACACGTATCAGTAATGTTAAATGCCATTTGAATAGGACTTGATAATTTAAACTGAAAATTATTCATTATTAATGTATATTACACAAATATTTATATATATTATTTAGAATATTAATATATATATATATATATATATATATATATATATTTATTTATTTATAAAAATTATTGAATTACTCTAATTTATTTTGAGAATTTGCACAATATATTCAGATATATCTTACAAAATTTTAATTATCTGCAGTAGATTTTTTTTTCACACAAAATGTTTGATAAATCTAATTACTGAATTTCTAAAGACATCCGTCTCATTGAAAAAACCAACTAAAGTAACACATGTTTATTCATACGTGATTCATATATATACATAGTCTTCCTCCAACAGACGTTTATAAAAATGATTTTAGATGTTCAAATAAATGTTTATCTATAGTAACGGTAATATTATATTAAATACATCATTTTCTTCTTCTCAAAAAGAAAAAACAATTTATTATTAGTGGCAAATTGAATAATCTAATCAATAAGTATTTAGGGAAATATATTGTTTTTTAAACGCGTGAATTATACATTTTTAATCAAAATTTGCTATAAAATTATGGACTTTTATAAAAATAATTTTAGGGCGAGTAATAATGAAGACGTGATATATAATTTGATTATTTTTATATGCTTTAGGCTTATATGTTTATCTTAAAACGACACCTAAACTTTAAATGATCTATTAATAATTTACATAACTGAGCATTATCCAGAAATATTACATATATGTCGCAAGAAAGCTACAATTTAGATTTATATTGGAGGCCTTGATAGATTGGTGATAGCTAAAACTTTTTTTTTTTACAGCCTTACTTAATTTTCTTGATAAGGCATTTGCATATACACAAATTAAGATCATTTATGCTCGCGAAGAATTTTACACAAAAGTTGAAAAAAGCGTGTTACATCAGATCGTTACGAATCATTTGTTTTGATGATTTTGGAAATTTAATTTAGTCCATGATGTCATAGCACTTGGCTATGTCACTATAGCACAATATAAAACTTGGTTAAATATCAATTTTCAATTTTATTTTGTTACATTTTAAATTTACTGAATACATTTGTAAGTTATTTGTGTAATTTTATAATGTTGATTTTTATGCACAGTTTTAAGAATAGAATACGCTTTTAGTATTGTCTTAAAACAACCATCATTTCTAGATATCTTTATTTGCGATTCAGCTATAGTGTGACTTGCAATAGGATACATAGGATTCAGAAAACTATCTAGCATGTATGAAAGCACTATATTTTTGTAATAAATCTATTGTATGTAATAGTTATTAACTTTTAAATATATTTTCATTAATTTAATTACACTAAATATTCAATTTTATTTTTCTTATTTGAAATTACATTAACAATTAATATTTTGTAAATGATTTAATAAATAACTATTTTTGATAGATATCTATACCATAAAATGAAAATAACATACCACAATATGGACGTATCATACATATCAGACGATTTTATACATTAATTAATTAAAATATCATTTAAATGCAAATTTATTAGTTTATGTATTCTTTTACTTTTCCATAAAATATATTGTACCCTCAAAGTGTATACTTTAACATAAAATACCCCAAATTCAACAGTTCATTAATGTATTAAAAACCTATCAAAAGTGGGACAATATATTTCAGTACATTCATTAATTTCTATCATTGAAAATAACAATAAATCCAATTCGTAAAAAAGAAACTATTTAAATTTCAATTCGCGGAAAATTTACGGAACAGTAGTAATTATAATATGTACAGAGAATTTCATTCTATCTTTTATCAGAATCTTCTTGTTCGCTAACAAAGAAACGCAATCAATCAATATCTTCTACAAAAGACATGCCTTTCTAAAATGTATCCTTAAGAAAATACGCTATCCTTTCTATTGTTAAATGTATTGAACTTAAATTTGCTCCGTCATGGTATTTAGAATTTAAGTAAAAATTGTATTAAATTCAATGTATTGAAAGATTTTTAGATGTTGTGGGCGAAAGGTCCCAAATTTTTAATATAAGTATAAAAATTATGTAATTATTCAGATGTCACTTATGTTTGTATGCAATATTTTCTACACTAAATATTAGTAAATGATATAAATTTAGGAAAAAACTTATTACATATTATACTATCAAAATAAACTTGTTTATAAGTAATAAAAATTATCTGAGATATTATCTGTAAAATAAGATTCGTTCAGTGCTCTATATAAACAATATATTGGTCATTATGCTAATAAGCAATTGTTATTTCAATAAAAAAGTTGTTCCACCTCAATAAACAAAATTTACAACAAAGAATGTGATAAAATAAAAAATATATATTTATTGTCCCAGAAAGGTAGATAAAAAGCCTTGTATTAACTTCCTATCGAAATGTGTTGTGAATTTTGATAAAAAAAAATTTAGGTACTTATTAACAACAAGACTAATAGTGACTTCTTTTCACAGATAAATTAAAAAGCAATCTAAAACAAACGTATTTTATGACAAGTAGACTGCGTTAAGATCAATGAAAATTCATGAGGTTAATGAATTTACGTCTCGATCTGTACTTGCCTACTGTTGAATTCTTATTTCAAATATTTCAAACATTTTTACCCTGAGACAAATAAATTTTGACTTTGACATCACCAACCATCGCATAGTTACTAGTTGTCTATTTGCTTATAATAATTTATCTTAATTTCATTCCCCGTTATGTTGCCTTTGTTGGCTCTTCCTTCTTTGATTTGTCCTACGAATGTACGATATTATTAAAATAATTGATTATTTTATTTTTTAGTTTCATTTTAATTTCTTTGAAAAGATCGAAAGCTATCAAAATGCTGTAATTAACCTAATTACTTATTATAAAAAATAGAAAGAAAACGTTATTCACTACGTAAAACTTGTTTATTAACTAAAATATAACGATGTAAATGTCTGAAAATGTCCAGTGAATTGGAATGACAAAAGAATATTGCGCCAGTGCAGTGTCTTATGAGCATGGTGTTTAGGAAGTGTCAGCGAGAGCAGAAATTTCTCCCAAATACTAATTCTAATGGAGTATATTGACACAAAAAATGCGCGTTACACAAAAAAATTACCTAAAACTCTGTAGTTGCCTTCGTGTCCATAAAATGAAAATATTTTCAATTTAATTTATATTCCCGAAGACCAGCTCGTGATTGTCTGTGTGCTAAAATATATTTGGAATTGAAAAGCTTGTTGGATATTCGTAAGTCAGGACATTAGTTGAGGACACTTTTAAAAATAAAAACAAGAGACAAGAATACAAGTAGATGATAATCCACGCGTCATGAAAAAATGTAGATGTCGAAGGCCTACCTGATGGCTAAATTAATGTATGCGATAACTTGGGGATCAGATGTCATATGCTTGTGCATGTTAAAGAGTGTGCATGTTAAAATTATGATAATTTGTTGGGTCGGGAAATCTGCAATATAAATTCCTCGAAATTCCGTTTCTTAATTCATCATCAATGGTAATTGTAGAAGAGTACTTGCTAGATTGGCTCATTATATTGATAAAATTGCCTAATCTGAAGAACTGCGATTCATTTTGCATAATATTGATGACCATGAAATAATACAATGTTCTCTTTTGGAGAACAGCTATTTGCCACATCCATAGCTGGACAATACGAAGCCAAATGTTGTTCAGTTATGGGTTGAAAAAAAATTAGACAACTTTCAAGTTAACCTGCAGAAGAGAGTATAGCTGCCCAGTAACATGCATTCATGGGAGTTATCATTTTAGGGTAAAGGAATCTTTGTGATAAATATAATGTTGCATGCCAAAAGACCAAACTTTCTTGCAATGAAGTTTCAGAATCATAATTCTGAATTCACTTCCAGTTAATTCCCTAGTCTTCAAACACAATATGTAAATCACGCGTTTGCACAGAGTTCACCGATTAATGAGTCTTTTGCGATTCCACCTGAGTATACAATCTTACTTTCACGTAAAATCGTAATATTTTGTGAATTTAACTGGTGAAACTTTTGAAGGTAAATATGTTTGGAAATGAGATGGTTATCGTATGCGATTGCACTGATGAGTTGCGCAGTTGTACCTTGAAACGTTTGCTGCACTATTTTATTTGTTTTATATTCCCTAGTATTCAAACACAATATGTAGATCATGCGTTTGCACAGAGTTCGTCGATTAATGAGTCCTGTACGATTCCACCTGAGTATACAATCTTACTTTCACGTAAAATCGTAATATTTTATGAATTTAACTGGAAAAACTTTTGAAGGTAAACATGTTTGGAAATGATATGGTTATCGTATGTCATTACACTGATGAGGGGCTCAATCGTACCTTGAAACGTTTGCTGTACTATTTTATTTGTTTTATATATTTGTGTGTTTTTGTCTTTTAATGCCTGATTAAATGTGATATATTTAACAAAATAATAATCTGTTGAAATATAATATATCATAATAAATATTTTGAACTATATAATTGTAAAGTATGAAATAATTATCTTTGTTGGAAAGAGATATTTTTCCCAAGATGTTTTGAAAAATGTCGCACTGCGATAGAAATTGTTTCGGCCATCTTCTAAAATTATTAAGAAAGGGATTTAAAATAAATCTCTTATAATAATCTACATGGGAAATTTAAAAAACAAATTCTCACTTCTCGTATTTTTGTTACCGATCTTGCAATTTTATTCAAAATATTTTAATAGAATCTGTAATCGATTACTTTAGTTAAATAATATAGATAGATAGATAGATAGATATATTAGAAGAAAATATATGGAAATGTCTTTGTATCTAATATTCGTACCAAAAAAATAAATAAATAAGTAAACGTATCTCGTTATTTACTTTTATTCTACTCACTAGTGCTAGCCTAATCAGAAAATTGTTTTTTTAAACTTATAGACTAAAGAACGAAAACGCATTTTCTAAATCAAGTAACTGCTTTATAAAAATTTTACTTTAACGCAAAATTTTGTAAAAGTGAACGTCGTATCAAATTTCTAATCTTCGGGTCTAATTAGGTAAACAAACAAAACCATCAAATCGAAATGGTAATTCCAAATTTATTTGTAAGCTTTATTTATCTAAAAATTAAACATGTTAAAAATGCACTTCTTTCAATACTCGTTTTAGTTTCGTTATTGAAAAGAAACTTATAAAGATGGTACCAACCGAATGTCGAACTCATACGATGTGATTACTAGGTCATGTGATCCTTTTGGCCAATCAGCCATGAGTATATCAACCTTAGGTTCACTAACCTAAGGTCGAGTAATCCCTCTGAATTTAAAGATGGATTCGAAATTTTAACTTTCGGTAAGATTTTCTAACCTGCGTTTTCTCAACCGGTAGTTGAAACGGGAGTTGAACGTAGATGGTGAATTGCCCGGTTAGTAATGTGCAAACATTTAGCGACTCTCGCCTGAATATTTCTTATAATCTCGCTTTCGACGTACTACAAGAATAATAAGGTTTCACACAGTGACGAATTTAAATTATGTCTGCAAGCTAAAAGAGAATCGATACAATATGATAATTAATAATGTCCTTGAGGATCGGTACATTTTTGGCGAATACTATTGTGCGTAAAATCAACGAAATAGTGTCTATTCATATTTAAGGTTAGCTTTTGATGACATTTGATAAAGTGGGATGTCAGAATTTTTATTTTTGGGGTCAATATGTGGTACTAGTAGTTTTGAAGACGAAGAAATGATATACTTTGAAAGGTACGCTAAAATAAAATCATTCGATTCTGTTCTTCTAGATTGATCTACATTGATCTTATATAGTCCTATCTCAACATATTTAAGACCTGTTTAATTACGTTATTTCTGTAAATAGAAATATATTCTGCTTTGTTAAAGACGATCCTTTACAATATCGGAATACTTTTAAAATACATAAATAATAATCTCATAATTTTTAATACAATACCTGTTTAATATACTTGTCAATTAATGTGTAATCAAACAATGAAATATAATCATACTAACAATATTTTTTGTAATTCATATCACATAATAAGGAAATTTCAGAGTATGTATTTATAATAAAAACCATTACATGTATTGTACAATATCATCAAACTCTGCAGGAGTGATAAATGAGAAAATAAATGAAAAGTGTCAATTTTACAAAAATTATAAAATTGTCATCCCTTTCTGTATGATTCATCATGCTTTAATTTATTTTTTATTCTTAAAAATGTACAGCACCTAAAAAATAATAATTAAATTTCAATTAATGTGTTCTGTTATAATTTAAAGTTCTTTAATATACTCATTTTCAATTATTCTCATTACTTTTGAGTTTAAGTAACTATTGCCTTCGGGTTGTTTTTCCTAAGAAACTAATCAATTTATTAAAATTGTATACCGACATGAAAAAAATATTTGCAGCACACACATATTCAACGTCATACTTTAAATTAATTTAATGAATATTAAAACCACATACACATTAAACATCCTCTCAATTAACTCAAATATATGTAAATTATTTTATAAAAATCCACTTTCAGTCATTACTTGAGGCGATCGTAAAAAAGCATGACAAAATTTTAAAGAAATATAATGTTATTGATTTGTAAATTAACTTGTTTATTCTGCAGTTTAGAAGAATACTTCAATATTTAACAACGAAAATCAATTTTCATATATTATCTTCTATTTTGAGAATCTTAAACTGCGTTTACCATAACAGTGGCATATCTTGTATCCGAAACATCATGGTTGTATTTTTTATCGATTATACGTAAATTCCAGATATATTATGACAGGTATTTTTGCCAGATTGTGGATGTGAGAAGAAAGTTTTACTGTAGAGATGGAAACAGGGCATTTCTGAAGCAATAAAATGCATGGACAACGCGAGGCATGGGAAGCATGAGATGTGTGTATATATTTGGAATAAAAACTATCGGTGTAGCATTAATCTACCTGAATGCATTAATCCACTGTTATCCTGGGAAAAGGAAGACAATAAACTATCAACTTATCTTTATACAGTTCTAAATTTCAAATAATCCTCAAGAATATTTACAGCACAATATCAGCAATTGCTTCGAAATTGTGAGTGATTATAGCACGTGACACTACAATTCGTGAACAAACATACCTGATAGCTGCATGTCTGTGGTTGAATCTAATTATTTGCCTCTTCATCCTCAATAATCGATTTTGTATTCATAAATGAATACATTTCGGATCGCAGAACTGGCATCTCCCGGAAATGTAAAATCACACGGGAATTTCGTGAAAGCGATATACGTGTAACAAGCTTTACTAAGAGCATCATCCACAAATGCTCTTACATTGGTCGCATTGTTTGTAGTGAGTGAAAAGAATATCATAGCCTTCATTTATGTCTTACAAAAACGCAACGTACGGATTTGAAATAATATGAGATAATAATTAAAGTTAAAGTATAGTTCACGTCTGAGTAGAATGTTATAAAGTTATCAAAACACATAATATTGAAATAAATAATATTAATAAGATGTTGAAAATTACAAAATCTACGTATGTGAGTATATTTATTGGAAGAAATGTAACTATACTAATCACAGGCAAAACATAAAAGTGAATATTTTTGAACTAATGTATATATCTTGATTTAACAAAAATTTGAAAGCTTAAAAATGAAAAGATATTTTATAATCAAAAATTCTAAATAAAAGTGTTAAAGCCAAAAGTAAGAAGTGGTGATAAATTTATTCACTTGCAGCAGACCCAGTTTAACACAAAAAGATTTAAAGCCTAACAAAAGTTTGTTACTCTGAGAATCAGTATCTCGAATGGGAAATTGTAACAAATTTAGATAAGTGTTCACTACTCTTCTTACAAAACGTCTCCTACCATACAAACAAACAGTTGGTTTTTAATTTCCCATTTGCTCTCATCATCCCAATAATCAGAGCTGCCGTTCACTGAAGGATTTTTCTTTACATATCCTATGGTAGATGAACTTTTAAAACGTTTTTAATACTATGATTATGATGCTACATTTACTTTGCTCAAGATATTTTATCCATAGTAAGTTTTACCTACGAGTCCAATTTACTGGGTTAGTCGGAAAGGTTTGGATGTTTTTTCTTCAGATTTTGAGCAAACTAAAGTAATTTAAGGATATATATATATTTTTAAAAGGATGGACTGTACCTCCTACAAGTTTAAGCCATATTTAAGGCTCTTTCAAACTTTGTCCATGTGGAACTGGGCTGGTTCATAGGCAAAAACTTATAGAAATGACTTTTAACAATATATCTTCATTCGAAAATGAGAAATTCGTCCCATAGAAAAATCCATTGAAAGCATTTTGTAGAGAGCAAAATAAATGAAATTCTGGTAGAAAAAAAAATCCGGTGAGTATATTGGATGCGTTAAAACATTCCATTCTCTTCTCTTCTATTTGTGTCGGGTGTTAAAAGTTTTTCACAATTATTCACTGCAGAATACAATGTGGACGAATCTCCCTAAACATAATCCAAGCGTTAATATCTTTTGGATTGAAAACTACTTTTATCCCCAATTTAATCACCAAAGGACAATCAATTCTAAATAATTTAGCACATACTAGCACGTTCTTTCATTCAATAAATAGCCAAAAAATATATATGCTATTTCTCTATCTAAGCTTTCAAATTTATTCATTTAATGTTGCAAGTAAATGTCTGCAAGAGGGATGTATTTCAAAATTATAGTTGTCATGTGAGGTCCGTGATGTTTGAACTTTACTAAGTTATTTATGAGCAATCTTTAGATATTCCATTGAGACATAAAAACACTCTCACAGAACGTAAAAAATACAGGCAGCCAGATGCCGGAACACACCTTTGCTTGGAAGAAACTTTGCTCTTATTATATAAAACGACTGGAGAATTTTAAGAAACTTTGAGCTTTGGTTCGCCAATGTATCGTGTTTTGAAAGAAAAGGAAATGCGTAAAAATTTCGTTTCTAAAGTTGTGATTTTTTGAAAATTTAGCTTTAGATTGGAGGGTTTCAAGTAATTTGTAAGTTATATTGGTGATTTAACAGTGTTTTGGGAGGAAATGAAGAAATTAAATCAGCATTTTAGTGTTTTAACGACATATAATCAACAAAAAAATATGTTCAAATCACGAATATTTTTGAGAGTGTGCATAAATAGTAAATCTGCAGATCAGTGTCCTCAACATCAACTTTGCAAGTCAAATTTGATTATGAAATGATTTTATTTTAAATGTAAAATTTTTAACATTTTAAATTTAAACATTAAATTGTCTTATTAGTTCTTTTGCAAGTAGATTTCAAGTAGTTTCGGCTGATTTAAATCTAAGACATTGTAACAAGAATTGAGATAACCTGCACTAACACTCAAATATACTTTGTTTTATATAAAGACATTTCATTATATAAATACATTTCATTATATAAATAGAGAAAAAGAAATGCGTAATAATTCCGTTTTTAATGAAAAAGAGTACTATGCAGCGGAGTTTCCGGAACACTGCTGTGATTTGTTGAAAATTTAGCTTTAGATTGGAGGATTTCAAGTAATTGGTAAGTTATATTTGTGATTTAACTGTATTTTAGAGGGAAATGAAGAAATTAAAGGAGAACTTATCCCGTTGTCTCAATAATTAATAAATGTTACCCGGAAAAATTCAATAATCTCTGAATGGAACATAAATCTAATTTACCTTCCTTAAATATCTATTTTGGTCTAAATGCTTATGTGAATTTATTTATCTCTATTTACGAAATGAGTTGAAGAAAAAAAGACGAATTCCGACGTTCCATTAGCTTTTAGCTACACACCAGAATGTCTTGCACAGTTAAATGCTTATTACTTACCAATAAGCATGTGAAGTTTTCACATAGAAAAATTACTTTTTTTATACTTTTCACTAGAAAATTCATTTATACACTTACAAGAGAAAGTACTCAGATGGTTCGGATGAATTTGAAATAATTTGAAAGAGTACTTCGAGTAAAGCTAAGAAAAGGCGCCGGTTTCTTTCTTTCTTTCTTTTTTTTCTTTTTTTTTTTTTTTTTTTTTTTTTTTTTTTTTTTTTTTTTTTTTTGCAAATTTTCGGAAGCGGAAATAGACGTGATTCTTTACTTGTTCATACAGTCTGGTACCAAAAAAGCCGCACAGTAGAAAATTGGATTTTGCGCTTTATTCTTTCAAACTTTTTCCGAATAAATAAATTTAAAAAAAAGGGTTTTTGGACAGAGTTGTGTAATACATATGAGTATGATTATTCACTATTTATAGATTATACATTTACACATTAATAAAGGAATATGAACAAATAAATGAACAATCGTAATTTAGAAAATTCTTTTCACTTAGTATAAAAAAAAATTAATGAAATCAAATTAAATTTTCTTATTTTATATAAATTAATTAAAATACTTCTTCTGTAAAATATAATGAAGAATAAATGGTCAAAATACATATCTCAAAAGAATTGTTTTCATAAAAATCATAAAAATTCCGCAGAATTTATTTTTTGCCCTTTTTCTAAATTAAACAAATTTATAGGATTTGGCATCAAATTATATCCTCTTTTATGTAATTTGCAACTATTTTATTATGACCTAAACCAGTGATAGTCACTAATTTTTGCAAAAGATAAAATTAATTTTATGCAGATGAAATTATTATACATTATAATCAAAGTGCTTTTGGCAAAAAGTAATATTATCCCTATTTAATGGAAGAAATTCTGATGAAGATTCCTTTTTAAAGTATTAGGTAGCAGCCCGGTGACCGCGTAGTGCATACTCCTGCCTTACAATGTAAGTAAGGATTTCCAATTAATATAGGTACAGATTAAAAATAAATTGGATACATTTTTGTATTTCAGCCTATATATTTTTTTACTGTATTTAAATCTGAACTGTTACTGGGCCATGATAATGAGGAAATTATATGATGTTTCTTATAAATACGTATCTTAATAAAAAAGAATTAGTGATAAGTGTACTGAAACATCAGACGACTAATTTCAATGGGAAAATTGGAATTTATTTACTTCTGACGCCCTATAGCAAAAAGCATTATCGTCCTGAAAGAATGATTTTCTATGTCTGTGGAAAACTTCGAATATGATATCATTTCAAAGTTCTTTTATAATTAAATATTTTTGGGCGTTTTATTATCCCTGAGAGTCAATATTTGACCATACTCGCGATGAACTACGCAACTGCATACCATAATCTAAGCAGAATGCATGACTGTTTCAAAAGTGCAATATTTAGCATGTCTCACTGTTTCTATGTTTTACGTACAGATTTCCACCAAGGCAAAATGATTATATTTTGATTCATATGAAAATATTTATTGAGACTAATTGTTAAAACTGCAATTTTAAAAATTTCTTTGAAATTTCTTGCCAAATCAAGTCTAATGTTTTGTGTCTGTAGTAGTACTTTTACAAGATTTTTAGCTCTTTATTCCGTTTCAATCAACCGTCGCAGAACTGTTTTGAAGAAATTACGATACTCAAAGTTTTTTTTAAGTTGCTTTTATGTTAAGAACATATATAAAATTGATTTCTTAAACAAATCTTTGTTATAACGCAACCTTCTCGTTTCGACGAACTTTGACCATCTCCAGCCACACTTCCTGTCTAAATTCTTAGGAATTTTTAATTTTGGTAAAAATCGGATGAAGAAAGACTCATTTACATTAAGTTTATGCGTGTTGTCCTAACCGAAAAACGCATTTTTCACTTAAGAATGATTTTTTCCCCAAATCGTCAATTTCATTTTTCACGCCACATTTAAGACTGTGTTGAATTTTAAACTTTCCAAAAACTTCTTTTGTGTATTGAAGAGTTTGTTGTGTATCAATTTCCTGTCTAAAACTTGTGGCAAGCGCTCTAATAAAAAATTTGCATATTTAAGAATAAAAACGATGAAAATTTAAAGGAGACAGAAAAATTGCAATTGTAGTTTTTTTCTCTCAGATTCTAGCTTAAGTTATTTGCTCCTTGCGGCTTTCTGAACAATTTGAAATTATTTTAACAGTGTTTTTCCAACTCGAAAATCGCATTTGTGATAAAATACTGTTGTGTGAGATAATAGTAAAAATCTGTAATGAATAATAATAAATAATATTAATAACTATAGTAATAAAAGTATATAATAATAAAATATTAGGATAAAAAATTTCTTTTTTTTTTCGTACTTCGTTCCATAGTCTGCAACAAAACTTTTGTTCGAAATATGCTCAATAAACAACTAAATTATAATTGACTTTTATATTATTTCTTGAAAATTTTACCTTATATTCCTTCTCACAGAATAATTTTCGATTTAAAAGAAAATCACACTTTATACAGTCACGATGAATATTATCCAATGATAAGTACTCCATCCATATCCATCCGAACCAGTGGCGTAGTTAGACGTATTGAATAGATGAATCGCAAATTTGCGCATTTATTCATTATTTTTGTATACTGGCTAATTTTATTTCAAGTAATACGCTATCCGCAGTTTAATCTACCTTACACTAATTATTTTGCCATTTTATAGTTTTATGAAACACCTCATATCCCGAAAGAGTACTTTTTAATTTTCTAGCTTTGAATCACCCAGTATAGTTGTGGTAGTTTTATAAACCAACGATTTTTTAACTCTCTTTTCTATTCATCAATATTTCAGTTACTTGCATCATCCATTTTTACTTTGGTCAATTTGACCATAAGAGAGGGAATCAAAATAGGGGATATTGGTTTAGAATTTCACATTTTCTCTAGATTAAATTAAATGAAAAAACAATCTGATCTTATGAGTATCAATTCAGGACAAAAATGATAGCCGTCGTTTATATTAGACATTTATTCAAAGAATCCGTAGAAACAGGCAAATTAAGTTTCTAAAGAGCCTTTAATGGAAAGAAATATTTTTCTATATCAGATGAAACAAATATTTCAATTCCGTGATTCTTAAAAATTGAGCTAGAGCTTCATGAAAATGATTTCTGATCCATTTTTGTCAGTGAATGAAAAAAGATTAATATCATCTGAAATCTTAAATAACTAATAATGAGCCTTGTAAAAGCTTTGTGACATTTTATATTTTCCAAACGGATAAACTAAATTAAACCTAAAACTATACCATTTTCGTTATATCTCAGAAACATATCCCTTATTTCAAGCTAAACGAATGCTTCTTGCCAGCGTAGCCAACGTAGCGCGCTTCTTTTGTACAGTAAATTTACTGCTTTCCCTCATCGTAATCTTCTCTTTTCACTATGTCACGCTTTCCAAGTTTACTATTCGGAATTAGTGATAGATTTTTTCACTAAAAATTGGCTTCAGACATCATACATACGAGGAATATCCACAAAGTAAGTTCCGTTTGGTTATATAAAAAAAACGTGTACAGATACAAAAAAAATATTTATTGTACAAAAATCTACAACTGTGAAACTACTTTTCTACATAGCTTCCGAGATTTTGTATGCACTTGTCGTAGCGTGCCACAAGGTTTTGTATGCCTTCTTCATAGAAGGTTGCCGCCTGTGTTTCCAACCATGTGGTTACATGTTCTTTCAGCTCGTCATCATCGGTGAAGTGTTGACCACCAAGGAAAGATTTGAAGTGTAAGAAGAGATGGAAGTCGCTAGGAGCAAGGTCTGGGCTGTATGGAGGATGATCAAACACTTGACCACGTCCTTCATTAAACCGTCTGACCCATCTTCTAGCCATTGAATCACTCATAGCATTTTGTCCGTAAACCTCGCAGATTTGCCGATAAATTTTATTTGGTTTAACTTTCTTTGCATTGAGAAAACGAATCACAGATCTGATTTCACAAGTGGCGGCATTTTCAATTCAGGCTGACATTCTAAAGAAGCACTACAAATAACACGTCGGCAGCAGTGATCTGAAAATGGAGTACATTTCTTCTCCTTCAGTCAGAGTAATTGCCGCGTATGCTCGGAACTGCGATCGCAGCGCTGCTGCGGATAGAAATAGAAACGGAACTTACTTTGTGTATATACCTCGTATATGTAATTACGACACATAATTGAATTACTATAGAATCATGATATCAACGAACTGCAAAAAATGTCTGAATAATAATGATATCTCGGAAACTAAGACATCTAACAGTTTAGACATTTCAGAAATTCCGATACTTATATTTTGAATAACTCCCAAGCGAGTGGTACTATTCGTTCAATGCGTCAATAGTACAGAACCCTAAATAAGAATACACCTCTGTCGGCGGAAGGTGGAACTAAAATCTGTAAGATAATCGAAAACCAAATTGAATGAGCGAAACCCCGTTGTAATCGGCCACATCGAACCCGAGATAAGAATGCGCCCCTTGGATGTGGAAGGTGGAACTAAAATCTGTAAAACAATCGTGAGAAAAGTTGAATGAACCAATTCCCGTTGAAATTGGAAACATAGAACCCGAGAAAAAAATGCGCCTTTAAAATTCGAAAATAGTGCTTACTGCAGTCGACGATAAACTTAATGATGCAGAAAAAAGCTGAATTGTAAAATAAGTTGAATGAACCATTTTCCGTTGAAATAGGGAACATAGAAGTCGTTAAAATGACACGCCATTAATTGTCAAAAATGTTAGTAACTGAAATCGAATAAGAGCTTATATAACGCAGAAAGTAGCTGAATCAAAAATTTAGTTGAATGAACCAATTTCCGTTTAAATCGAGCCCATATAACCTGAGAAATGAATGCGGCCTGGCGGTGGAAGGTGCTCCCCCTGTAAGATAACAAATTGCCTTCAATATTAATATTAACATGATAATTAATTTACAGATGAAATCAGTCCCCTCTTGTCAAGTTAACCACTTACCCTAAATAGTAATGCGATTTTTAATTTACGGCTGTAATGTGTAAACGTAAGTTGAAGACAGAAAAGAAGATTAATATTCGAAAAAAGTGATAGCTGAGGCCTAAGAAAAATTTTAGCAGTTTATAAAATAGGAACCGAGAACTATGTTAAAGAAAACTGCAACAGTAGTCATTTTTAAAGAAGCTGCACTAAGTGCCCCAAGAAGGAGATTAATATTCAAAAACGGTGGTAGCAGAGATCTGATAAATTTTGTGTAGTTCATATAGTAGCTGTAGAACCTAAGACGTTGTTATGGGAAAAAAAGCTAGTGAATCGGACCATTTTTAAGGGAGCTATAGTAGGGGGCTGAAATACGGCTGATAGATGAGAGCAGGCCCCTAAGATGAAAATTTGTTAAAGAGCCCTAGTACTTAGCAGATCTTTAATTAGTTGAAATTAAGCAGAGGGTAAGAATGAATAATTAGAATAAAAATTTCAAGAAAAGCGTAAAAAGTGACCTGGGGCCCCAATAAAAATATAAGGGTGGTGGCCCGTGGAGAGACAAAACTATCCTGCGCCGTCAGTAGCCCACGGGGGCGCAGACGCGCGTAAACAACCATCGCGCCCAAGCCTCTAAAAGACTTTTAACGCACCAGGAGCTTTGTCTCGCTCCGGCGCTGCGATCGGCCTGAGGCCGCTCCCCACTGCGGACCCCCAGGTCATTCTACCAGGTGTCGACCTCTAGCTCGCTGCGCCAGTAATCCCACACATGGGAAACTTCCGCGTGGAACAAACACCTAATGAACCGCCGAAGAACCCCCGACGACTTCGTTCGCGAAACCCCATAGGGGGAGACGGTCCCTCGGTCATATGTCGAGTTACTCCGACGGCTCTTGCTTTTTCACGGCTTCCGATCATAAACATGCATGGCAGAGCAAGCTACTGGGCTCATCGGCCGTGAGGTTCACATGTTATATGCACTAAAAAAGGAGCAAAAGGTGCCTCTCTCCGACCCAGAACCACGAGGAAATTAGGTTCTTTCCCATAGACGGGATTCGGATAGGTCGTCCCTACGCAGTCTGGCGCGAGGTTGAACCCACCTAGGTGGAACTAGACAGTAACCCAGCGACAACTCCAGAACTACGAGATCATTCATATATCATATCACTCAAAAAACGGAAGAATCCTAAAGACACCACTATCGGACTCTAGAGGACGTGGAAACACCCTCTAAGCGCGCCGAAGAGACGGGCCCGATCGAGATTTAGTAAGAGAAACTTATTAGATGTGCCACTAGTCCGCCCGCCAGGTATGGAAATTCCTGGCTGCACGAGAGACGTACTCGGACTGGGTTTCGGACCAAGGTCTCGAGTTTCGGCTGATCGATGCCGCGTTAGTCGGCAGCCTCCGGTCCGGTTCCTCGTAATCACATGGCAGAAAGTGGGCTCGTCCCATCCTCGAAGAGAATTTTCGTGTCCCTGGCGGTCCTGCCATGGCCGCCTTTGGATAGTGATCGTCTCCTCGATTCGGGCACTTCCTGCGGTGACCGTTGAGGTCGGCTCACAACTCTCCAGGTGCAGAGGTTTTCATGAAGTCCTCTTCCACGAGTTTGTGGGACTCGTGTTGGGATTATTTCACCTCTGCCTCCGTCTCGTCGCAGATAGTTGCTGCACGCCGTATCTCCCGACGATCGGTGCACAACAGAGTCATCACGAGTTCGTGCTCTACAGAGATCGATCGTGCTTCCGTCAATTCCTTAGTCAAGTTTTGGAGGGATCCAGCTGGCATTTGCTAGCTTTTGCCCAAGATCCACGTGAACCTTGGGATTGGCCTACGAAGTCGTCTGTCTGCCACCTACGGAGATTTCCGATCATAGGCTGTGCTCGCGTCGCAGAGAACCTGCGCTTGCGAGGAGGAGACCCACTAACCCACAACCCAAAAGGGCGACCCACAATGGGTCATAGCGTGGTGACTCCGGCGCAACAGAGACTCCTTTCCCACTGGCGGACCAACGATGAGGAACCCAGACCAGTCGCCTCCTGTCCCTGTCGTGTCGACGAACACTGCGTATGTTAGGCGCCCGGTCATCTTCCCTACTCAAAGGGCCGATTCGAAGTCACCTGACAGTGTGTCCGCGCAATGCTCCGCTCCCGGTCACCTCCTCCACTAAAGGAGTCCACGGAGAGGGACCCGACAGGGCCCGTTGAGAGATGTCCAAGATTCAACTTTAAATTTCTGCATTGAGAGGGTGACACAATTAGGGGTTGTGAAAAAAAACATGGCGCGCAAAAAATTCATGTGGCCTCGGACCGGGTCCCAGGAGGCCATAGCCTTAAATGGAATATAGAAATGGGAGAATAAGTAACTGCAGCATGGGCACCAAAAATGAAGAAGATCAGGTGAAAAGGGGGCAAGTTAGGGGTTACAAACATATTAAGGGTTACAGGGGCACTTGAGTTTTTTCAATGAATACGTGAGTTATGGGTCTATGCATGGAATGTTTGACGCCAGATGTATCCCTTCCCAACTTTAAATCTATATCTTAATTACTTTTTTGAATTTTTGCTCATTAGAAAAAAATAACAATTAATTTATTTTCGTTTTCGGAAAGTAAATAGAGGGATCGGCTGGAAACAGATATCTTTTTCGTTCAGTATTAAATAAATGACGGTCCGTGTCTGGATCTTTCTCTGAATTTTAAGACTGTCGCTGTCAGTTTTTTGGGTAAATTAAGAAACATTATCAGAGATTTTTACAAAAGTTGGATATACGAACGTTAAAAAAAAAAAAAAGAAAAAAATCCAAATATGTATGCCGAGTTTCAAATCGATACCTCAATTAGTTTTCTTAATAATCGATAATAATGAAAACCATCACATTTATTCCTTTCCGATATGAACTCGACAGCAGGTGTTATTTAGCAATTTTGATAAAATATATCGCATTTTCGATGCGATATTTAATGAGTTTTTAATTAATATATCGGCTAATTATCAAAATATTAAAATGTTTAAAAATAAATTTGTACTTTAAGAAATCAATTTGCAAGTGTTTTTCTTTCTAAACTATGTGAATATTGCAATTTGTAAATAGAAATTCCTTTCTTGGGGTTTATTTCATTCTACCTAACTTTATGATATATATTGTTTTTCATTTACTATATCTAGATCGTATTTTTTCTAAGTTAATTTATTTGTAAAATTATTTTCTATGTATTTTTTTCTCAATAAAGTACGAATTTTTTAATTGATCGAATATCTATCCAAATTATTATTCCTGAATATTTCTCAGCTATTTCCAAGTAATTTTTGGAGTAATTTCCAAGTAATTTAACATTTTTTTTTAATTCACGAAGTTCAATCGATATTACATTCTAGTCCAAATATCAAGAATATTTCAATAAGATTCAACTATACTTTCCGAAATGAGTTTAATTTTTTATTAGGATGGAATTGATATGACCTGTAGTTATTCCGAAACATATGAATAATGAAGGAATATGTGAGATAACCACTTGCCTTTCACGATGAACGAAAGGAAATTTTGAGCAGGTATACTATATTTATTTATTAAAAATTAATTATATACAAGTAGATGCCTAAAGTAGATGCCTAATTAATCTGATAAACAATTTTATTATACAGCTTAAAAACACTGCTTAATACAAATGGCATTTATTACAAACTGTAGCTTAATAATGATTATGATTCTTCACATATGGATAATATATTTTCACACATGTGTTATTAAAATTGAACAAAATCAGCATTAAACAGCATTAAATAACAGTTTTGCAGTTTTATCAGTTGTCTAATTTTTAATGTCTTGAAGCAATAAATTTATAGAAATAATACTATATATAAGGATTGTATTTTATTGGTTTAAATATAGGAAAACACATCATTTAAATGCATAACTCTTCTCTTTCAACAATTTATATCTAAATCTGATAAAACAGTTGTGGTTATCCAATAGAACCTCAATCTTCCAATAACGGATTTCAGTAGCTAACATGCAGTTTTGTTCTCTCCTAGTATCTAGCCATAACATACGGGTCAATACAAACCAAACATTGAATACTGATAGCAAAACCTTTATTCCCAAAATGTTCCGAAAGAGATTATTCTTAGCAAAAAAATAAGATTTGTTTCAGAAAAAAAACTTATTATATGCAAAATGTAATGTAATGATGATAAATGTGAATATGATGAGTATATATATGAAAAACATGGTTTAATTATATTTTTTTTATCCCACTCTACATATTAACGCTTTATAACACAGTTGAAAGTGCTTTTGACTTTCGTTTGCTTATGTGTCTGTTTGTCTGCCCGCACTCTATCTTTCATAAATATACTTTTATACCATGAAAATGATGTATGTCATTTTGGATAACTAGAGCATATTCCCTGTAGGATACACAAATACTTCGTATACATTAGTATTTTTGAGCAGTAATTGTTTTAATTACAGTTATTTGACATTATACTAATTGAAACATAACGGATATGGTATGCAGTATTGAGATGTATTAATTTATGTTCTCCTTAGAAAAAAAAGTGCGTAGCGTTTAGGGTTTTGTACAGAGACACACAAAAGGAATGTTGCACATTACGGTCTATTGGAGGTATTTCTTTGTAGTGTGTTTTAATGATAATATATTATTTCAAGTGGAACACATATTTTTATCGATTTTATTCTAAAATCTTTCAGTATAATTGCAATGTGTCTTGATTATTATTGTTATTATTATTATTACCATTATTATTATCAATATTGTTATTATCATCATTATTATTATTATTATTATTATTATTATTATTTAACAGGGACTGTACTGCCTGTGATATCATCATATTGAACTCCTATAAAAAAAATTGTTAACACTCTAATCGTAGCAATTTATAACAAATGTCTCAAAGGAAGAGTGGTCCATCAGGAAACGAACAAAAGAATATGAATGTTTTTTTTTAGTTAGAGATATTTAATTTTTCCCTCATTCACTCCCCTCCAAAAAAAGATCGATTATCACATTATTATTTAAATTCTTCTTTATTAAATAAATTTACAGTGTATGATAATGCTTAAAAAATTCTATCCAAAACAACTAATGGGAATCCAGATTGTGAAGACATTTCGTGATAATCCAAAACATGGTAATGTTTGATGCAGAATTGTATGACTGAAAGCTTTTAACGAAATCCTTAGAACATTTATGTTTAAAGCAGTTTGCAAATGTTTACAATTTAATTCATTCCCCTTTATTAGTAGATTATAGAAACTTTAATAAACGTTTAAATAAAGTCTAATTTTACTTAAAAGTAAATAAATATATTTATCGTATACATTTTAAGAATTCTTCGTGTGACAGTAATTAATTAGTACATAAATTTTATTACACAACTAACTTCGAAAGTGATAAAAATAAATTAAGTTATAAAATTCCAATTCGTGTTCAACTCTAGAAGTGAAAACGTGTAAAATTAATTTTCGTAATACAATCAAGCAATATGATGTCAAAATTCAAAATATGTTTTGAATTTTGTAAAAAAAAAATTTTAAAAACAGAAAACGGTATATCAGTACTCACTAAAAGAACTTTTGTTAGCTTTTTTTTTGTATTGAACAGCATGTCATTTATCATAATAAATTAGACCTGTTAAAAATTTGGTTCAACATTTCACCAAAAAATGATGTCAAAAGTTTTGCCATCAGAAGGTGGGGAAATCTTATTCCAACATTCGGTACTTCGGTTGAATCATAAACTTGCGCAAGTTGAACCATGAACTGGTTAAATATTGAACCATGACTTGTTCAAGATTATGACATGGTGCAACGAGAACTTTCAAAATATTTAATAATAATAAACTGGTAAAATGTTTAACAATACCCTTGCAAAACGTTGCATTAAAAAGCGGCTACAGTAATTATTTACAAACAAGGGCAAATGAAACTAGGATATTCGTTTGAAACAGAATCCAGCACACTATAAACATCCATGCTTGAACCGAGTTTGAAACAGGCACCTCTTGACACACAACCAACGTGCTAAAGTAGACAAGTGGGCAAATGCCGGCTGGTTTTACAGCTGTACATTTAAAGTGCATAGAACTATTTCTTCTGAGTGGCTGTTACATATTGCTGAAGGATAACCTAAAGTTCATTAATTGTTGAAGTTTCACCTTATTCATGAGTTTTTAAAATTCAAATGAAACATCATTTGCTGCCCTCGCTGTTTTCCCTCCATCAAATAGTGCTACATTGAAAGACATTTTTACAGTGTATTTTCAATGATTCTGAGAAATTTGCAGGAATTACAGACGCGACATACTAACTATTTCTTACCGATTATTTAAAATAAAGTTATTCCTAGTGTTATTCGTCAATTTACATTAGAACGCAGGAAAATTGTACGCAGCTTAAAAACCGCAGCGAAATAAAAACATGTTTCATTGTAATTTATAATACTAGTTAATTCTCAATAAGATACTTATCTTAATTTTAACTGAAGCGAATAATATCTGTAATAATAGTATCTGTCTTAAATATATCTGTTTTGAGAAATGACTACAGGACCAACTATTTTATACAATAGGTGTATAGGTATGACTCGGTCTTCGATGAAGATCATTGCCAAACAAAATCTTAATTGGTTGCTGCATTAGAAATGCTGCAAAATGCTTGAGTATTATCCTATCATGCCCTTCTCAACGTCAATTTACAGCAAGCATAATTTAAAAGTCTCATATGAATACAGAACGTCGTGTTATGTCACAAAAACATTATATGGACTGCTGTTTTAAGGACAAAAAAGGAAAGATTTTCTGTATAGAATTCGTATGGAAGATCAATAATTAAATCATTAAGACAATCTCAAACGAATGAAGCCATGAGTGAACAAAATCCGTCAATGTCTAAACAGAACATTCATGATTTACGGATCATTAATGTGTGATTTTTAATCACCTTTTAAATGTCACTCGCATGTATGCAGGAAAATAACAGATTTTATCTGCATGTAAACTATTTCTCTTTACGAGCAGTTTTGGCTCGTAAGGATAGATAGTCTCTATGGTTTGTAAGTATAGATAGTTACTATTATTTTATAGGCATGAATAAACGAAACTCTTTTGTAAATTATGATAAAACATTTTAATAAAATGTTCAACTCCCCTTAAAAGTACTAAATATACAATATAAAAGCACTAGAACAATAAAAATGTACACTCAATCGGGGTTATTATAAGACCAAATTTTAAAACCTCACGGAATGGGGCTAATATGAAACGCCTATGGGACTAAAGTGGGACAACATTATTTTTAGGTCGTTGTAAGCAATAAGAACATGAGAGACACCTGAAATAAAGTTGTTCTGGATCTAATACTTCATCTGTATTATTCAGTTTTTTTTATCTTTCCTTTTACTTGAATTTTTGACATCTTTCATGCGTCCACTAGAATGCTGATAACAAACCACTGCAATAAACTCCCTCCCTAATTTCTTAAATATTAATATAGGATTAAAGAAATGAGAAACAAATTTTATGCTATAACTTACAATTAAACTATAACACTTAAACTATATTTTTATGCATGTTTGGAAGTAAATTTTCAAGGATATAACAACCGTTATTGAAAAAGGAAACATCAAAAATGTAATCTGCGAACATGATTAATTGAGTTAACTCATTGTTATTAATATTTATACAACCAAGAAAACTACAAGTACATTTCCAGATTATTAATGTGGTTTCGGGGAAAAGCAGGATAGCAAAAGTTTTTATAATATCCACTGCAAAGATTCTATCTTATCAGTCCTTAGATTAATCGTTAGAATTAAAACATCTCACAACTTGGACTGTTACCTCTCGTTCTTCTTCATATGCATCACTTATGAGACAAATGAATTTATAGTGAGTAGCTCCCCGTCAGCCACAACAAAGGTTCCTTTTATTATTCTTTTGAAATATAGGTGTGTCGTAGTGGATACATTTCTTCCCATTAGGTATTTACAATGAAATCTGTCAATGGTTCTTCATCATTACCATGCAGAAAAGGCAATTATTCACTGACTTTTCTGTATCCTTTGAACAAATCATCAATCAAATTAATTTTATTTTTTATTAGGATTTGTATTTTTATAACTTTTCATTTTTAGTTTAATCTACCGGTATCTCACCCGCTATTTGGGTAATAACTTTTGTGCTTGTGAAATCTTCTGCATCTTAAATTTCTTCTGCATAGTTTTCAACACTCGTGTCTTTTTTTACTCTATAATAGATTAAAGTATTGTAATCGAAATTTTTTGTCGACTTCCGGTTTTCGACGGATTTACACGTTTTAGGGGTCAGATATTCCGAAAAACATGTTTTTACAAAATTTCTGTCTGTCCGTCTGTCCGTCCTCATTGTATCATCGAAAAGTGTATGAAGTTACGCTTCAAATTTAACCACATTTTTTTCTATGTTCTTGGCTATGGCAAGCAGGTTCTATCAAAATTTGGGAATATTTCGACGAGAGGGGGTGCTGTGATCGATATTTTTGTTCCATTTTCACTATTGTATCATCGAAAAGAGTATGAAGTTATGCTTCAAATAATAAAAAAAAATTCTGTGTTGTTGACTATGGCAAGCTGGTTCTATTAGAATTTGGGGATATTTCGACGAAAGGGGGCGCTGTGATAGCCATTTAAGTATTTCAAATTCAAAAAGATGTACAAAAAAATTATAAATCCTAAAAGTTTTTTTCGTGACATGTTCGGCCTTGATCCGGAGAATCCGGTACAATTTTTGTTTTGCCTATATCTTAAAAAATGGCTGAGATATAGCGGTTTGAAATTTTAGGGTGTCTGACATTTTCAAACAAGACAGCAGAATTCATCCATTAACGGGTTTAATTTATGAGTTTTAGTTAACATGGTTTCGGCAAATTTTCTTTCATTGTTGTAACCATTGTTCCTATTATATACTTATCACTATATATTTATACTCGCCAACTTCAAATTCTCGCCAAACTTGGCGACAGTTGGCGAAATATCGCCAAATTTGGCGACCAAAATAGGTTGCCATAAATGAAGGCAGCTTGGCTGTAGAGGACTAAATTGGCGATATTCTCATTCAAATTCAATGTTGACGAGAACTGGGATTGAATCTTCTTTAATTAGGTTCCACGTATTTTACCTTCGTGTTTTCCAGTAAAATTAGTTAAAATCTTAAAACCAAGGAATAGGGAGGCTATCTGTTCCTGTCGGTTCAGGCCAGAAGTTCGTTTCGTAGTTTAGTATACTGCAGTTGATCGCATCCCGGTAACCCGTCGCAAGCAGCTGACGTACAACAGAATGACGAAAAATATTGATTTTATTGGCGATGTGATAGCGAATTTTGAAGTATTAACATGACTGAGATAGAAGAAAGTTTTGGGATTGCCACATCCGACTAGTTTCTCACATAGTAATGCTATTTCGTTTTTTTATGAATTTTCTTACTTTCATTCTTTGGCTCTTTTCCTTTACTGCAAAACCTTAACTTATTTAAGTTCTTTTTAATTTGAGTTTTCTTCCCCTTTTTCTATTCTTAATTTTTCTGTCGCCTATCCACTCTTTACTTGTATTCATTTTTGGACTTTTTCGACTGGGTTTTGGACCTGTAATCATTTTTGGACCTATTATTTTCCATTTTTTCTTTGCAGCAGCTTTTTTCTTTATTACCCGTAACAGCAGCATCTCACAAGAGCTTGGAGAAATTGATTCATCTTCACTCGCAGAAGTTACAATAACAGATGCAGAATGGGAACCAGAATGTGAACATTTCCATAATTGTACGGCAAAAAAATGATCGATCAATCTTGCGATTTTTACAAAAAAATCAACGTAATGATTCCCCATTGAATATCCATTTTTGTTTTTTTCTAAAATAAGCTCTCCTTCTTCCTTTGAGTTTGTATTTTCGCACCATTTTATATGTTCAAAAATATACACGCTTTAACCTTCAATGTCACTTTTAGCTTGAGCTGTAGAACTAAGTTGTAAAATTAACTAGCTAGCATTTCATATCATTCGATTCAATTTCTGTAACAGACATGAAGAATATACTATGGCTTAGAAAACAGAAAACAACATAACTGGCATTTAAAAAGAAAAAGACAATTAAATATCAACATATTCTATTTCTATTTGTGGTGGATATTTCAAGCTATATGGTATAATAGTATTATTACAGACCGAAGCACTGTCTCATACTAACACCATACAATGCCTCCTATTAACACCATACACTGTCTCACATTACCCCTTGAGTTTGATTGCTTGTAACTGAGGTTACGTTAAACATATTCTACATTTTAAAGGCTACAAAGACGCACCATATCGTACTAAATGAAGGCCTATTAGAATTATTCACCTACATTTTTATTTAAGGACTAGTATATAACCCCCGTCAAAAATGGCAGATAGTTGATCTGCGCACAAGGCTCCATACAAACAAACAGCATGAAGATTTTATTATTATGTATTGTAGAAAAGTACCTTTAAAAATGACAGATGATTTCTACAAATACAAATCATGAGAATTTTTTTTTACTCAATATTAAATTTTTTAAATAGTTCAACGATTGGACAAAACATTCAAATTAACTATTAAAAAATAATCCATACGCGAAAGTCTTTGTAAAAAAGTGTTATCAATGAGTTTCTAAAGAGCTTGACTCACCACGTAGCTCATTTTTTAAATTATATAAGCAAAATTAAACGGAAATTACTCGGTACTATTTATTCTTTAGCGAAGAATTCTAATGAACTTTATTGGTGACAATCGACCCATTTTTAAAGCAATGAAAAATGCATTTTTTCACATTCGATAGTTCGACATGGTAGCGACGATATTTGTATCACTGCGCAGTGTAGTATTAAACAAAATTTTACTTAATATAAAAAATAAAAAAATAAATATATTTAGCTTATAAAATGACTATCACCGATAATTAGTTCACATGCGAGGTAAATATTTGTACGTGGCTATATTGGGTACGGGTGCCATTGGTACACCCCACTGATGTAATTGATTCATGATTAATCACTATCTGTTTTTCTTCCAGTCTCTACTTTTATTAAAGAATGAAAAAATATAATTGTTTAAATTAAAAATACCCTTGGACTTCTGCCTATAAAATTTATTCTTCAGCCGTGCACATGAGTAAGCAAAAAGTAAAAGCAACATGGCATACCTATTCTTCTTGAAATTGAGTTTAAAAGAAAATTTAAGAATCTCAAGTAATTCCACATGGGACGTTGGCGGTTTACACTTAATTTTAAAAAATCCTTTTTCAAGAACCTTCAATTTAAATCCTAAAAGGTTTTAAAGATTTTTTTTCTCGAATTGAATCCCAAGCGCAATTTTTTTATAAATGATTAGATTAGTAAAATAAATGAGAAAAACCTACATTCTTTTCTTCGTTTAATCAACACGTTGCCTGAGGTAAATTTGACGTATCAAAGCTTTAGATTAAAAGTATTATTTCAATATATTTAACCCTTAAGAGGATTGTCCCAAACATATTCTATGAAATCTTTTTGGAGATTTCTATTTGGGCATTCGTAAATCTCTAACAAGGACTTATCACGGTAACCAGTAGTAACTTGAAAATGTTTTATATAATATCAATTTTACAAATTAATTTATTATACCGGTGTCCCATTAATTTGTAAACATTTCGAAAGTTCATAAAACTGAAAGGAATTGTTATAATTAAAATGCTATCTTAAAGCTTATTTTAGTAAAAGGGAGTTTATTTGAGTATATAAATATTTAGTTGAAATATTTTCAAATATAATACGGCATTAATGAAAAGCAGATAATCTGTGGTAAGCAACATTTATTTGCATTAATTAACACATTTGCATGTATTTTACAGAACCAAATGCTGAATGTGTCTATCCCTAGAAGGAATGATACTTTACAAGCGAAAAAAGAATTTTTGTAACAGAATGAAACATGCTAAAGATCTAAATGAATGCAGAGATTCCTTTACGATTGGCGTTCTTCAACGCAGCTAAAGAATTCAGGCTATTGTGAAATAATTGAGACAGCCCAAAACCTTTAAAAAAAACATGTAAAATCCGATGAATAAGTGACCATTCATGTTTGCAGTGACGACTAATTAGTAATTATTTTCCAAATGTGTTATCAGTAACAGAACAGATTCACTGTAAATGTAGTTGCTTGTATACATAATAAGCTGTGAGGAAGAATATGTATCGATAAGGATGGTAATATATTTCTTACGTGGGAATTGTGAATACTCTCCAGTGTACGCATGAGAGTTATCATTTTCCATAATTCTACAGATATACGTATTGACTGTTTTTGTTGATTGATTTTTTTTTTTTACAGTGTCCTTTAGTCACATTTGGTTCAGTTTTGTAATTTGTATAGGTGCAAATTTAATAGACCGTGAAGGGTGTAAAAAAAGAAATTCTTTGATATGCTGGCTATTAATGGTACTTTTCATGAGCAGCGTACTCCATAAGTAGATTCACTCAACGAAAGTACGTATATCTGAGTAGGATTATGCACATTTCGGAACAATCACGCAAACTTCCTGTCACTTCGAAAAATCATATGATGTTGTAAAATCCTGCATGAATCATTTGGCCTTTTCATTCCTTTCTGCTAACGAAAATGTCATAAATCAGCATTATGAGAGGTAAAACAACTTTATTATTAAAACTTTTTAATAAATGATGATTTCAAGAGGAAAACGTACGTCTTGCAAACTCCAAAAAGATCAAGAAAAAGAAATCACTTATAGATCCTTCATTTCATAAATTCTCATTTGTATACTTCCTGTGATTTGATTCCTTGAAGCACCCTCTATCGGCAAATATTTAAATTCAATTTATTTATAGTACTGACAAAGTTATAATTATTTAGAACGAATTTCTTACACACTGTGATTTTCTTTTGAAATGGGATTAAGGAAGGTATATCAAATTGGTGACTGTATCAAAACACTGAAAAATCTTCTTTTTCAATATCTGAAGTCTACCAACTATAGTACCATCTTCAATAAACACGGAAAATAATTTAAGAAATATTTTGAAAAATGATGACTAGTTTGATATCATGACGCATGATCTATCTGCTTTTAGTCTATTCTACGTGTTCAACATACATATTATTAAAGTATAATAGAAGTTCTTTCTGTCAAAATTAATAATCATAATTGTATATAAGTTACATATACATAAATAATAGGAAAGTTTTCAAATAAAGTGTACAGCGGAATCTCAGTCACAAGTAGTTTTCGAGTATCTTGATACAATGATTTTAAATCTACTATAAAAGTATCCAACTGCAAGTTTAGTCATTATAACTTTGCGTGTGAACCATGGAGTGAGCGAAGTTTTTTTTTCTGTTTAAAATTTCCCTTCTTTCCTTATTTTTCATGTCATTTCATGGGTCGTCTCATAAGTCTAGGCGATAGCATTTCATCTTTCGTTAAATATGTTCAAGTTCATCCTTTGAAAAAAACAAATTTATCACTGCCACATATTTTTGTAAGTAATAATAACTAATTTGAAGTCCAAATTGTCCTTCTGCCGCACTATCGCATAATGGTCAATAAAACATCTAAGTGAGATGATGCAGGATGTCTAAAGCAGTCGATACTCCTTAATATATAAATACCAAGTCCAGCACGCAGCTGTTCTCTATGGATAAGCATTATTATCCCGTGCACTGAAGTTCCAATTGATATTGACGCACATATCTTAGACGAATATTTCCAATCTTATCGAAAAACTGTTACTAAATTTCAATGACATTCATACACTGTTAAAAAAGAGAAATGTTTCTTAATCTATGAAAATGCGTACGAAATTATACAATAATTACTTTCGAGATACCAACGATTCCAGAAAGCGTTCTTTCGAGATTTAAAGACGCATTTATAAAACAAATTTTCTTTTTCTCTCACTACTTTTCGGAAATGTTTCCGAGTAGTTTTTATAGAGCATTAATATTTTTTTTCAAACCATAATATCAGAATTTAGGATAGTATCAATTCTCTATTAAACATATTCAGCTGCGTAACAAAATTTATACATGTAAGAGTAACAAAATAATATTCATTTTAATGTCAATGTTAATGTTGTTAACTTATCATGTTTCTTGAACAGCAAAATGGTCAATTAAATATTGTAGACTCTGAAAACCCTACATTCCAGGTTAAGAAAACCGATTAATACACAATAAAAGGTGCTCGGAAGCGTTTCTGATAATCAGTTTCTAAAGATAAAGATCATTTTTTGAAATCAGGAGAAACTCGGAAGAGGTTATTGTGTATTTTCATAAGTGAGCTAAATTATATTTTTCTAGATTAATAAACATTTGTCTATTTTTACAGTGTGTGGAATTTACAGATCAGGATATCCAACAAACTGAGCGCTTCTACCAGTTAACCACTGTTAATAAATTCAATACACGTTTCAGTCATTTGTCTTATATGCTTTACTATTTTGTATTATTTACTACTTGCATACTTTAGTTTTAGTGCAATTATCCAGCTTTAGCACTGTTGACATAATTTATGAAATAAACTCTATTTTAATAAGAATACAAGGTTCAGCAAAATGTTTAAAAATAGAATCTATTAGTTATAAAATAAATAGATAACAGAAAACAAAGAAGAAAATAAAGCAATTATATAAACACGAACTATCAAATATAATAAGTTTTATAAATTGTTGATATTAGATGTAGAGCTAGCTGCAGCCTGGATTCAAACCACTGACCTACGATTTACAAACCAGCGTCCTAACAATTAAACCATTGCGACATTTTTTTCGTCTCTTAATTATCTTCTCTATCTTGGGGAGGTGGATGTTGGTTCCTTATACCACCTTTAAAAATTTTCTTAAAGTTCCTTTATATGACTTGTATCCGGAAACTGTATAACTACATGAACATTTCTTAATATATAAAATTATTGATCATAATTTAAATATTGAAAAATAAAATTTATTTATTATTTCAAATTTTACTTTTAATTCTTACACTTTTATCTTGCACATTATTTTGTTCTATTTGCATATATGGTTTATTCTCTATTTAAAAGAATATTTCTGTCGTGAGTAACAGGAAAATTGTTAATAACAATTTCTTTAAAAATAAATGTAGATGTCCTCTTTTTGTCCAAAATTTTATAAAAAGTTAAAATGTATTAAGGCATAATATTTTATGAACGAAAAATTAAATACGTTTGTAAGAAAGATAAATCTAAAATTTAATCACAGTAAAGGAAGTGTGGCTCAATAGATGTTTTAAAAGACTGGTGAAAGTTTCGTATTTTTAACAATTAAAAAAAATAAATATTTTTTTAACATCTATGTATGATTATTTGTAACTTATTTGCATGACTGTTTATAACATATTTGAGGATTCCAGTCAGATATGGGAAAACGATCAATTTTAAGTAAATTTTGTCAGTTAATAAATAATTTTCCTTAAATGATAATTCCGTTACACAATGATACATTAGTCGTTTTACTTTTATCTCATTCAAGGAAAATTATTCATTATTGTATTTAAATTTAAAAATAAATATACTCTAAAATCGCAGAAATAGTAAAGACTAATAATTGCAATACTTTTCTGGAATTACAGCTTTTATAGAATTATTAAGAAAAAACTTGAAAATAATAAAAAATAAAGTGGACATTTTAAGTGAATAAACATGTATTAAAAGATTAGATCAGTTTTATTTTGTGTTACGTAATTTTCCTAAAAGTGAACAGAAAGTGGCACAAAGCTTTTTCTGCATTATTTATTACATTGCAGCATTATATAAGTTTCTAAGCTGCGCATATTCTATGAAAGTTAAAATTAGCAGTACCCATGACTGTGTTACTCGCACAATTTTTTATCAGTAGAACGTTTTATAATATTATTCATTGTTTCAATGATAAAAATCGATAATTAAATATTATCAAACTTTCTTTGATGAGTCTTTGCAGTTGAAGAATCATGAGATATTCGTTATGATGCACTGTGGATTGCACCTATTACAATATCCAATAGCAAGTTCGTACAGGCAAAAAGAGCAAATTGCTAATCAAACAATTTAATGTTAATCAATAGTTGTTAATAAACAACAGGTTTTACCGGTTCTGTGTAACATGTTTTATTTCAAACATGGTCATGTTACTGGTGGATTAAACTATTCGTGGCATAGATATAAAGGTGTGGATCTCCAATCCAGACGTAAAGCAACCATATTCTGAAGAAGTTATGACTTTGTAAACTGTGTTAAAGAATTAGTTTTCATTATTTCACGTCAACTTCTTAGTGTAGAAAATTACAAAACTCTCTTTAAATTATTCCATCTGCAGTTCTTAGAAAGTCTTTGAATTAGATGATAATCCTCCTCCCTCAAATTCAATCTATCCATTTATTTATTTCGATAACAGTTAATGTTTGTTTTTAAATAAATCTATATGGGGGGGGTGTCCTTTAAAACTCTTTCTAATCTTTATGCCAGCATGAACCTACTATTGGACATTGTAATAGTTGCACATTAACAGTATGGCATAACAAATATACTCTTATTTTTCAATTGAATCAAATGAATGGTCTGTATTTGTGTGTGTTATTACTGGACAGCAACAGCTTTTGGTTAAGCAATTATAAGAGAGCTGTCTATAGAAAACACTTCAGAGAAAAATGACAGAAATTATCTTTCTCGTTCAAGAATCCTGACCATTATCATCCTACTCGGACCACAAAAATCCCCCCCCCCCGCAAATTTTAGTCTCAAGTGCTTCAGATCCCTGCTTTGCATACATACTGGTTGAATAAACGTACCTAACATTAAAGATAAAGGAATTGTGCAAATTAGTCATGTTATAAACCGGAGGCCATTTCCCAAGCTCCGGATGAAGTAATTGCAATCGGATGAAGCTTCTGAACAAGCTGTTGCATTCGGAGGGCAACTACTTGCTTCGTAAGACAACATCATTGCTCTAATTTGGGAAATCGCCTGAAATGGATTTCGCAGAGCTGGGACAAGGCTATAATGAGTATCAGAATAGCCTTCCATGAGGCCTTATTTTATGGAAGCAATGGTGGAATGGGACTGCATAAGGACTTTGTTTATATACGGACAGTATACTCAGAGTTATGGAACAAACAGTGTCATTGCTTGCCCAAAAGGAGAGAAACGTTAACCCAAAGAATAAAACCTGTTATCTTTCATTTGAACCCCTTATTGTTTGCATTCTATTTTTAATATTTTCTCCTTCTTTCAGATTTTGATCCGAGACATTTATTACTTTTCAGATATACCTTTTTTTCCTCAAACTATTATCTTATTTAGCTGTTTGTTATTAAAATAAGTCTCAATGAAAAAAAATATATAGATTATAAAAAATCAAATATATATTTTTTTTACTCCTACCTATAACTATAAATATAACATATATATATTATTATCAGTATTGTGATAAATTCTTCATTACCAGAAAAAAGCATTTATAAACAGGTCTTTTATAGAAATAACGTTTTTATTCACAGTTGTTGGAAAAAAAATATATTTACAATTGGTTAAAAGAAAATATTATGAGCCTATTTTTATCAAATTTATATAGGTTTGCGTACTGTTACTAGAAAAAATAAGAAACATATTCTAAATGAACACTCTGTAATTTAAAACCCCGTCGTCTACGATGCTTCTGCTTTCCCAAGGTAGAATGAATAGAGTTAACTTTTAAACAAGAAATTTCTTCTGCAAACATTATCTAATAAAACACTTGAAACTAAGTTTTCCACTAAATTTCAGCTCCAACTAAAGAAACTACCCCTTCTTAACTCTATTAACATCTGATATCAAGTTTGAAAGAAAAGTGTATTTTCAACCTACATCTAAATAACGTGTATTTCCAAACACCTACATTAGAAACATTAAACAAACATGTCATTTCATAAAAAAAACACCTCTCCACGTTGCTAATTGCGAAGGATTTACTGTGTAAGCAACTATTTTAATGACAATCTTAAGAGATCTTAAGTAAATTTATAACCCTTGAATGGATTGCTTCAGGCGCGTCATTGCTTAAGCATGTTATTAACAAGAACTCAAGTGAACTCCAGGTAAATCTTCTTGAAAAGATCTTTTCAATACTAACCGGAAATTAAAACCGTTCTAAATTGTCAAAGTAGTTATAGCGTGAAAAAGAAAAAAAATAATCTTAGCACAGCTTTGTATTGATTTTCCACACTAAGATGATATAATTTCCGTTTTAGTTACCGTGTTTGTGTTAGAAAAATATATTGTCGTTCACTTCTAAGAGGTTATAATACAGCGTACACTGGCAGAAAGGAATATTTCATAACTCAAATACTTAGAAAAGATATGTTTATTTTGTAAGTCTCGCTTCAAGGGAAACTTTATCGTGGACCATTGCGATTGTGAAAAATATACAAGAAATGTATAACTTGTATGAAGGTTGTATTTTTAAAAATTTCGTTTTCTTTGATAAAATGAAGTACAATTCATTGTTTTGTTTTTAATTAAGGGAAAATTTCAAAAAATCATGTTATTATTTTATGCATTTTTTTTAATCCATAAGGTGTCTATAATATGCCCTCAAAACCGTTTTTAGTTCTATACAATATTTAAGTCGTGACAACCAGTTTACTGTAGTCGCGGCTGATCAAAAACTTGAAACAATTTGCTTTAATCAGTGTAAGGTTCTCCTCCTTAAACCATTCAAACTATGTATTTTTTTTGAAAATTAAATTAGACTATTTAATTGGATGACAAAACTTTAAATAATTAAAGTTTTTAATAATTAAATACCTTCGAAAAGGAAAAAAAATAGTGCCAAAAACAGATTTAGTAAAACTTCAAAAATCAGCCATTTTGTAAAAGGTTTGTAAACATCATAAAGTTATTCTGAATTTTAGGTTTGCTCTCCAACTAACTTAATACATTTTAAGAATCTGCTTTATTATTTTATTTTAGGTGATTAGTTAAGTTGCTTGGTTGGTTGTATGAAGTTTAATGGCACAAAATCCCTTTAAAGACGTACTGCGCCAAAAAGAGTTATAATAACCACCAAATTATCCTTAAATTCACCTTAAGGGGATCCGGTAGTCAATTTGTTTTCTTTATTTATAGGCATATTTTAATGATTTTTTTCTTGAAATGTGTTTTTGATAAAGATTACTTTTCAGTTAAAATAATTTTGAAACTTTTGAATTTTTTTTTAGATATTAAAAATTTAAACAGTTTACATTTATTTAATTTTTGATATACCTCATGAACCACTTGTCCGATTTCTTTACTGTTTTCAATATTATGTGCAAAAAAGGTTTCTTGTGAATTTGTTTTCAGGATTTATAAAATATTACTTAGAAATTTTATAAAAAATTTAAACGTAAAAAAAAGAGTATTTTTGAGATGATTTTTACTTTTAAGTATCAATTTTCAAATTTTTCTCATGGCATTAAAAATCCTGAAGACAATTTATTAAAAACATATCATAGAAACTCTGTACAAAATTTCAGACACGTATCTTGTAACAAAGATTCGCTATATCCTTTTAAACATGACAAATTATGAAAGAAAACATTCTGAGATAAATGAACTTAACGTTAGTTACGGGCGGGGAAAAACTGATTCTACAACTAAAATATTATCATAGCTACTGATGAATCATCGTAGAAATATCCAGTTTGCTTTATTCAATGTATTTAACTTAAAACTTTGTCATGTAAATGAGTTTAAGAAAAAAGTTATGTGATGAAGAATGTAGTTAATAAAACCATTTATGACGTCATATAATCAAATAATAAAATAAAAATTCATAGTTATGAACTGTACAATCATATTGGCTTAAAATCAAAGTATGAAAAACCAAAATTATGTTGCATGAACAGGCTGACATAATCATAGCTTATTATAAGAAAGCTAATTAAAATAACGTATGCTCAAATTCCACAAAAACAACATTTTCTTCATTTATACCTGTGCCATAAGACTCTGACTCCATAGGTTCTTCCGTATAGCGGAAGAGCTGTTTGGAAGCGTTAAAATTATCAAATGGTGCTGCAGAAAGTGATTTCGTGGCTTTTTTTACAGTTTTCTACTGCGAAAGTTCTTGAGATGAATTTTTTTTCTTCTGTAGGATTGACTTTTGTTTTCTTTGCTGTTATACAGAAATGTTTCTGAAATTTGCTTGGGTACTGTTTTGGCTAAACTTTAGATGAATCTGTTGGAGATGATTAATTAAGAGCACAATAACTATTCTTATTCGCTTATCTTTGGAAAAGTTTAGATCGATTAAAATTTCAACATTTGTTTATGAAAATATTGATACACTTAGGCGAAAGTAAAATCACCTCACTGCCTAAACTCTTTTTTTATGTGTGTATTATTTAAACAACAATAATTCTTGAAAATGGCCTAAGCATTAACACATATCGCATAACTTGTAAAACATATCGCATAACTTGTAACTTCGTAACTCCGCATAAATTGTAAAAATATACCTATGTAGAAAACCAGTATATTACAAATAATAATTTATTAGACTTAAATATTTTTACAAAACTATATATAATTAGGAATGCAAATCACAAAAGAAATAGACTTGAAATAGTGTAATAAAATCCTCGAAATTGTCAATGGTTGTATCATGCTGAAAGTACCGGTTCTTCATCCGATCATTGAAGTCAAGCAGCATCGAGTGCGGTTACTATTTGGGAGGGTGATGACCTGGGTTCTATAAAAATTCTATACATATTTTTATAGAAGCTCTATATTTTTTTCTATAGATATTTTTATAGAAGCTCTATAGGCATTTCTATTGAAATTCTATAAATATTTCTATAGCTTTTTGTTACACAAGCTTATAGAAAAATGGGCCATAACTCTATAGGATTCTATAATGCGTTTTCTATAAATATTTTTTATAGAATTCTATAAGAAATTTTTGTAAGGGTACACTTGAAAAAACACCATTATTGCGAATGTCGCTCGGGCTGATGTCGCGCTTATCCATTTTTGGCTAAAACTACATTGTTTTGGCGACAAAAGTAAAATCTAAATCATAAATAATCAAATAACATGCAACTCACAAGTACAGTCAATTTTACAATTACATCTGCTATTTTTTCTGCCACACGATGGAGGAGTTAGATAAAAATCAAAATTAAATTAAACAAAAAAAAACATATCAAAAATAAAATTATTGCTCAGATTTTATCTATTCAAATTTTCAGATGCATTTTTCGTCACCTGATGCAAAAGATAAACTGCCAAATATTTTTTCAGTTAGAAACTTTTCACATTGAAAAATTTGTTGAGCATTACGAACATTCCTTTCATCTTTAAATTAAATCTTTTCGTTTTTAATATTACCTGTCATTAAAACGTTTTTTCGTTTTTTTTTTTTTTCGTTTTTTTTTTTTTGGGGGGGGGGGATTAAATAAAATCAGTATCAGTTTTTTTACTTTATTTTTCGAGATGTTTATATTACTTTCTAACTGATGCAGCCGTTTCAATTCTTTTCGTCCAAAATAACAATAAAACACCAAATTTTATTATACAAAGTTATGGTTATATCGATATAGTAAACATCATTATGACCGCAGTTGAAAACCTGAAAAAAATCATCGTGTAGTTTTGAAATTACCCCGGAAATACCGACAAACACATTTAGCACCTTTCGTTTTATAATATGATAACCAGAACCACATAGCTTTGCCCAAGTTGACCATGAGGACCTTACAGGTAAAATAAATAAAAACGAATTAACATAGTCATCACGTTAACGGAACTCTGTACATTCCGGCACATAAGTCGCTAAAAGACAATAAAAAAATGAATTACTAATGAAGTTATTTTGACAAAATCATAGATATTAAAAAAAAACCTTTCCTTGGAAAAATGCATTACGCAAAAAATATCTAATCAAAAATCAGCAATAGTTGTCTTATTCGTCTAATCATCCATAATCGAGTTCATAGCCGATGTTACCGACGAAAGCGCTAAAATGGCTCTAAAAACTCTGAAATACCCGTACAACTATTTTTAGGAGATTGGTTTAGTTATATTTTATATTCCTACCTAAAATTGCAGATGATATGGTGCAATACCCTAAAACTTTCGAACACCATTTAACACCCTTAGTGTTTGAATTTCTAAAATCACTAAAATACGTGTTCAACTATTTTGTTAGTAGATTTGGTATAATGAATTTTACGCTCCTACTTAAAACTGCTGCTGATATATGACGAAATGACCTAAAACTTTCGATTCCTCATTTAACAACCCTTGGGGAGTGAATTGTCAAAAATCCTTTCCTATTGCTTACCTAGGTCAGAAACAGCAATCTACTGTCCAAATTTCGTGATCTTGACTTTAGCTATTTCAGCTCTGCGTTAACGAGTCAGTCAGGGAGTTCTCTATAAATAATAATTACTATAGATAATATAATATTGCGAACAAAAATATACAATAACCACTGCTGAATTATCCATTATTCCGAAAGCGTTCTTTGTGTTTAAAAACGAATACATTTTTGAGATTTAATGAAGCATTTATAAGAACAAAATTTCTTTTAGATGTCACTGATTTTCGGAAACGTTTCCGTGTAGTTTTATAGTGTATTAACCCTTTTTATCCTGACGGTACTTATAAGTACCACTTTAACACCTTCGCGACGAGCGTCTTTTACAGAATTTTTAATCTGTTACCACCGGTTTTTCAAATGAGAAATTTTCACCTAACTGAATCGCAAAAATGCTTTGTTAGATAAGGAAAACTTTACAAAAAAAAAAATAACTGGTGGGAATAATCGAGGATTCTGAGCATCTTATGCTTCACGTATTCGTGTCGCTCGTCCCCAAGGGGTTAATAAAACACCTATATATTCGTAATATGACCGTTTTTCCTAACGGTATTCACAATGGCACAAGAGTGTATTTCTGATAGCAGGCAGGAGATGGCAAATTCAAGTACATATCCTCTTTCTTTGCACTGTAGGGATTTTACATTTGCCACGCTACATTCGAAATCCATTTTGCAATAGAATTGACATGCATGTTGTTCTTCATTTGAATAATTTTAGTGGTTTATTACCGGTCATTCAGTACTATTATTTTCTATTGTTTTCTATACTCTACAGGTGAACATTTCCTATATTTTAATTGAAGTTTACTATTTGAAATTTACTATTTTATTTTATACCATAGGGTAAAAAATTTATGGTGGTTACAGTTGCATAATTAACCACTAAAACACTATAAAATCATTTTCCTCTTTCCTATGTTTATTCTGCACCAAAACTTATCCAATGATGTAAAAATACAACTAAAAAGTAGCTGGAAAATTAATTCAGGATATAAAGGGTTAATCAGTTTTCTCAAGCATGAATATTGGTTTGTATGATGCTATCAGATTTCAATTAAACCTTTTTAGTTGTGTAATTGAATTTATGCATGCAACAGTAACAAAGTAATATTAGTTTTAATGCTAATTTTAATGGTGGTAATTTATCATGTTTATCACTAAAACATGTTCGTTGACCATGAAAATGTTTACTTGAGAATTTAAAGAATACGAAAACATACATTACGGGATAAGAAAACTTATTAATATACTTTAAAAACTTCTTGACAACATTTCCGAAAATCAGTAGCGGCAAAATCAACTTTATTTTTATAAATTATTCGTTAAATTTCGAAAATATAAAGGTTTACAAGGTTTCTAAATAAAAAGAACGGTTTTAGGTATCGTGGGTAACTCGGAAAAGGTTCGTGTATATTTTAGTTCGTTGTTATATTATATGTTCGTGAATTAAGAAACATTTTGTATTTTTTTTTTTTACAGTGCACACAGATTTTGTTCCGACACCACACAACTTATAATGTAATGTAGGCCGATGCCTTGAATATCCATTACATATTCATAATTATACGTCCATACTACAGGTTAGCAATTAATGTAGTACAGGGAAAAAATGAATTGAGAAATGAAATGCGATGAAAAAGAATATTTGATAATATTAGAAATTGAAAATATAAAAGTAAAAGTAGTTTAAAATCCAAATCACTAATCCAATTGGGAACAAATTTTGAAATCTCATTCTGTCATTCCATATCTAGTCTTATCTTGTTAAAGCAAAAATGTTGTGCAAATTTTCTGTTAAATATAATAAAAAGTAGGGTACGTGAAAGGATATTTTCACTCATAAATACAGTATTTCTCCAGATAACTGCGTTCAGTAATATATGTTTAATCTTATGAAACATATAATCTTGTGTACACCTACTCTTATAAAAATATTTTCAATTAATCCTTTCAGGAGAAAGGTACTTCTATTGCTAAAATTTTTAAATGATTGAATGACACCAGGACAAATTTATTTGTAAATAAATAAATGCTTTTCTTCATGTACATTATAAAAGCAAATTTTTGTTCCAAAGTTCCTGTGCCATTGGGGCATTTGGGAATTAAAATTAAGTGGGATATATTATATCCCACTGCTCTTCAACTGGTAAAAACTGAAATGCAACGATTTTAAAAGTCTAAAATTAGTCGTTTTTTAAAGTTCCGTATAAATATTTTTTTCTCAGTTCAGGTAACCCTTAGTCTAATACAAAATCCCATACTGTAAACAAATTCCTAAAAACATGAAAACTGTACTATAAGTCAGTTTGCCAATCAAATTTACAGAATTTGTTTTGTTAGGGAAAAATGACAATTTAACTATGCTTTTAGCAAAATATCAGAGAAGGCTATTTCCCAAATGCACATTTACTACTTTCTGACACACTCAAAAAATCACTTTCATCAGAAAGCATTTTTTTAACTAATTTTACTAACAAACCTAATGTCAAATAAAGCAAATAATATAATAATAAATTTTTATTACTAATTTATTATTTTTTATTATTTTCAAAGACGGTGTCCTTTTGCTGCAGATTTTTCGAAAACCTTATAATCTGAATTCACTTTTACAGTGGTCAGACAGGAAAATCGACATATACTGTGATTTTTCATAAATAAATTATTCCATTTTTTTATTTCTCTAGTAAATCATAAACTCTGTTTTATTCTTCTTCGCATTAAGAATTATAAAATCCTACATGTAATTTATCAGTAATACATTTCTTGTCATATAATAGTTTTAGAAGATAGAGAGCAGGAATTCATGAAAGCAGATTTGCTGTAGAGCAAAATAGCTTACGGTAAAATAAAATCATCCATCAAAGTATTTTTAAAGGAAACGACGTGTCACATAGATATAAGTTCTCTTCCATGATTTTATATCTGTGAGTGGAAACCATTTATATCAATAATTTTTGTGTGTCGTATAAAATTCAGTGTAACCAGTATTCTTATCTTTCTGCACAAAATAGAATCTATAAGGTCGGGAAATTTGAAAGAAAACCGTTTCATAAAGTAAAATGCTTGCCAAACCACTTTTTGAATATCTTTTACATGTTTTGAAAAAATATGCTTGAAATCTGCATGTATAATGATCATAATTAAGTGAAATGTGTTCGAAGATTCTTTACCACGAAATTTTTGAGTCATACTGAAACACATGTGGCTACTACAAGTTTCAGATCAAGAATATTTAACTGTAACAAATTTAAAGGAATAGCTTTCGTATGGAAAATGAAAAATGTCCATCCAAGCTCACATCCACAGGTGCTAAATTGTCAGAAAATAAATCCCACGTGAAATCAGTATGAGGGGAAACCGGATTCTGTGCAGGAAGTGAACATCCATACTCATTATCGTAGATGCTGTATTAACCTTTTGATTACGGGACAGGAATTGCAACTACTTTTATATTCAATACCAATTTATTACCACAATTCAGTACCGTACTGGCCCACCGGGTAACGAGGTAAATACCCGGTGCGCCCTATTTTCAATTTATTTATTTTTGAGAAACACGCTTAATGTTATGTATTCTAAGCGGCAAAAAAAATTAAAGATTTTTATTTGACAATTTAAAAAACATATTTTGATGGTTTTAACATTTAAGTATAAGCAAACTTTGTGTAATCAAAGGCAATCAGAAAGTTCAATTTTGAGAAAACACAATGTAAGTAGTTAACAATCAGAGGTGGCATTGATAGACATTGTGCCCTAGACCAGATTTTTGTTTTCAGTGCTTGTTCGAATAATAACTTCTAAGGAAACTAATATTAAGTATTCACTTATTTAGTGCATTTTCTGCCTTTAAGTATTTGATGCCCTGATTGTTGCCTTGTTGCCCGGTATTTTGGTATTTCTGCCTTTTGTGAAAGTATAAATGACGAAAGATGAATGCAAGTTTAAGAAAAACAGATTCTCAATTTAATTGGATCCATTGACATAGGCTTGGATAGTCATGGCGCCTGTTCCAGGCGCTGAAAAAAATCGTCCAGGGCAGCATATCTACCAATACCACCTTTGATTGTTGATTACTTACATTATGTTATCTCAAAATTCTGTTATATGACTCTCTTTGATCACACTGGTCCTAGATCTTCTATAGCATCTCTACGAATTACAACTTCACAACTTCCAAAAACTAATATTAAGTATTAATCACGTAATTCGAGTATTTTATAACAAAGTATTTAGAGCTCTGGATGGCTGCCCGATGTTTAAATATTTCTGCCTATTGTGGAAGTACAAACAACGAAAAATGAAAAGATAGAATGCCAGTTGAAGAAAAACAGATTTTCGTTTCAATTGGTCCCATAGTCATGGCGCTCTGGCCAGATTTTTTTAGCGCCTTTATGGATTAAACTTACAAAAAACAATATTAAGCATTAAACACGTATGTTGTGTATTTTCATTATTTTATAATAGGTCGTCCTCAATGGTTCCCAGTAATTTGGTATTTCTGCGTTTTGTACTTCTACAAACGATGAAAGAGGGGGAAATATGGAATGTCTGTTTAAGAAAAACAGACTTTCATTTTAATTGGTCCCATTATCATAGGAGGCTTTGGTAGTACTGGTGCCCTGCACTTTACTTTTATAGAGCTTAATACAAATTATAACGTATAAAGAAATTCATATTAAGTATTAAGGAAATTTCTGTAAATTTTCCCTTTTAAAGAAAAAAAAGTTAATTTTTCATAAATATTTGAAAAAATAGGTAATTTCTTAGCATCCTAAATTATCAATAACTAAACTTTTTTTGTAACCGGGATCTATTTAGCTGCTTTAAGCATGAAACAGTACTCCGATTTACAGGGTAGAAAATATGCATATAATTAAAATAAATAGACTAGTAAATCTACAGATCAGAGGCCTCAACGTCAGCTCTATAAATCATTGTTCATTAATCCCATTCATTCTTACCATTATCTGCAAAATATTTGATACCCTAAAATTCAATCTTTTTAAGTTATTTATACATTTATAAGAATATAAAATTTATCGAACGTTTCGGAAATTTTAGAAGTATCGCATTAAACACAATGTTATGCAATGATAAAATAAACTACTTATTACTGTATTTTTTTTCAGAATAACAATACATTATTTCAGGGGGCGGAACCCCTCTGAACCCCCCGTTGTCGCTTTAATATTCTAGTCTCAATTTCCAGTAATTGGGCTATTTCATTTCTTGAGTATATGTCTGAATGTATTTACTATTTTAATTTCATTAGAAAAATCATGTCTTTGTACAAGAGATTTCATCCTATCCTTAAAAGAATACTTATATTTCAACTACTAAACATCATATGTTGCTGAAATTGAATAAAATTTCGTGTATAAAATATACTTATACAAATGTAAATTCCTCTTATGTGACCTATATTTAATTTACGCATTCAACGTTTTTATTATTTTCATTTGGAAAACCAATGTGGTAATCATGTTTTAGTAGTTAGAATATATTCTCATCTATTTCAATATAAAAAGCACATTAAAAAATTATATAATCCGAAAATTAGCTATTTTTAATAAAATTTCGCATCAAAATAATGCGATTCACTTGAATTTTCCTTTGTTTATATTCTTTGAATAATAGTTGCTTAGCAACCATTTAATGAAAGAGAGAAAAAAATGTATTGGAAATTTTTGTAAAAAATGAGAAATTAAAAGGTTTCATTTATTTCAAATTAATGCATAAAATTTCCCAATAATTTATGCAATTAATTTCGAAATTCTAATAAATATATTGGCAAATTTTCAAAGCGATGGGATGAAATTAAGATCTCCATTTCGTAAATTTAGAATCCATAATTTAGCATTTACAATTATCCCAATGCGACATTTTCTTTTCTGTGAATGCTAAAATTTAAAAAAATTGTCTGACTTCCCATTGAAAAGCATTATGACATTTTTCGAACGAATGAACCAAATGTAACTAGAAACTATACAGCTAATTCCGGGTACCTCGCCAACATTACTCACCAAAAATCAACCTAATCGAACTTTTTTACGGCAGTTATCGCGGAACAGACAGACAGACAGAAGCCACAAACTTTTCGCTTCTCCACAGTGAGACTTCACTGACGTTTCGGCAATAAATACACTGACAATTGTAAAAGTCGTTTTACCAATGTATGGATATAAGAATATTGAATGTTTTGATATAAGAAGTAATGAGAAGTGCGATGTGTTTGTATTCTCTTTTTCAATACTGCTAATCCATAGCTTGGTAGTTTCGAAATAAAAAACATTATCATTTCACACCTGTTTCTTATACGGTTTCTTATACGTATAAGTTACTTATACGGGTTCATTCGGTTTCGAAAGGTTTCTTTTCTTCAGTAAGACCAGATGTTACACTTTTTATTGATTGCACCGTTAGAGTACTCTGAGAGTTGTTATCTGTTTTCTTCTGGACAAAATGGAAAGCGGATGTGAAGGTAGTTTTCCATGAAATAGTAATTAATATAGGTTTGTTGCCAAGAAGGAATCGTTAAAACGAAAAAATAAAATATCGAATTAAGCAATTGTTATAGCAGTTTTATAAATGTGGATGGAGGAAAAGTAGAACAACAATTGAATAATTCTTCTCTCAACTGTGTCGATTTCATCTTCAAAGAAGTTGAATAAAAAATACTTTTTTATTCAACATATAACTAATTCTAATTTAAATTTCGTCCAGAAAATATCGGGTAAAGAAAAGTTTGGAATAATAATGTTTTGTCTAATTACTCAAGTGGTGTTATATATCGTAAATATTATGATATTCTATATCTGTCTTGTTTAATTTACTTTACTTTTAATAATTTTAAGTTTTAATATGCAAGTTCTATTGATTCAGTCACGTATTAACAGTGATGATATGAATGGGAATGTCAATCGTTCGAACTCAAAACAACCTGTTAACTGAAATGAGTCAATATTATTTTCAATAATTATTTGTTTGGTCCCACATTTATCAAGAAACATCTTTAGGATGACTTTTTCTCATTAATTAGACTAATATTTTAGTTTTTTCAAAGCAGATTTGTGAAAAAAATGTAAAACCTGAAAAATAAATATTCATTTAAATTAAAGTAAATACTAACACGTTTCCTCCAATAATTAATACAGTTGTAAGACATCAGAAAAATTATTTTTCCTTTTTCAGATTTCCCCAATAAAATTAGCTTTTAATTACAATTAATAGTAATGATAACAGTCATAAAGTTACTAATTTCCAAATATTCAAAAATAAAAATATGCAAAATAAAATTAATTTGTATTAATCTTTGTTCAAATTACCTCTACGCAATATTTTGCTTTTCCTTTTGAAAGCCTGCTCGGTTTCACTAAATATTTTAAAGTTCGCAACCATAAATATAAGACCATATTTTCCAACATACGGTTTTCACAATTTAGAAAAAGAAAATACAAGTTTTTTTTTTTCAATGCTAAAACATATTATACTATTTTTTATATTTTGTCGTTATTCAGTTAATATTACATTTTGCAGAAAATCAACATTTAAAATAGAACTAAGATATTTGTTTCATACTTTTAACCAGTGGCGAGGCGAGAGGTTTCGTGATGGTCATCGCTAGTTCGCAACGTTCCAGCGTCGCACCCATTACCATCGAAAACGATCCACGTGTTCTGTTGATTGAAAAGTGTTTCTTGTGATTAATTTTCATTAAAAAAAAAAAACATAAATTTAACAATTTTTATTTTATTTTCCTAAAATTAACATGAACATTGCAATCTACATTTTTTTGTACTGACATTTAATTTATAAATATAATCCCGGGTTCGCGTTTTTGTAGCAAATTTCTCAATTACAAGATTATATAAAATTTTCTTCTTTCTCATTAGCTCCAGCATTTATTTTTCAATTGATAACAAGGAAAGATTATTCATACGATCTTTGGGTGGATCTTTTACAGGTATGGATTTTTTTAACTGCCGCGAAATTCCTTTCAACTGATGCAGTCATTGCCGGTATCGTTGCAATTAATTTTGCAAACCGAAAGATCTGTTTAAAAGGTTGATGTAAATTTTCTTCTTTCAAAAATTTAATTAATTCACGAAGGGACTTTCCTCGAAAAGCAGAGGTACGGTAAAATATGTTTATATCGCTCTTGAGTCCACATAGATCGAAAATGTTTGGGTAAATTCACACTAAGTCCCGTAAACTCGCAAAAGTGACACAGGGAAATTGTCATTCAAAGAAAATTTCTCGAATTTTCTAGGGTTGAATATTTCAAAAAATGCCAAATTTTTAAGAGAAGCAAATCGAGCAGTTAAATGGCTTGTTAAGTTCTTGATAACGGAGAAATATAGTCTGCGATGTCGTTTTTGTAATGAAACATCTGAGTCTTCGCGTTGTTTGTTTCTTGGTGGAATCAGTAAGCCCATGATGTAGACAGTGTTTTCCCAAATCATTTCAAAGCCACCAATTTCACAATTATCGCATTTATCCTCTTCTGAAATGATTTTATTCAATAATTTGTTTTCGCATTCGTTACGCTACAATGTTTTTAACCCCTTGCCTGAAATTTACCATACATTGATGGAAATATTTTACGTAGCTGAGGCATTCCATAATATCTAAATTTTCCGTCTGCAAAATTTGAAAAAATACATCAGATTCTGAAAAGAAAGGCAAAAATAAATGTAATGGAAAAACTGTTCTCAAAAATCCATTTAATAAAACTGACCCCTTCACAAAAATCCATCCAATAAAACAAGCTCCTTCACAAAATTCCTTTTCATAAAGCAAGGCCCTTCAAAAAATTCCATTCCATAAAACATACTCTTCACTAATTTTTATTTTGCAAGCTTTTAAAATATGTAATTTGCAAACAAAACAAGTTCTCCAGAAAGAAAAACTTTAGCAGAAGGACTTAAAGAAATTATTATTAATGTATCCTTGGTTTGAATTTGAATAACTGAATTTCATCTTTTGTTACAAAATGTTATTTTCCCCCAAAATATAATAAATTTCACAAAAATAACTTTTACTTAAAACAAAATGAGCTCCGAGAAAAAACACTGGATCGACCCGGACACTTGTACTTTTAATATTATTAACGTAAAAGTAATCTGAAAAACAATTCGGACAAGAAAGGTTTATTGAACAGGAACAGTAAATAAATAATTCATAAAATTATCGCATTAATGTACCCTCAGCATATTAAATGTGATAATTTGGAGAACACATTTAAATAATGAAACAAAAATTACTAAATTGTTTGATCAATCTATATGCCCTTGCATTGTTTAAACACAATGCAAGGGCGAAATTCCGTAAATTACTCATTCGTTTTAATTTAATAACATTATTTAAGAATAAAATACCGTATTTTGTAGTACTTAACAAAATAGAATTCTTTTAGAATAATTCAAAAAGGGAATAAACGTAAAAATGAAATGCACGTACGTATTTTTCTCTAAAAACCCGAATGGATTACAATGATTGGATGATGGATACAGTAAAATTAGCGATGACAAGCCGCAATATTTCTCGGAAATTGGGAGATACTTCCATAGCCTTATTGGCCATGAGGGACTCAGAATATGAGTGAATAAGCAAAAGCAGATTCGGAAATTTGGGCGAATCCTTGTAGGCTACGATCCAATTTAGCCTTGGAAAAAGGAAGCCGCCTCACTTGAAAAAAAAAAACTAATAGATTAGAGCACTAAATATTTAATTATAAGAAAAAGGGGAATTGGAAAACGGATTTACAGTGTTATTATATCGCCTTATACACTGAAATTGAAAAACAAGTGGGTAAGTGTGATCGGAGATCGCACAAAGGATTTCGTTTAATATTCCTTGAAAACACTTTATCCTTTCTTTAATAAATCCAAATAAATTTCATTTTCAAAAAAAAAAAAAAAAGTAATGTTTTTATAAAGTAAAAATTTACCGGTCTTTTTTTCCCGTTTTTTCGAAAATCTGAACCGGTCCGATAGTGGACGAAGCCCGCTATTATACTATGTCATAATAATATCTGTCATGTGGATTAAATGCGATATTTAAAAAAATCAATTTCAAAATTAAACATGTTGTATAGAGATCTTCAAAACGTTAGACGTCAGATTAATTTTCTTTTTAATTCTCTAATGACGTCATATTAAGTTGCTTTCTGCATTTACACATACTCATACTCCTTGTGTTATTGAGAAATGTTTGAAAATTTCCGTTTTATTACCAATATGACGTCATATTAATCTTTTTTTTCAATTGGTGAAACTTTTTATTTCAATTTTATTTTTCACGTGGAAATCTTTCAATAGTAAATTAATTATTGTAGAAAGAATTTTATTGTGGATTTTTAATTGTTGACAACTGCTATAAAAAAATGTTTAAATTTAATAGGAAAAGGCTGTTAGATTTTTGGTTTTTATCTCTATACTTTAAAATAATACGATTTTTTTTTCAAATTTATGATTTTGAGCTTCATAGTAGGTATTCAGCTATAAGTACACAAAATTTCATGACTGTATGTTATATAGTTTCTGAGAAAAGGCTGTGTGACAGACAGACAACGATGCAGGACTAATAGGGTTTCGTGAGATGAACGAAACCCTAAAAAAGTAAAAGACATTTACAAATATGCTCACATAGATTTAAAGCATTCTATGTTGTCATTATTTTTCTAATGTCATTTCCGAATCTAATCTTCGCTACTGCTTTTAACTCATTATGTATATTTCTAATCGCAAACTTGTGTCGATTTATTCAAAAAACAACTCCCAGTAAAAGAAAAACACCCTCAAAACTAAACTTAGTGAAACGACTGCTATTCTGTTTGTGATGTGCCATCTTTGAATCGCGCAAACTGTCTCCGCGCTCAAGAATTCTTAATTATTTTTTTCACCTGTTTAGCTGCAAAAAACATTTTGACGATAGTATCAAATAATTTCCATATATATATATATATATATATATATATATATATATATATATATATATATATTATGTATAAGTGTGCGGCAAAAATTTTTTGTTTTTGTTTTCTTTTTTGACTAAGCAATTGATTATTTCTATTTTCTTTGACTTATTATATTATTTGACTTTATTTTAGAACACAATTCTTAAAAGTAATTTTGATCTATTTTATTTTTAAAAATGTAAATATATTTGAAGTTATTGCCTCTCTTCTGGTGCGTATTTTTGTATGTGTGAGAGAGAGGGGGTTACTGTGACCATTCTTTCCTAAACTTGGCTTACCTGAAATTAAAATAATTAGCAGTTTTTAATTAAATAAATTTATTCTAATCACTGAACTACATGAAGAAATTTGTGATAAACTGATTTTTTTTTTAATGGCGGCTGTTTGAAGAGAATATTGAATTTTTATCTTAGAAAAAGACTGTTTTTTGATGATGGGAAAAGAAAAGGAAAAAAGAAAAAACAATCCTTCGTTCAAGGATTGCATAATTATATAAGAAGAAAGCTGACAAAATTAAAGGTGAACCAATTCAGTTGTAAGGTAATCGTGGTCATCAATTTAAAAATGTACTTTTGAGAAAAAAGAGTTTAAAGTTTTGTGTTATAGTACAATGTCTTTTTATTATTATTATTTATATCGAATCGTCTATTCTATCTTCCAGCACTATAAATTAGTCTTACTTCAGTTGATAAAGCCTCTAAAACAAAAAATCGAATATCTGAGATTTATGAGATGAAATGTATTAGGCGAAATTTATGACCACCCTTAAGACGATTCTCGAGAAAATATTTTTCTCCGCTTAATAACGCGAAACTTTCTGATTCATTTTTAAATGTAAAAGCATGGGATTTGCAGGCATGATTATTGAAGTGTTTTGTAATCGAACCGTTTTCTTCAATTATTATTTTTCTCTAAATTAAATACATCTTAATTTGTATGCAATTGTTGCCTCGTGGCAACAATTTTTGCGTCCGGAAATTCGGTTCAAAAGGTCACTATTCACGTCATATCACATCTATTCACATCCTGAAACATCTTCGGTTTTTACCAAAACATTTAAAATACGGTTAGATTATAAAGTTTCAGAGTTATAATAAAAAAAGTTGGTGCCTTCAGCCGAGTAAAACAGCCAGCAGTTGTAATGAAATTTAATGAAAACCTTTAAAACAAAAGTGCCATGCAATAAAATCGCAATCATGTAGTAATCAGTTCAACAACAATCAAAAACAGCTTTATATATTTATAGTTCTGGTACTTATAAAAATTGTATCTATATATATATTACTTTTTAAAAGATTTACAGAGAGGGGCGGGGCCCTCCCCTGCTCTCCTTTGCGTTCGCACTTGAATCACAGTACAGAAGAATAAGATATTTGAGTAACAAAAACAACTCCGCTGTTGGACAGTCTTCGTAAATTTGTTCATTTAAAATAAAGTCAAAACACCTTATGTCAAAGTGAACAGAGAGTACCGATTTCCTTTATAGCTACATGCATGTATTTAAATACTCAATTTTGTTAATTTTCTTTACTTAGCATTATGTTTTCGTTTCATTTATGTATTTTTTAAAACATTAGAATACCTTTTTTATGGATTTTTTTATATATTTATTTAATTAGTTGTCACCGCCCGGCGCACAGTGGGGCGTTTTGAGGATCTAAGTGGACAAAATTATTGCATTGAAGTTTTGCTGGGTTTTCGAATGTATCAGTAATAAAGTAATCAAACAGTGACAAATATTTGGCTTATATAATTATTTATATTATTATTATTATTATTATTATTTATATTATATTATAATATTGTATTGTCGTTCAAACTTCACATGTATTCAAAGTTTCAGCTCAGTCGGATAATTAAAAGTGGTTTAAAATTGACTTGCAAGATTTGAATTAAACACCCAAACACACATTTCAAGTTAATATAACTTAATGATTCGCAAACTTTCGCATGAGCTTTGTGAAAATTTCACTATTCTAGGAATGGCACTTTGATTTTTAAAAATGCTTATTTCTTAATAATGCTTAATACTGTATTAAAAGTCAAGATGAAATTTGAAAACAAGATGGCGCTATTTTCCAAACAGCAATAGGTTAAATCTTGTGACAAACATGTGACATATGTCCAGTAAACTCCTGCTTTCAAATAAAACAGAAAAGTCACGACTTGCTTTCCAACTTACAGAAAAATAGTGCAAATGTTGAAACTCCCTCAAACCAACTGCCTTCTTTACGGTCGTAGTTAATCCACACATTGGATTTTTTCGACAAAATTCGTACGGATCTCGACAAAAGAGACATTCGGTTACCAGTATACGCGGTCTTGTTAAATTCTGAGATAATCGAAAAATTAATTTTGTCCACATAGATCATCAAAACGCTCCACTGTGCGGCGTTGCCCGGGCCGTGATAATAGCTTTAAATATAGCCTTAAATAAGTGTTGAGTGATTGTATATTTTTAAAAGAAAATCTAGGTAAAAATGGCTTGCAAGAAACGCTCTTGTATTTCGTTCGCCGACTACCATCGACTGCATTTAAAAATTAAATATATATACATCCAAACTCTTTGAACGTTTTATGAGTTATAAATATAATGTTTCCGAAGCCGGTGTATAATTTACATTCTAAAATATTGATATTTAGTTGTAAAAAGTAATGTTTCTCTTCCCACTTTCACATCAAAATCCTATGGTGAAAAGACGAAATTCGCTACAAGTGATTTTCCGAAATATATTTTTTAAAGATCAATAATCGTATTGTTTGAAACAGATTACACTGTTGGAAAGAAAAATGAACGTATATGCGGTTTGGTATTTCTTTTCTTCATATTTTAAATTCTCAAGCCAATGCGTAAATTTGAAGGACGCTGAAAATAGGGAAGGAGGTAGATCATTGGACACATTAAAAGTTCTTAAAAAGTGCCTCGTTATAGTCCAAACTCTTCGAAATTTTTATGTTAAAAATATAATGTTTTCGTAGCCCGTGTAAAAAGTTCGTGAAAAAATATTAATATTTAATGGTAAATGCGCTTGTAAGAATATTTTTTTTCACATCGTTTCATTTAATAGCTTAAAAGAAATAGTTATTTTTGTCCAAACTCTTCGAAACTTTTATCGGTTAAAATTTATAACTCTTTTGGAGACGGTGTAAAATTTTCGTGAAAAAATATTGATATTTAGTTGTAAAAGAACTGCGATTTCTTATTTCTTTTATTTCACATCGAGACCTTTAACATAAAAAAGTAATTCTTATCGTCAGAAATCTTTGAAACTTTTATCAATTATAAATATGAAAAATGAGTAACATTTTCGTGCAAAAATATGGATATTTAGTTGTAAAACCAAGTATCGAAGCCGAACGCGTGTTCACGTTCTGAGCAAAATTTTTCCGATTTAATTTTTTTTAAAATACTTTCGAATGTTTCGATATTTTTCCAGGTAATGCAAATCAAATGTGCTAAGAACATTTTAAAAGATTGTGTCGAAATATCGACGTTTAGTTACTTTTAGCATATAAAAAAAGTCTCTTTGGTTAGCGCGAAGTGATCTCCAGCTGCAAATGTTTTAGAAAAAGTTAATAATCATACATCTGAAAACGAATTGCACCGTCGCGTCGTAGAAAAGACGCTGCCCGCTTTAGTTGAGTATTTCTCGTTTATTAGTATCTCTGCAACGGAGCCGAATGCGAACTTCAATAAAAGGCTGGGGAAAAACTCGCGAAATTGAACGTTTTTTAAAGGGCTAACAATAATATTTTTCAAACGAATTGTGGCGTTTTAAACGAAAAAGCGGGATTCTTAATTTGATATGATCGGTTTTTCGATATTCTGACCGGTTTGGCCGATGCGCGTGTAGAAAGACTGGCGAGAAACACCCTGTAATTCCATTCTTGGTTCTTCTCTGCTTTGGAGCTCCGGAATGGGGTTTCCGGCAAGCACCGTGCGACTTTTTTTCGGCAAACCCTTTTTAATCGCGGCTTTTAATGTTTCGGCTAATTATAAAAAAAAGAAAAATTTGAGTCTCAGGTGCATTAGAACCTGCCATGGACTATCCCCATTCAAATTTTCAGACCTCTAGATTGCCCTAGCCGTCGCACAGAGGCACACAGGCTAGCAGACAATCTGTCTTTTATTAGTAGTATTAATTTTCTTCACATATCCTAACCGATGTAATACATTTCAAGATAAAGTGTAGCGCACAATGTTTCCAATTTAGTGAACTTTTTAATTTAGAAATTACCACTCTTTCCAAATAGTAGTATTCAGTTTATTTAATCTGTTATTAGATAAGGTGAATATTACTATTCGAAAATAATGGTACATTTTTTAACTAAAAAATATCCTCTATATTGGCAACAGTGATCTAACAACAGATTTTTTCCCGGAAATGCATGTTTTCCATTGAATGTTTTAAAATGGAAATATCTTTCTTGCTCGTTTATACAGTGTGATTCATAAATATCGAAACAATAGGTTATCTCCTTAAATATTGCCCCTAGGCACATACTTCCAATTGCAAAGTTTCATAAAAAAAGGTGCAAAATTTGATGAGATATGTTGCAACTCCATGGGGGGTCTATTTGAGAAAATACAAAAATTAAATTTTTATACGGCCCCCGTAGGATAAAATTTCCAATTAGGAAATTATTCCTCATCCAGTCCTGAATTAAACAAAAAAAAATCCATCTTGATATCTGCAAAATTCACAGAGATATTAAAATCCAAAATTCATGACTTACACCACTTAAGCATACCTCTGAGAGACGCGTTATCAGTTTATTTGCAATGCAAGTTAGGGATCGACCATAAATTTACACATTATTAAAAGTCGATCTAAGACTTTTAGATATAAAATAATAGCATATAGATGTTTACGTTAAACTTGCTTGATAAATATGCTAGAGGTCTGCATGAGGCCGAGATTGGCCCCAGGGTCGTAATCGGAACGGCCCGCTGGCCGACCCGTGTCTTTATTGTTCTTAGGAAGTGTCGGGAAGGCGATAAGTTTTATAAAAATAGTAATAGCGATAATGAAACTTCTGTTAACGGAATCATTGGAAATATATTTTATAAATTACACAAAAATATTTTCAAAAATCTTTTTTTTTTTTTTTTTTTTTTTTTTTTTTTGTTATACAGCTTCAAAAGTTATGATGTTTTTGAACCTATTTTTAATTTATTCCAAACGACATTGTTTTTTAAAATACATCTTTATTCGAATGTAACAGTATAAATAATCATTAACGTTGCTATTGTGTATTTTTTAATAGATGCCAAGCTCCCACTAATCTTCCGCTATAAGTGTGTTTATTTGACGCAGGTTCAATACGTTCGAACCAGAAACTCTTTTCAGAAATTCAATTGAATGAAGTAATGATTCGACTTAAATCATTTAAATTAAATAAGTCAAAGATTCATTAAAATATTTTCTAGTTTTAAAGTGGTTAACTGGTTCAAATTAATCTACATATTACGGAGGATTAGTGGGAGGTTTGTCAGCTATGTTTTTGTCATGCGAAAACATAGTAATCTAAAATATACTGTAAAATTTTCTTATAAATATGTATGGAGTATTCTTTAGAATAATCTTAATTGCATCTTAAAATAAATGGAAATTTTTTGTACAAATTTCGGCTTGTGCAAAAAAATCTAAAATATGCACAGACACCTGTCTAGATAATGAATTAAATAAAATTAAGTGCATCGCCCATGAAAATAGTTTTCTTTCGCATCATATCAATAAATCCAACCTGAAACATAAAGTGCATAAAAGAAATTGATATCTCTAATAAACTTAAATTTTGTAAATTTCGCTGTATACCAGATTTGTATGAGAGACTAGGGTATGCGTTAAACAAGTTTAAATCTGTACCCGAGAGCCAAACTATCGTAATCAGAAATTGAAGCTACAGGAAGGAGTTACTTATTCACCTGGAAGCTTTTAAAAAGCATTTAAACATTCTATTAGGACCCAATCTTTGTTTAAAACTGTAAATGCATTTTTCGGCATCATAAGTTTTTTTCAGCATTTCTCATCTTTAAATTTATATAAGTCAATAACCTCTATAAATGGTTCAAACTTGTAATATATATTTTTAAAATATTTTACTTAAATTTTAATTCGGCAAATTTGAAAAAAAAATTCACTTTTTAAAATATGATTTGTTTAAAATAAGTTACATCTTTTTTTTTATTGCTATTTTAAATATTTTTTTTAAATTAATATTTTTCAAAATGCTGAATGAAAATTAAAACTTACATATTTCTGTTTCATTAAAGGAAAAAAATTCAATTCGACAAATAATATTTCGAGTTATAACAATTTTAAATTACTTTGCATTTTTTGAAAAAAAAAATATTTTTTATTTTGTAAGAAGTCTTATGATGTGATCCTGTTTACATATTATATGGCTAATCATCACAAAAAATTCAAAATTCTAACTCTATAAATAAATAAATAAATAAATAAAATGTTTACCGGACACCTTACAGTAACATTGTTTCTTGAATTACACGCATTTCAATTTGTGTCTGATCCCTTGAAACCTCACTAATTATTAAAACGGACATATCCCCCTGAGTTTTGCAGCTATCAAGATGGAATTTTTTTGTTTAATTCAGGAATGGATAAAGAAAAATTTCCTAATTGGAAATTTATCCTACGGGGACCATATAAAAATTTAATTTTTGTATTTTCTCAAATAGACCCCCCATGGAGTTGTAACTTATCTCATCAAATTTTGCACCTTTTTTTATGAAACTTTGCAATTGGAAGTATGTGTCTAGGAGCAATATTTAAAGAGATAGCCTATTGTTTCGATATTTATGAATCCCACTGTATATATCCGTAATTTATAAATTACAATTTTAAAGCTATAAAATTTATTTTCTGTTCGTACACCTAAATGTCATTTCATGTTTTTCTCATTTAATAAATATTATGTTCGTCATCAAAAATATAAATTTCACATTCTATTTAATAAAACGGAATCATTTTCTTACTGTTGTAAATTATAAATATATTGTCTCTATTATAATATATCAGGACAGTCCAACCTGGCGCCCACTATTCAACAGAAAATTGTTACAGAAATATTCGCCTTATTTAATCGGAGATATGCGGAGATTTAAAAAGGCAGATATTTTTGTAAGAATTTTTTGGTGAATAGGGGCGCCAAGCTGGACAGCTTTGCACTATATCAATATCTAAGTATATATAAGCAGTTGGCGCCCTTTTTATCCATTTTGCCCCCGCCCTCTTTGCCATGCCAGTACGACCCTGCCACAATTTACAAACTACTTTCTGTGCGGTAGATTTCTCCTATATCTTAGTAAAAGTGTATGGCAGATTATTTTTTCAGAGAATGGGGCGCATAGAATACAAAACTAGTCGCTGTGACGACATGCGTCCCAACCCCGTAATCAAAAGGGAAAGCAAATTTCTCACACTAGTATATAGATTACATTTGTACCGTTACAAGAATTATGGTAGTGTAATACACTCTACTTGGTTTATGATAAAGCTTAATCGACAAAACAACAGTAATCCGTTTGTTACTACTACAGAAACTCAATACATTAGATGTTTTATGCAAATATTTCATGGTAAATATTTCAGTGACAAAGCCGGGTTCCATAATTGTAGAATGTGGACATCTGGGAATCCTGGCACGTATTTTTGCAGTTGGCCTTGTGTCTTCTGAAAACTATTGTTTGTATGCACTACCTTGTTCAACTGTATAATAACAGTACTTTTTAAAAAGTTTTTTTTTATTTATATGAAGATAATCACTGTCCTCTTCTGTTTTACAATTAGATATGAAGAATTGCTACTAAATTTCGTATGTGAATGCCTCACATCCCCAGTATTGATTTAGAATAAAGTACATCTTTTGACATTGTAAGAGTACAAAAAAAAACACTGATCAGTATTTTAGTTAACTTCGATTAATTATCCAAGCACAGCAAAAGAAATGAAAACTTGTTTGACTAATCTGACACTTTTTGATAATCGGATGTAGAAATATTTGAAAACCCTTAATTGGCAGGAATATACTGATAGTTTGGTAACATCGAACAGAATAATTTACTGTAGATAGATTATGAAAATATACTGCGTTTGTAGAGAAAAATTTCTTTCATAGAATCCAGTATTAGAACATATACATGAATAGTGAAATGAACACTATATCAGGATTCCTATCAAGATTTGAATACCATTCCTTTTTAAAAGAAACCTTTCCCATATTTAATGAAACAAAATCTGAATTTTAAATATAGTGACGATTACTTTTAGAAAATACTTGCATTCAAATTCCCTGAGGCATAGAAACCCTGTATATGTAATTGAGTCGAAGTACCGTAATTTCCGGCATATAATCCGCGGATCAAACAATTCGGTTTCAACCCATAAATTTTATTCAATAATTGAAGCCAAATATTTACAGTGATCTGGATAGTAAAACTTTATAAAATAAAATTTCTGGGTATAAACATGATTGTTTCATCTGCGGATTATACACCGGAAATTACGGTATTGTCTGTTTTAAATTATATATTTAGCTTTCAATCTGATATTTAAACTAATACGTTACGCCATTACGCCATTAATACATACGCCAATTTTGAGCTTCAGAAGACTGTAGAACTACTTTTCGACCAACGAATTGCCCTGTTTTGAAGTACCGGGTGAACCAAAAGTTCGTTAAAACTTTCATAAAAAAGGAAGAAATTATGATAAAGAAGTGCGGTTGGCAAGAAAGGGCTCACAAGGTTGTCGTTTTTCTTTTTAGGATAAAAAAAAGGTTTAGTTAAAAAAGTCACCTGTAGATGGCGCTAACATGCGAGAAATTCAGCAGAATTATGCAAATTAATCCTGCAATAAAAGACCGGGATGCACGAGGATTACTCATTCGATTTCAGAATGTTATCATTACCCAATGGAGTGTTCTATCGAGATTCTATCTGTTGTGAGGTTTCTGTAATTCATTCCGACATGTTGCATTCGCTTTAACGGGCGTTGTGTGTCGCCTTAATTGTTTCGTACAATGTTCTGGAGGTTTTGAAACTCATGTTGAACTCATGTCATGTGGAGGTCATGTTGAAGGTCATGTTGTTTCTGATACATTTTTTAATTCATTTTTATTCACAAATGTATTCAATTGTCAGGTGATCATATTAAGAATCTATGTAATCGAACTTTTTTGCCGTTTTAAGGTAAAGGCAGAAGACTTTCGAAAAATTCTGTCGAAGCTAGTTTTTTTAACTGAATTGCCCGACGCGACAACGCAGGAATGAAATAAACTGTCAATCTGATACAACAATCGCCTATAACGCAAAAGGAATTTCATTTATTGGAAAATGAAAATAACCGTTCGATCACAAATGACTTTAATAATTATGCCTATATCATGATTTTATGTTTAATTGTGTGTTATCAGAAAGTTTCGCGTTGTTCTGTGGGGGAAACACATATTTGTTTGAGAACCGCCTGAAGGAAATTTTATAAGTAATGCACAAAATCAAATATCTGAATTACATAGTAAATTAATGAGACCTTCAAGTGTTTATAATCTTGTTTAATAGATGAAACATTGCTCATTTTAATGAGTACAATTAAAAACAAAAAGTTAATATTCATTCGCTTTCAGTTAATGAGTATGCTATCAAATTAATCTGTAAAAATTTAAAATAAATATTTTATATTTATACTCTTTTCGGGATAATTAATATTTAAATCTAATACAATTTAAATAAACACTCTTTCAGTAAAATGCGTAAAATGAAAGTAATTTTGATTATTTACCAAATACTATAACGATTTTAAAGGTTTAAAAAATTTTTCGAACTTACAATTATGTAGCCATCGCCTTTTCTAGAAAATGCACTGAATTGATTATTATTTGTCATTCTTCATCATATTTTAGCAAAATTAATTGTATTAATTTAGAAAGTTTCTTTAAAAATTAAATTTTCAAAATTAATTAAAGGTAACATCGAATATAAACTTCTATTTAACTTTCGAGATATTTTAATCATTGGAAAAATTTGTAATTAAACCCCTTTTACAGAAAACTAATTTATTGCAAGCTCAAATGAAAATTGAAAATGTTTTCCTTAGTGTCCTGATTTATACAACCCACATAGAAAAATATTAATTTCGTTTCCATTAAAAATTTGATAAGCGTACGTTAGTTTAAAATTAAAATGATTATTGGGAAACTATTCAAAATTAGACTGTGAGAAAATCATAAATTTAATAAGTATAATTTATGTATACTATATATATAGTATTATTTATATATAATATTATATTATGTATAGAATATAATTTATAGAATAAAAAGAAAAAAATTATAAATATAAAATTATTAATATATATTTTAATTAGAGAATACTGCCATTTTTATTCATATCATTTAAGTTCTTTAGTAGATACTGGGATGACGATGAAGGAAAGCAAAGATTTGTTATTTGACTAAAAATTAAACTACATGGACTAAGAATTCTTGTTAGAAGTTATACTCCATGTTGTATATCTTCTTGATTTGCTGTAGGTAGGGGAGCTTTATTTGTGGATCCGAAGAAATTATGTTTAGGAACGAATTCCATGACTGTATATACTTTGTGGTTAGCAGGTGAAAGTTCGTCAGCCAGCTGTATTAATCCTTTAATGGACAAGCAATTTTTAAAGTGAAGATATTTTTAGAATGTATTTGAAGGTCAAGAAATTTTAATTTCTGAAGTTTTGTTTGAAAATATCAAGGAAACATGTTACTAAAATACACAACACAAAGAGGCTGATGCAACTCGTTTTGAAAGAATTAATCTTTTTTTCACCCTGCGCAAAAAGACGTCTAACCACAACGGCGGCAGCAGACGGAGGACTTCTTTCAGCTCTCGCGCACTACAAGTAGAACGTACATACCATCATATACGGGTCATTCCATGCAAAATGAGCAAAAATTTTAAAAAAGTCGTGGCCACACAGTAACCGATTTTAATGAAATTTGGTACACAAATTCAATTCATATTTAAATAGAGCTATTCACAATATCTTGACAAAAAATAAAATATTTTGGAAGTTCTGGACATTTAAAAAACTTGTGACATAGAATGGCTTGTATGGAATCGTTCAAAGTTGCAAGTTTAAAGTTCCGTATCTTGAAAACTATTTAACATAAATAAAAATTTTTCATAATATTGTAACCCATGGACAGTTATTATCATATTTATTTATTAATAGTAATTGCGTAACACCATGGTTAACATTAAATTGGTTGTAAAAATTGAAAAATTGAAAATTTTGAGAAAATTAAAAGCGTTAAAAAAATCGAAGGAATTTAAAAACATATGTGAAATTGATATACGATGTAATGCTACATATGAAAACCAAATTTCTCAAATTTTGAAGTTGCCATTTATTTTCTTCATCTTCAAAATAGCTTAGAAACTTTAAAAAAATTGCAAAATCACAATTTTTCCTCTTATGTATACTTAAAAAATCAAATGAAGGAAAAACTTGACATTAACAATATTGCAGAAGCATAAAGTTCAAAAAGCCCATGAT